>VWPW01017242.1:0-46699 GCA_013389825.1 Crypturellus undulatus | reverse complement strand
CCTTCCTTCCTTCCTTCCTTCCTTCCTTCCTTCCTTCCTTCCTTCCTTCCTTCCTTCCTTCCTTCCTTCCTTCCTTCCTTCCTTCCTTTCTCTCTTTCTCTCTCTCTTTCTCTCTCTCTTTCTCTCTCTCTTTCTCTCTTTCTCTCTTTCTTTTTCTTTTCATTTTATGCAGTGAGTCAACTTTCCTAAGGTATTTGGCCAGGCAGATAAATATTTTTTTGGTTTGCTATTTATCTTTAGGTGATCATTTTACCATATCATCTTTACTCTGGACTCACTGTCATTTCTGCCCCTTTAACTACTAATTTCTGGTCATTTTATTTTGCTGTTAGAGCATACAACTCTGTGAAAAAATTCATGCAGTTTGTTCCAGCAGGGTTTGTGAGAGCCACTCTGCATGAGTTTCATTGGAGTGACTGTCCTTCAGCCATATCCCCTTTTAGTTACATTTAGATCAAACAAACTGATGCTGTCAAAACAACCCTGAGAATATCAAATGTTATAAAAATACCTTGGAATTATTTCACAAAATTTTACTGAAAAAATAAATACTAATTTATAAAATTTTCCATTGGCTTAAACCAATCCATCTTCTCTTGCACAGAGTTGGATTCAAATTGCTAAAGATTTCTACATTTGATTTTTTTAAAAGGCTAATTTTGCATTTACCTCTAAGGCTAATTTCCAATGCTGTGGAGCATCATTCTGCTACAAAATAAAACTTATCAGAGAAGGAAAAAGGAGCAGAAAGGAAAGCTTACTATCTGCTTATTTTAGCTCAGAAGATTAAAGATACTTGTGTCCAAAGTACTCAATTACAATTTTTGCACCACCTTTAAAGGGTTCTATTACCCTTGAGTGGCAGGGCTGTTTCAGTAGAACACTGCTGCTGAAATTAGCTCTTCCAGAAAAGACAGTGAGCTGAAGGAATTTGATTATTGATGGAGGATCAAAATGCAGTGCTTAGCAGAATCTCTGGAAAGTTACGCCCTCAGGTCTGAGGAAAAAAAAGGGCCTAACAATCATTTCTTAGAAAATATATTTTTTCTGTATGTTCAAAATAAACTTTTAGGGGCTTATTTCATCTGAAAAATCAAACTGCTTTATTTTGAATTATATTGATTTTTTTTACATTTATAAGGCAATTTTATTGGGAGTAACGTGGATACTCATCATTCATTTTTCTTCCATAGACTACACAATAATAGCAATAACTAATCAATTATTCCATGACTAGCAACTTAATTACTTTTACAGCAATCTCCTCTTTCTATCCACTCTAGAAACTTTGGAAAAGTCTACTGAAAATCTGAAATGAGATGGGATCTGTTGTGCTTGATGAATGTCCCTGATATCAAAGCCACTAGTAACTGAGCCTTCAAAACTGTTCCAGTCATGCTGACTCCTTCCATGGTGATCTGCTTGGGTGTAGTCTAGGAAAAACAGAAAAATCTAGGGCAATGAGAATCCTAGGATAATGCCCAGAGACTGGGCATACAGAGTAGGCATAGAAATAAACATTCATTTTGTTATAATCAGTCCAATGTGCTTGTGCTTTTGCTAGAAAATACTACACTTGTAGTAGCATTTATTAATTTTTACCAAATGAATGAGAAAAGGTTTAAAAAATGCACACCTATTATATCAAATAACAACAATAAATCCATGGTGATATGCCAGTGGCAGAATTTAAGTGATGATGGAAACTGTATTATTGTCGGTTCCTCTCTGAACTGAAATATTTAGATATAATTCTGTCAACTGAGAATTGGCAATCAAAGATATCTAAAGAAGGAAATACTTTTTACCTCATAAACAGGTTATTTTCCTACTTCCAAAGGCATTCCCTCTGGTCTTTTAACTGAATCTGTAAATTTTTAATTTTAGTAAGGGAATTAGTTATTTCCATATCTCTTTGTACCCAAGTCTATTCCATTAGTTTGTACTGAATCACAAGGTTCTTCTCTTGGCTCATCTGTTATTCAATGCTGGTACATTGTATTGTGCCACTCAGAGAGATTTTTGGTCTTTTTATAATTTCTATGCATATGATAAATTGCTCTGATTGGCAGATTTTCCCAGTCCATAACATCACTCTCTTCCATCGCTGCCTATTTTATTGATAACTATCATTGAATGGAGAGCTGGTAAAAGCTCAATCTGGACGAAACTGAAATAGTACTAATGAATAGTTCAAAATGAAAACTCAGTACTTAAAATGTCTTTTTTTCTTTTTTTTTTATTGTTAAAGAACTGAGCAAACATTTAGAATTTTAAAGTTTTGCAGTTGTAGACTTTAATTTTGCTTCATTTGATTATTTTGAGACATGGTGCTAAGATGGCAGTGTTAACAAGATTACTTGTAATATTTTATATATTTACAGTGATAGGCTTTAAACAATTGTGGGGAGTATTGAGACTTTATTAGCGGGAAAAGGTGGCTGTTTTCACAAAGTGGAAAGAAACTTGCACAAAATACTTTTCTTGTAAAATAAAAGTCAGCTCAGAAGGGTGGTTGGTCTTTTCTCCAATAAGTGAAGATGCAGTGACCAACCACAAAATATTTGTGTGACTTCACTGAATGTGATGTTAATTGTACCTGCTTGCTCTCCTATCACCAAGTGTTATGGAAATATCACCATAAAATGCTATCAGAGTATGAAAATATCATCTGCTTTCAGCTCTGGAGACGGTTAAAAGGATGCATCATTTAAGGATGCATCATTTGGTGACAAATAATGAAATAACATCTTTAAAAGTTTCACAATTTTGAAAAACAGGTGATTGAAAAGATACATCATTTATCATCTGTTTGGGAGCCTAGAATAAATTATATCAAAACTTTATTATTACTTTTTTTAAGCAGTGACAGCAGTGAGTCCCCACTTACAGTTAAAACATCACAATGATGTCTCTTTGCAAACAGAAGTTGCTGTCTGAAAGTTTACTATATTAATATACTATATTAATATACAATATTAATATACAATATTAATATATTAATATTGTAATCAGAAGGTGTGTTCAAGGTGACTCAGAAAGACAAGCCAAACAAGGCTTGTGAAAAGGCAGAAAACCACGAGAGAGTGGTGGCATTGGTCAGAAGGAAGGTTTTCAAGAAAACAAGAAGAGATGTTATCACAGAAGTGTGTCAGGCCTATAACCATTCATTTGCCTGTAACCACGGGGCTCATCAGCCACTAGATATTTGTACGTACCTGAGTTAATACTCTTCTCAGCTGCTGTAGTTCAGCCACCAAGATACACATTCTTGCTCAAGTGAAAGAGTTCAGCTGCAGCAGCACTTGCCACAGTATTTTACTCATCCTTCTTGTTTGTCACAATACAGGCACTGAAATCTGTTTGTTAACTGAAAGCTTTGATTTAAGGAAGCTGTGCCCTTTATGGGGAGCACAAATGCCAGGAAGCTGTACTAAACTGAGCTGCCTGAGCAGGAGGTCAGCGTTGAGCGCAAGGGCAGACAAGAAAACAAGAAAACTTTTCACCTGGTAGTGGGCTATGGAGTTCAGGGAGCAAGGCACACTTATGTAAGTCCTTAAATATTATTTCTGCTCAGATTTTGAGGGCATTAGGTTAAGAAAATAATCAGAAATACTCAACCCACTACACTTATGTGGCATATAGATATAGTGGGTAATTACCTGTTGTAGCCATAGGGTTTTGAATGTTTTCTCTCTCTAAGCTACCTGCAGCTGGTTAACTTATCTTGACAGATCTGTGTTTTGTGCAGATGTGCAGAAGTGTAATATCTGGACAGGGACAGTACACTGATTTTATACTAGATTTTGTTTAATATCTTTTTAAATCTATCTTTCTTATTTCAACAAGTACAAACCTACTGATAAGTTTTCTTGACTAACGTGCTTAAACATTGATACTACTTGGATATTCTTGGAACTGAAATCAAAATAACTGTAGTTTGAACACCAAATCCAATAGTTTCTACATTCCAATTTAAATATTTATAGCATTTCAATCGTTTCTAACATTATTATTAAACTAATAAATGTTTCAGTAGCTTGAAATATTTCCAGACTTAAGAAACAGTGCTAAGTCTATATATTACAAACAACAACTACAAAGGACCTGACAAGTAGTGAGTTAAATAGAATTAATTTCCTCTCAGCTTCCCAGTGAAAACATAAACCAATCAGACTTTTTTTCTCATATTATATGATACCACCAGCCCAAAATCCCTCAGTGAAATTATTTCTTTGTAAATCATTGCAGTTCATCCATTATGCTCAAGAAATACAACCTTTTTTAAGTGGGTAATATAAAATACATAAAATATATGCTGCCTTCCATCCGTTGGTATCAGCAGGAATCCCTGGGATCATAGTTTCTAAAGGCTCATAGTTTCTAAACACTAGATGATTTTAAAAGCTAGTGAGTATTTCATATAAGGTAGTATGGAAAACTTATCAGAAAAAAAAAAAGAAAGAAAGAGTAAAAAGTGTGAAAAGAAATGTACTGGTCCATTCAATCTGGTGAGTGATCTGCTATCATTATTACAACAATTTAATGTTTTCTTCTATGGTTTGACTTTAGGGACAGGAAAAGTAATTCCTGATTTCCTACCTTGAGATAAGAAAATTATTAGATTTGACCTTTGTTCAAATCAGAGGAAGTGGTAGTAAAGGGACACTGGAAAGGAAAAAGAGTCTGCACAGCTGTTATTTCCTTTAGAAACTTCTACTAAGACTTCAGAAACACTTACTAAGGTGACAGCTACTAAGGTGTACTTTATCTGGTGGTCATTTGGATTCATGGGACTGCTTTATAGCCATGTCAGAATCTGTTTCTTTTGTTTACTTTTAAGTAATGACCGAAAATTAGCAAACTTCAATTCTTGTTCTCCAAATAAATTATTGAAATTGTTTCCTGCATAACTAAGTAGTCTCTAGAATGAAATGTTTATCATTGTCATAAAATTCAGTGTGACTGATTCCATATGTAATATCCACAAGTTTTTTTGCTTTGATTAATGCACCTGGCTGAACTTTTAAAGATTGAGGATAATTTTTTTGACTGATAATATATGGTGGTTATTGCCACACCAGAAAAACTTCCTGATTGTGAGCAATATGTTTTGCTTTGTGCAATGGCACATGTACAGCACCTCATAAAAGAATTTAATATTCTTTCAAGATTTGATAAGAATTATTGAAAAGTAAGGGGTTCTTCTGTCTTCTTTTTTATACTTCGGGTACTCTTTATTAAATTCATGAGAGATAATATTGTTTCCCTGATAACCTATGTTCATATTTCCTCCAAAGTTTAATTTCCTAATCATTTCTGAGAACATTAAGAAAAGTTTGAACAACAAGAATCATTTCCTTTCCTTCCATTGTCATCTGTAGTTTTATCTCACTTGGAGCTACAGTGTGACAGTTTTGCTGCTGCCTTCTAAAAAGGGCACAATTCAGGTGTCCTTTCCCAAAGGGAACATTAGCAAAACTGAAATAGTCTTTCTGGAAATGTTATGTAGAGAAAGATCCACAGAAAAGAATATTCTGTTCAGCAATTGAGTTGGAATATATTGCTCTTTCTGAAGATCTAGCTCTTCTCCAAGGATTGACTAGAGGGAATTGACTGACAACCTATCACCTTTGAGTACTTTTATCCAGAGACTGTAGGAGGAAGGAAGTGATTATGGTGTTTGCCAAAAGGATAAGACATGCAGAGAAAGATTTGTGCTCTGCAGTAAATGAGGATAGTTAAGAATGCAGTTTAAGAAATACTGTATTCACAGCTCTTTGCACTTAAGATCAGTCCAAATAACCTTGAGCTAGGTTATGTTCCAGACCCTGCTAGTGTGTGGAGCTTCCTTCACACAAAAGTAAAATTCCTTCAAAGCAGAGTGATCTTAATAATCCACTGTTAATTTGTTGCGTGTCAGTTGCAAAATGACAAGGCTTCTTGTTTCCTAATTAACTTACCAGACCTTTATATTAACAAAATAAAGCAAACTACGAGATATTATTGAAAACACAGTGCTTCATTTCTTTGAAGAATTGGACATTGTTTTTAAAGCTTAATAAAATTTAAAGTACACTAGACTAAGATTTCCCTTTCTAGGAGTCTGTGTAGTGAATCTTCATTTCTTTTGGTTGTCTCACATCTCAGCACCTCATAAATTACTTGCAAGGTGCCTGGAGATGTAGTTGGAGAGGGCAAATGCTATGAATGAATGCTTTTTTTTAAGCTCTGTTAATGAGTTGACTTCCCTGTGGCGTACAGTACTTCAGTCTAATGAATGGAAAACGTTAAACCAAGCATCTTTTTTATAAGAAGAATATGGCTTCTTGGCCCTCTTGTTGCACAAAATTCTGCAAAAAAAAAACAAAGCTGAGGAAAGGGTGTGATCCTGTGTTGTTCTACTCACCTGAGTCTCTTCCTTGTCATAAATGAAAAAATGCAAGCAGTTTAACCTGCAATTGTATATCAGTTTTGTTTGCTTTATATCTGGAAAGCATTGACACTTCAGTGATAACTTCTTGTTGTGGTGCTGAGGTCCTCTGGCTGGTGATTTCATTTAAAGCTGTGCACTTCATGCAGCTGCTCGTATGTCAGTGGGGTCAGTGAAAACAAACAAACAAAGAATTATGAGAATTTTGTACAAAATTATTTCAAGAAGGCAATAGATTGTGTTAATTAGGGAAAATTTTCCATACCTGGATTACAAAGGTAAAACTAAATTCTAGTCTCCTACTTCTAAGTGAAAAGCAGTAACACTGGTAAACACCCCTCTGTTGTGTTACACTATTCATAATTTCACATACACAATACTCAGCCTTACCTAAAATGGTGTTTTTCTCCAGTTCCTCATCCAGTAAAACTTAGTTTTCGTTTTAGCTGTTGTTTACCACTATTTTTCATTCAGCTTAGATGCAGCTGTTCCAATTGTTTCAATTTCCAGAGTTCATAATGTCTTTTCTTATAAAGCTTGTTTTGAGAAACAGTGTCACTGCTAGACGGAACTTTCATAGTGGTACAAAGCAGTTAGTTACATTATTACAGACAGTGCAGGCCTGAACTGTGGATGAAAGAGATGCTGAGCAGCCTCAAGAGTGGACAGCACCATCGACTGTCCTCTGTCTTCTGCACCGTTGGAGAGTGGTTCTATAAGGCTCAAAATCAGAAAGGATGCAAAAAATATGTTCAAGAAAATGGCTAGTAAAGGGTACAGAAAATGGAAAGGATAAAAGAACAGTTGTCATAGAATATGTAGAATTAATTCCTCATTAGTTAGCTAATGAGACACTTTATCCTGCATATGCAATGCCATTTTTTTCCTATCTGTCAGAAGAGCCTTGATTTGTGCTAATAACTCCACGAACCTAAATTGGGGGTGTGTGATAACTCACTTCCTAGTCAACAGGAAGTGAAAGAAATTCTCTGCATATAATAGGAATCACATGACTCTGAATCACTCTGTGATTACCTATGTATTAAAATTTGATGGTGATTCTAATTTCAGTCCCTTATTTGTAAACTAGGAAGGATAAATCCAAGGTAGAAGGCTTTATGCATATTTGCTTCCTCAAGGAAATACAACAACAACAACAACAAAAAACGTGATAGGAACTGTTAGTATTATCACTGGAAGGTACAGACAAAATAGCAGATGTTCCTGGGACATCATGAGAAAATATGGACAAAAACAGCAAAGACCAGTCGGTTGAAGACGAAGATAAGGATCACTGTATCTTCAAAGAACTGTCTGGAACTGGGCAGTAGGACTAAAACAGGGCCTCCGAGCCAAAATAGGGCCACATATGGAAGTGAGTTCCCGGTTGACATCAAGTGGACACAGCGAGACGACCACCATGGGGTCTCAAAAGACCACCAGAGACCACCAAAAGGACAGGGGGCACATGCGCACTAGAGCAGGATATATTGTAATTAGTCTGGGAAATAGAATTAATAGGTATGATTAGTTCTAGAGTTTAATGCATATGTAGATAATAGAGAAATAAAAGTTTTAGCAAGCACACCTTAGGATGTGCACGATAGGTGGGGCTATCCCCCGTGCACCCAGCACTGCAATAAAGCAAATGCCTACTTCTTAATACTGAATTGGTGTTAAGAGTTTTTTTTTTTTCTCGCAGTTTTAGGTGACAATATTGCTTTGGAAACTTTTCTAAGTATAATATTTAATTTGAAGATATTACTGTCAGATATACAGTGTTCAAGACCATCAAGGCAAAAACAAGGCCTTAGACTTACCACTTCAGAATGGATATGTCTTTTCTCTTTTCTTTTTCTGTTGTCATACATTTTAGGAAAGTTCAGAGGCAGAAAGCCTACAGGGTGTGGAAAACACAGGACAGCAGCTTTAGAATGAGCTTATTCCAGCCATTCCTAAAGGTAGTGTTCTAGGAACCCAACAGAGTGGTTTAACAGATAACATTTGTTTGATATATTTGACTGACTTGAAACCTCTAAGAGTCTCCAGGTGTTTTATAAGCTCTATAATATTCTTGGATTTGAATACTCTTTCTGTATAGTCTCCATCTTCTTTCCTCATATTACAGGTAGTCAAAGAATTTTGGCTCTAATAACCATGGTTTGTCTTTCCTTGGAGCAACATGTTACACTGGATATCATTTATGTGATGTAAAGATAAGTGACTTAGCTAAACTCAAGACCCATGCGACAATTTTCAGCTCATGCTCAAAAGAGACTTTTCTGTTCAAGACTGACCCAACAAGACTTTAAGACTTTTTGTTAACATGGTTAGTATTTAAATAGCAGATTCTGCATGCATCTCTGTGGAGTTACCATTTCAGAATCTGACAGCTTTAAAAATCGGTGTACTTCCCTATTTCAGTGATATATTCAGTGTGTCAAACATGGCTACAAGGAGCAGCAAATCAATTTTGAGGATAACTTGTTTTCAGACATCTCAGGAGAAGTAAGACTCCATCAATCACTTCCTGAATCATTTTCCCCTTAGGGATGGTGAACTAACTTGGTGTCCTTATAGATGCTTAGGACCAAGACAGAAATTGCAGAAGGGAGAACCCAGAACAAAATATTTTTGTAGTCACTATATTTTAGGAAAAAAAAAAAAGACCCATTAGATTTCTGAACCTTATCTAAATTTACAAAGTAATATATTTCTACATATTCAAATTTTCTTTCCAAGGAAATGAAGTGGGGAACTTTTTCTTTCTTTCTTTCTTACATTTCTGTTGAGATTTGAGATGATGATTGCAGATACCTCATATAAGTAGGGTTGCCAATCAAGGATGTCTGTTCTATTCCCTTCCTGGTAGACACATCCTTGAGCAAAGATGCAGCCTATGCATTGTTCATGCCCTATTTAAGCCTTGAAAGTTATATGTACCATAAATTTCTTATTAAATTTGCTGATCTCTAAGTAAAAATAGAAGTGGTAACTGAGCGCATAACAGCTTAAGCTGTTTTTATCTCAGATAATTACATAAGACCCCAGAATCTAAGGAAAGACTGTTTTTCTCTTTCTCGTCTGTTGTTCTCTGCTAGGGAGAGGCTATTCATAACCTCTCCACAATCTATTTCATCACTGGTGACTGCCATTGTACAGAAAGAGAGGAGATGCCCCAGCAAGAATGATTCAGATGTTTGGGAAGTTCTTTATTATTAATAAAAAGGCAACTTTTACTTCTGCCTTTCAATGTGATTAGGAAATTGCCTTATAAGAATGGAGATGGTGCTATCTGGAGACTATCTCAACTTATACTAAAAAGAATAAAGGAAAGTAAGTGAAGGAAAAGGAGCAGTCACCCACAAAGCATTCCGGCACCATTTTCTTTATACAGACAAAAGCTGATAAATAAAGAGATCACTGAAGCTAGCAATAGGAATACATTTTTCTAATAAGCAAAGTTTATAATAATTATGTCAGGAGAGATTATCATGCTGTCAAGGTTTTATTTTCACTGCTAGAATTTCATATAGTTCCTTTTCTGAATTACATTTTCATTTTCTTCTTTTTTTCAATTCTTATATTAATACAGATTATAAAAGATTTCAATTTACAAATGCATATTTACAGTATGCATGAATTTATTTTTCAGTGCAATATGTAGGTGAATTCCCAATATCAATAATATCAATAAAATATTTTGTCACACTGATAAAGCAGGGACAAAAGTTTATGCTTTAAAGGACATTTCCATAGTACTGTCCAATGACAAGGTTGTCTCCAGATTTTTCACTAGGGCCAGCTTTGTCCCTTATATATTACCAAAGCATACAGAAGAGCATGTGTGGACACAGAGCTGGTCAACAACTCATCAAATACTACTGAGTTTAAAGTTTTATGAATTATATTATTTGATTTACATTCCAAGCAAGACTTAATAATTGATAATCAGACGTTATATGTGAGGTTAATACCCTTCGTAAGGGACCTCTTGGAGAGACCAGAGATTAACTGGTTAGAAAGATGGAAATTCATCTCTTGTTGATAAGACCCACTGCCCTATTGTATATTATTTCTCCTATTTTTGCTTATCTCAGCTTTCTTGTAGACTCACTTATTATTCTTTTCCCCTTCAGTCAGGATATTACTTTCTTCTCCCTTCAACGTGGTCTTACAACGCTGTGTTTGTCCTTCAGCCTTCTGTCCCTTCTCTAGTACTCTCTGCTGCCTCCTCGCTTTTCTTCCTCTTGAGTAACCCCCACACTTTAGTGTTACGTAATAGTCTTTTACCACATATGGTACCCACCCAAGCAATTCTGCTGCTGCTCTGCATGAAATAAGACAGTTATGATGAATCGAGAAGTAATACTTTAAAGAAAGGTGAAAAAAATTATCCTTAAAAAATAACCATTTAGATAGGGAAAATAATAACAATAGGGAAAACAGCAAAAAGATCACATATCAAATACAAGATTGCAGCTTTTTGCTTCATGAGATTACTAAAGAGGGAAGTTCTAAACAGCCATGTAATGTCTGTGAACCAGTAAAGTGCAGATACTACAAAATGACAGCTACAGTTTGAGGAAGCTGTTCAGATTGCTACTGAGTTACTTGTAAAAACTCCTGGTACTGAAATTATTCCACATTAGTGCTGTGATAAACATTTTTTTTTATTTTCTTTCCTTTTGGCTTCCTTTTCTCTCCCCTCCAGAGCTCCTTTTTATGTTCCCCTCCTTTTTGGTTTGTTTTTTGCTGTTCATGAGCCCTTTGTATTCAGCCACCAAGCACCCTTTTCCATCTGCAGCCCCATCCTCTTGAAGCAGCCCTTCCTGCTCCTAACTATCAGTACTAGGAGCTGCTGCCTTCTATGCTGTTAGTTCTCTGTCTTGCCTCATACTTGCCCTTGGACTCGCTAGTCCTAGTTAACAACAGGTAGAGTCATGATTTTGCCTGCTCTGTGTTGGTGTTGACCGGAATAGATGGCCAGCTTGGTGGGGGGTTGCGGAGCGTGCACCATTTGCTTAAAGGGCATTCACCTTGCCCTCCAGGGAGATGAAGATATGTGAGGAAAGTAGGATAATCACTTAGTATCTGTCACTAGCAGGAAAATACCAGAGAGTGCTAACTTGGATGCTGACATGCAGGGCAAAATGTTGATGCTCAGTGTAAGGCATGTATCACAGCTGAGAAAGAAATGAGGTTTTTGCCAGTACTGTGAGACAAAGAAGGATTAGTGCAAAAGATTAAAAGAGTGGTAGAATGGTAGCTGTGAACTGCCTTCTGCACCGGGATGCAGCGGCAAAGGGGACTGATGTTTGCAGGTAAGTAAGCCTATGCATACTCACAATGAATTATAATCTGCCCAGCCCTTCACTGTGTCCTAACTTTTGTGCTGATTGGTCTGTGCAAAGAATAGGTAAGATCTTGACAGTTATATTTTGCAGATGCAAAATTACTAGTGAAGCCATTTACGATAGTGAAGAATAAGACGGCATGAATCATAACTAAGGCTATGTCACAGTCTCAGAGCTATCATTAGCAATTTAGGGAAATGTGGTCTTTAAGAAACTACTGCAAAGAGGATGTACTGATTGAACCAGCTAGTTAGTCATTGACTAACTCACTGTCAAATGTATTGAGTAGCATTTGACCCTTGCCCTTCCTGAAGTATGATGCAGATGATGTGCAGAGTGTTCAGATGGATGCAGATGTGATTACTGTAATTGTGGTTATCATTGTATCTTTCCAAAAGCATAAAGGACACAACAGCACAAGGTGAATGTCACAGTCATCCCTCTGCAGGTTTACTGCATGTTTTGTCCTTCCTCAACAGAAAGTGGCAGAAACATTTAGCCATTAGTTCATCATTTGAAGGGGAAAAATAATGACATACGATCAGATGTGTCCATTTTCAGTATCTCTCTAATGCACCATTAGTATATTATGTGTTTTGATGCATTTTTGACCTAAGCAGATATTTTTGTTCCTCCTTGCTAAATTTGTGTTGAAATGAAATAGTTAAGTACAATGTGGAATAAATTACCAGTTGTGATAAAGTAACAGAATGTATTCCTTTCTTCATCTACAGAGAATTAAAAGCCTAGTCTGAAGATTTGGATAGATTTTCTTCCCAAATGTAGATGGTGAATATGTTGGCAGCTTTGTAGGGTTATCTTTTCCTTCAGTTTTGCAATCCTGTAAAAAATCATATTTTTCCCAGATAGTTCTTTTAAATTCTGATGGTAAATACACCAGTAGGCTGAATATGGCTCTAAATTAACAAGCAGCATGGTAAAATTCTGCTGCTGGTCTTGTACTTCCTGTGGTTTTATGAGTTTTCTATGGTGGTCTAACAATGCCATTAGAGCCTGTTTCCCATAGCAGCATTTTGATTTGTAATATCTATGAAGAAAATTGTTGAATGTCTATGATGTATAAGTGTTACTATGGTATTCCACCTCCAAATCATTACTGTGGCAGGAAGACATATGTCATGAAAAAATCTGGAGTTGAGCATGTCAATTCATAATGAAAGACATTTGTAGGGGTTCAAAATTAGGATTTCGGGGTCCCCATAGGGTTTAATGATGCCCTTTGGGTGACCCAGGATCTGGGCATGCGCACCAGGGCCTTGTACAGGGGGGTCCTGGTACCCACTGTGTGAACCCTGGCAGCTGTGCTTGCGCCGTAGGGCTGCCTGGCCTGTCTACGTGCACTGGGGCTCGTTAAGCACCTTCTAGAACCCCTGAGGTGGGGGCTGAGGACCCCAAAGGTGGGGGCCAGGAGCAGCCTGCCGCTCCTGGCCGCCCGCCCAGCAACGGGGTGCCACCCAATCACCTTCAGCTCCTACCTTGTCTCCTCCTAAAACCCCTCCCATTCCCCCCCTTCCCCCCCCCCCTTACTTACCTATATAAACCCTTACCTGTATTCAATAAATGGGCTTTTCCACCTGGTTCCTGAGTGACTTGTCCGGTTCGGTCCTGAATCCCATGTGGCTCACGCTTGGGCTCACATTGAGCTATAAAAGCGGCGTGCCCAGGACACGCTATCCAGCCCTTGCCACCAGCCTACCGGCTTATCCTGAGGACTGCTCCTGTGCCTGTCAGCTTCCAGCAGGAGTGGTAAGGGGAGGCCTCAACCCCTTGGGTGACGGGAGGATTAAAGCTGTGGGAGAAACCAGGGGGGATAAAGAACACAGCAGCGTCGCGGGCGGGACCCCAACCGCTTGGGAGTGGGACCCCACGCTCGGGTCGGTTTTAGTTCCAATCCATTTTAGTTGTCTCCCGGGGGACGCCCACAGGTGGAGTTTTCGCTTTTTTATTTTTTAATTTTTATTAGACATTTAGGTTATTGGATGAGTAAATAATGATTTAGCTGAAAGTAGAGCTCAATAGGGGAGGGAAGGAAAGATTTAATTAAAAGTAGATCCCTATAAACTTTAAATACTTTAGCATGGAGAAATTAATTGTTTCACTGGAGTAACAAAATAATGCAAAGATAAAAACAGCTTTTTAAACTTGGCAAATCCTGCAGAAAAGTGATTATATATGACATACTACAACTGGAATAGGAGGATAGGAGCAAAGACTTGACTGGATTATTGTTTTGAAAACAGTTGAATTATGTAAGCTGTCATAGTACTACAACACTTGTATCTTTTTGTCCAAAACAACTTTGAAGTACATATTATTTAACATTAAAAATTCTTTTTTTTCATGTTAGAGTTTTGTATAAAAGAAGGAAACTATTTCTCAGTGATAAAGGCTATCTCACTAGCTTCAAATTAAGTTGATAAAATCTGGAATAATGTCTCAAAAATGTCAGAGATACCAAAACAATAAATCATCTCTTGTACACTGGAAAAATTATTGAACAAAGCACAGATAATCTTTATGCAGGCAGAATACTGTAAGAAATCTTATGGAATCCTGTAGGATTAAGTAAGTTTTTTTATTGCTATCCAAAATGAGTTAATAGGGTTTTCCTCAGAAGTTTGTACACAAAAGTGTTCTTTCAGATACTTTGCTTCCCAAGTGAAGGTGGAAGTTAGGTGGTGTCCTGTAGAGATGAAAGAACTCCTGGTTTTAACTCTGAAGCATCTTGACAGGTAACTCTGATCGAGATGTTATAACTTTTTTTTACAGAAGCTGAGTAGTGGGGAGTCCCTAATCTTTCTCTAGGGAAAACAGTTAATGGAGAGGAGTGTTGAGGAAAGAGACATGCTGAAACAGTCAGAGATGAAAGATAATCTGAATGTCATATGACTTCACAGGTAATGGAAAAAAAGGTGTTTCTTTCCTTCTGCTGAGAAGCAATTGCAGCCTATTTTGCTTGGAGTTTTGCTTTTAGTGTTATTTTGTCAGTTTTCATGTTTGAATGCTTGAGTTAGAGGTCTGAAGTAAGTTCTGGCTCAGAGAGAGGAAAAACATTGCTAGTCTAACACAGGTTTATTAGGAGGCAAGTCACACAGGATTTTTGTTTGTTGACAGACTGGAGAGATGGGCAGAGAGGAACCTCATGAAGTTCAGTGAAGGCAAGTGCAAGGTCTGCACCAGAAGGAATAACCCCAGGCACCAGTATAGGTGAGAAAGCACCTCTGCAGAGAAGGACCTAGGGGCCCGGTGGTAACAGGTTGACCATGAGCCAGCAATGTGCTCTTGTGGTCAAAAAGGCCAGTGGTATCTTGGGGTGCATGAGGAAGAGCATTACAAGTATGTTGATGGAGATGATGCTCCCACCATCACCTCAGCCCATCATGAGCTGTGGTAAGGCCACATCTGTAGTGCTGTGTCCAGTTCTCGGCTCTTTAATACAAGAGAGCAATGAAATGACCAAAGTGAGTATCATGTAGGTCTACAAAGATGATCTAGGGCCTGGGGCATATTTTGAAGTGCAAAATCTCTCTAATGTGTTTCATAGTGCAGCTGTCTACATTATCTTTAATCTGTCACCTTGCTCTTCATTTGCCAAATTTTGTAATGACTGGTTGGAATTCCTAATTGTCAAGATTAAAAATTGAAAGGTTATACATAATAATCTTGCCATGCTACATTTCACTGTTGTAGTGCACTGCAGTAATTTTTTTGAAAGGTTGAAAACTAAATCTTCTCTTCCTCTTCCCTCTGTGTGATGCATACTACTAAACAAATTCTGTAAATCAGAAAGAGTGAGTATCCCTCTTTTTTAACAGTCTCAAGTTTTTTTTGTTTGTTGGTTTTGTTTTTGTTTGTTTTTTAGTTAAAGGAAAAACTTAGAAATTAGCTCCCTCTTATCTTACTATCCAGCTGACCTACAGGAAACTTTCAGGATTTTAGAAATTTCACATATTGGCAGTAACCTGATAGTTAGCTCATGCTGTTATCACAGTCATTCTGTGTCAGAACATAGAGTTATCCATCTATAGTGGTAAAGGTAACATAACTGTGGTGCTTCTAGACCTGATTGTTCTCTAAGTAGTTTGTACAGCTGAAGACTCAAGTGCTTTTATCCCCAGGTAAGTGAAAGTTTCAGAGGTATTGTGTTGAAGAGACTGAAGTCATGTTTTATAAAAAGATATGCAACTGGGTGTAGGATGTTTGACTTCATGATGACAGATTTTTTTTTTTCAGTAAATTCTTACAAATGTTTGGAAATGTATATTTTTTAACAATAATATTCAAAATTTTAATACCCCCAAAGAAAACAAAAAATGGCCATGTAGTACCTCTGAGAATAACTCTTGTTATATGAAGGTAATTTTACTATAAGATTTGACATCTCTTAAAATTAACCTTACGTAGAAATTAGCATATGTTAGCATGAAATTGCAGACTAAGAAGTCAATTTTTAGTATGATTCATATGATGGTAGGAGTACAGATGTAGATTAACTCTAATGATGCTCTTTAAAATAATACAAAACACTTACATAGCTTTTTACTTGTACATCAGGGAATAAAATTTGTTTGACCTGCCATGTAGATAGACTCCAAATATAGTGAACAGTAGGTGTATAATATGTGCAAAAGTGATTGCTTTTCCCTCAGGTATCCACTTTCAAAAGCCTTGAAAACTGGTAAACAAAAATATTACAGATCATAATTTAAGAGCTACAATATATACTATTCAAGGGGCTGGAAGTCCTTTTGGGGGAGTATATTCAAAGTTCTAAATTATTACAGAAACCTAGTGAACACCTAGCCACAGAATAACAATGCAATTCTCTTATACTTGCTGGTAAGACCGTTAAACTCTCTTAGGTTTCTAAGGCTAGGGGTTGTTAATTGATTAAGTGCATTGCAGCAAAGAGCCACAGTTAAGCCAGCTTGTGATTCGCTTGAAGAAGATTTTAAAAATGAGACTATCAATCAGCAACCACTACAAATAAAGTTCATGCCATAGGACTCTTCCTGACTTACATGATCCTTTTATAAGCTGTGAATCCTCCAGAAGTTGATGAATCTGGCAGTAACTAGTTCTGGAGTGCTGTGACAGGGGTTGAAAGTTATATACAACTTCCCTTCCCCATTCCTTAACATCCTTTGAGATTAAAGAGAAAACCAAACTGAAATAGAAATACATAATGGTGTCAGCTCAGCTGCACATATTTGTCAGTATTACTTCAGCATGATCACAAATTAGATTAGACCTTACTCAACATAAATACACAGCATAAATATACAAGGAGAGAAAAAGTCTTTTTCCCCAGAAAATTGACATTTTAAGGCAATTTTATGTAGCAGATGGCAAACAAAGAGCAGTTTGAACTCCAATTCCAATGTATTCCAATGTAACAATAAGAGACTTTGAACTTTGAGACTTTGAATGGACATTTGCCTTCTTACATTGTCCCTAATCTTTACTGAGATCCCATCTACAGGAGCCTCTGCAAGTCTGCCCTAGAAAAGAGAAAAGAGAAAATACACTTATAGCAAGAATTGTCCTGGTTTAGCAGTAACAACTATGAGCCATTATAGAAGAAATCATTTGTAATTGGCTCATGAAAGACATTTTTTCATCCTGGGATTGGTCCTGCTTTGGGTTTAGTTTTGACTGGAATATATTGCTTTATTTTCAGGGAAGAGCAATGATCTGGCGTCTACTATTTTATGATAGCATCTGCTAAAAAAACCCTTGGTCATATGTTTGCATGATACATATAAATGATAAAAACAGGGAATGATTCATCAATAAGGTCATACCAGTCAGTATATAATTAAGTGTATAACTCATTAGGTGTATAAAGATTAATCACTTAGTACAAGGTGCAGAACTGTTCCTTATTTTTTGAAGGTGGTTATGCATATTGAAGCCAAAAACCTATTTAATAAGACAAAAGTGCATGTCCCCTTATTAAACTTTTTTCTCCTCTTGATAGTCTGAAGAATGTTTCTGAGGGATCTTGAGCTATATACAGTCTGTAGATAAGATTTAATTTTCAATTGCTTCTAACCTATTTATCTTCACAAGCATTAAACCTACCCTTATAATAACTATGAATTAAGGTAGGCATCAAGTAAAGGTTATGTTTTTAATTTAAAAGATCTTTCAAAGCCAACTTATTTAATGTTTGCTTTCTGGGAAGTTACATGATTATGTCTTGTATTAATAATTTTATGTAAGTGAACAGCTTGTTAACTTAGAATCTGGTATCGTGTTAGAATTGTAGGAAACAAGAGGAAAAGCATAGTCTGAGTACCAATAAACAGGAAAAATACTCATTGGCAGTGGATTATTTCTGCATTACACAAGACAATCAAAAGTGTATGGGAAGAGCATGGTTCACATTTCTTTTCTAGTAGTAGCATTTATTTCAGAAAAGTGAACATAAAATGTAATTTGTTAGATCTGTACTTCTAGGATAGCATACCTGCTGTCACCAATTTGTAACCTGCTGTTATCAATTTGTAATCTATTTCTCCTAGGTTTAGGATCTTCTGCGAGCATGCAAAAGTTTTTGAATTTTTTTTCCAAAGCAAATTTTTTCAAAGCAATAAAAATTTTTATACTTCAACTCCGGCATTAATTGGATAAAATGAAAGTTAAAACCCTGCAAAGCCAAATTAACAAATAGTGTTTGCTTCCATTCTCAGCTTCATTTTTCTTTGCACTTTCTCATTATCTTGCATTTGCATTTTTTGAAACTGATATATCCTTTGAGACCAAAATCCTGGATATTTTTATCATCCTGGATGTTTTTTGTCTGCACACAAATGTTGACAGGCTGCTGAAGATGTCTGCACTTCATACTGTTATTTTATCCTTATGATGGGCTACTTAAACATATGAAAAGAATTATGTAATTGAATAGTCTGATGGACATGAATGTGATTACAGATAAATAGAATTACTTATGTGTTTGCCTAAAACTGTATTCTTTTAACTTCTTCAGTACTGCATGACAAACCCTCAGCTGAGCACTATTTCCATAGCATTTATGCTAATTTAGCAGCATATATAACCTACATATATAAGCCATATATAACATATAATATAACAGCATATATTATACTTCGGGGGAGAAGTAAAATATTGTGCAGGAAAGGAGAAGGTTTGGCAGAATTGGAGGAGGTTAAAAGCCCCTAACCTTGTCCATATCCAGACAAACTAGCATGCCTTATGTCATATAGCATAGTCACAGGAGTTACAACTTTCCCACATGTAGTATTGAGCTTGCCTTCACCACTTACATTGGAAGGCTGGAAATGAAAGTCTGGACTATGCAGTTTTTACTTTTTTTTATCTTTTTATTTAAAGTATTAGAACAGTGTTTCTCCATAAATAAATAAATAAAATACAGATATAATGATATTTTTTGTGAAAAGTTTTACTTTAAATGACCACTAATTGAAATTAAAATTTGAAAAGAAAAAAGACTAGTTTTACTCATTTTATTTAGAATGACTTTCATTAGCCGTTATTCATGTTTAGAGAAATAAAATTCATGAGGAAAAATGAAGAGACCAAGAAAAAAGCATTCCAAATGCTTCTTTTGAGGATTTAAAAAATTGATTAGGAATTAAAATCCTGAAGTCTACCTCTCTCTTAAGTTAGGAAGCACAGTTAACTCATAAGTACAGTTTGCAGTATGAAGAGCCTTATTAGACAATGTGGTTACTTCAGTGGGAAACTTGTTCACACAAGCTTGTAAAATCAGAAGTACCTGCTAGTGGCGCTTGCTTGCAACACGCCTGGACAGTAACGCATGCATTAACTGCTCTGAGAGAGATTCTGCCCCTGTACAATAAACTTTATTTTGAGTGTCTGATAATAAAGTAAAAAAGAAATGATCTGGAGTTTGGAGTGTGTGGTCACTGAGTAGGAGAAAATGCCTCTGACACTGAAGTGCAAGAATTGTGCAGTCTGTGTGGGATGGAGAGAACCAGTTTTTAATGGCATCTATAAAATACAGAGCTACATACAAAAGCTGCAGAGCATGGCAATAAGATGTTAACAAACAAGATTTATTTATCTCTTGTAAACTAACTATTACTTACTGTTCACGTTTCCATAGACTACAGGCTCTAACTTCAGACTACAGAAGAAGCAGGCTCTAACTTCAGACGCAGAAGCAGATAATAAAAAGAAATACTTACTTCATCAGCGTTTCTTTGGTATCAGTTGCGCTATTAGATCAGCACATCTGTTACCATTCCATACATTGGGAACACTTTTTCTGCCTTAAAATCAACAAAGTCAGAATAGATTGTATTGCACAGGAGTCAGTTCTCTGAGGATTAAATGGACAATGGCATGGAACACACACACCACTTACTTCAGCCAGTGAGGTATACAAGCAAAGTTTTAAAAAATATGTATGTTAGCTATTCATATCAAAGTCTACAGGGAATTGCAATTTAAGCAGAAAAGCAATTTAAATACATCTTTTTGCTATTTGAAATATATTTGACTGTACAATTTGAAATTGTACAGTCTTTCCATAGTACACAATAATATGCCTCTTTGAAAGTTTTGGAATTCATACGACAAATGGCAAGAATAACTTTTGGACCTTTTCTGGGCACTCTAACCACACACTACCCAACTATTTATTAGTTAAAACATCATAGTTGTTTGCGGTTGTCTGCAGTTGTTTATTGTCAAAAGACAATAACTAAAAAATGGTTGATGTGAGTACGATGATAGTTTTTTGTGGTGTAGAGTTCTGGTAAATAACTTACAGGGATTCTAACAGTTGAAGGATCTTTTATTATTATCTTGTTGATATACACTTATTTAAACTTATAAATGGTATCCATAGAATTTTAATAGAATATCAGATATAAATAGCACTTACTAGTCTAATTTGAGGCCTAATGCTTGATTTCTTATGTTGAATAGTAAGATTTCCTCCTCCATTCCACAGAAAAGTAAAGGAAGAGCTTTAACTCCTTTCCTGTGAAGACAAGGAAATGGACAAAAGGCTGCAAAACAACTGAGAGCTGTCTTTCAGTTATATGGTCTAACTGCAAACAACAGAATAACCCTTTTCAAAATGAAAACCTACTAAAATGGGTGGTGTCCTTTTCTCATACAAAATCTTAACATTATAGTCTTTGAGTGACAGTAACAAAAGGCATTTTGGGTAGCTGATTGTGAATTTTCACAGTAAAGTGAGCTTAATATTGAAATGATCAATTTGGTAATCAAATAATACTGTAAAATTTACTGACATTCTGTCTTGGATGATTTTGGCTTTAATGTGGCTATGAGTCAAATAAAATATAAGATCTCGAATATTATATGTGGATTTCAGACAAGATAAACTGGAATTAAAATGATAGTGGAACAAACAAAAAGATTTTTTTTTCTGGAAAAATCCCCAGAAATAAAAAACATGACTTCTTAGGATGAGCAGTAAATAAAAGATTTAGGTAAGTCAACTCTGATCACAGCTGTAGATTTTTCTCCTTCAAGACCCATCATATGCCTCTCCTCTTCATATGACTGTTGTGCCAGTAAATATACAATATTTTTTGTCTCATTTTCATTACACAATTGCAGAAATACTGCAAAATAGTGATTTTTTTTGTGATAATATTCAGGTATTTAGTATTTCTTTAGAACTAATTAATGTGTATGCAAAATACAGTTAGGCCAAAAAATATCAGTACCTATTGTACTTTCTTAGTATATGCAGAATGTCAACAAATATCATGATTTTTTTTCCTTACGAGTATTTTTTTGAACCAATAATATTGCTAAGGAAAATACTGAGGTAAACTTGCAACAATATACAGAATCCTCATTTAAAATACAATAATATATTCAGAAGTCTGCGATAGGACAGAGTCAATCCTAGCAGTCTACCTGGGAAAGCAGCAATTCCTCCAGTCATTTCTCTTGGGTATGTCATAAGATGCACTTTACATATAGGATACATGAAGGAAGCATGTAACCATAATAGGCCACAATTTATTTTCCTCATGTTTTGCGAATACTCTGTACTCACTTCTTCATGAATAAACATTCTCTTGCACCCTGAAACTGCAGATATGAAATTTTTTTTCAGGAGCTACTTTTCAGCTCTGTATGCTCACCTGAAAAGTAGCTCTTATCTGAAAAGCTAAAAATGGTTAAGATATATTTCTAAATAATCTATTAATATTTCAGGAAAAAAAAATGAATGGTTCTTCAAAGCATAAATTTATGGTGGAAAACATAACAATATGTTTTGTCCATAATTGTGAATTATTGGTGCACATGGTACAATCTTCAATAGACTGATGATTTTACTTTCTGATACAGTTAGATTTCCTATGTTATTTCATTTTACACTTACATATTCCAATGTCTTTTCTAATCAGCATGTCTTAGATTTTGCATAACCTAAAATACACCTTTTCCTTTTCTGTAATGTGTGTTTCTATGCACAGCTGTTGATCTGTGGTTTAAATACATCTGTCAATAGTTATGGGGAACATTTTGTTTTATTTAGTCCTCCAGCATGTGACTCCAGCATGATAAAATAAAAGTTTGGAATGTTTAATAAATATGTCCTTGGAATATTTTTTTTTCCTAAGGAGAGGAATATTACTAATTCCATTTTCTGAAAAAGAAAGAATGAATATTCTGATATTTGTGGCAAAGCAGCAATTGAATTTAGGTCCCCAACCCTGTAAATTTCTTTCTGCTTCACACTATTCAAACGAAGTAATCAGAAATGTAAGTTCAGGAAAACATGGGGAGGACATAAGGGAGGCTATCACCTATACTATTGACTGCCAAGTCCTTGGCCCTGCATTTGACATATTCAATACAATGATAAGGGCAATGTCTTGCTCTCTGTTTGGATTTCATTTCCTATTTGAGATCCTTAACTAAGGTCTGAATTGAAAATAACTGTAGTGAGATATATTGAGTGTCTTCATGTACAAATAATACAATGGGAAAATTTTTAATCTCTTTTTCTTTAAAAAGGTTAGCTGAGAAACACTGCAGTCTGTGCATTTGTATGAGTGTGTGCATGTGTGTTTTTGTGTGCATATATATCTCTCCAAGAGAATATATACATCTTTATAAAGATCTGCCTGTGTGAACTGAAGAGAAATATATCACACTGGTGCTATAGAAATTCATTTAATTAATATAGAAATTGTATAGCTCATTTTATTTTATGTTTGTGCACATATACATAATACACATACACACTTTTTTGGTAGAAAATTGAAGCTTAAAGTAGATTTTTGTTATTTTAAAATATCATTTTCCTTGGAGAAGATAGAGGTATTTGCATATTTATTAAATGTATTTTACACAGAAAATTCATAACTATGATGCCTCTTCTCATTGACAGTCTATTTCTACAAGCAACCAGGGTCATTATGTAGAAAATTCCATAGAAAAATATAATACATATTGGCCACATTTAGAAAAAATTATAATAGGAACTGGTAGAGATTATGAGCCTTAGGCCATAAAATTCAGAAAATGCAATCATTCTTCTGGTAACATTAGCATTAACTCACCTTTGGAAAACTGAATAACTAGACACACTGGTCAACTCTTAAAATCAGCATTACTCCATAGGCACCATATAATTGAATCTGAAATATTTCATTTATTCCTTATTCTGTGTGGATGGTATGTCAAATCAATATGATCTTATTGTGCATAAATCCTGACATTTTAGTGACAATTGCTATGGAACAGCCTTGGAACATTACAGCAGTTTTCAGGTTTGGTGGAAATCTCTTCCAAGTTTTATTACAGGCCTTCAGTGGATGGAGTAATGCCATGGTGGCAATCAACTGGAGGAAAAGATGAGGAGACAGGACGTAATAATAAATTCTTTGAAAATATTCCTGAAAAGGCACAGAAGAATTGCTAGGTGGTTCTATCAGGATTACTTACCCCTCTTCTCTATAGCTAACCTTAAATTTAAGAGGGCTACAAGTTGATAGCACAGTTTGATAAGCTATGATAGTACACTTTGATAAGCATTTCTGCTACCATGGCATTTAGAGTCAGCTTTTAAAAGTGCTTATGTACCTAGATACCTACAGTGTTGTTTAAAAAACACCCTGACCCAGAAGAGCTTATCAGCAGAATTGCTTACCTCCCAGTTCAGTACTGGTGGCTTTCATTCCAGTATGTCAACAGCATTTAGATTTGTAATGTGGTAGCTTTTAGGAGAAAAGAGCTGCAAAGAGAGAGGAAAGAAGCAGAGGTGGGTAAAAGAATGATTCCTGCCTTTTCCTTCTTTCTCCACAGAAAATATGTGCAAAGTAGTATAACATGAAGTAAAAAGAGATAGCAGGAGAAAAATAGTTCAAGACACAGCAGAGATAATGATATTGTCAGGAATCTATCTGTTCCAAAATGGGAACTTGGACTTAAGCACAAAGGATATATATGTCTCTGCAGTGAGGCAAAAGTATGTGTAAATTTTCAGATATATAACTTGAGTACTGATAATCAACTAAATACTTAAAGAATACTTAAAGAATAACGAAGCAAACTGAATGATAAAAAATGGAGAGTAAAAAAAAAGCGTCATTTCTATGCAGTAGGTTCAGTAATATCCTTTTTACAAGGATTTTAAATCATTGAAATTACAACAGTGTGAGTCAAATCAAATTCAGACAGGAAAATGATCAACAGAAACCTTCATTTTCATTGCAACCAGCAGTTAAAAAGGAATGTACCAACATTGTGTGAACTGTCCTTATCAGCAGCTCTGTTGCTGGTTGTACAAAGATCAGCACCTCTCCCTGGTCACCCCTCTGGGTAATTCCATGCACTTACTGCAGACATCCCTGTATCTCTGAATGCATTACCTCAAAGAATAGAATTTGACTTTACAACTAAGATATTTACAGTCCTGTCAACAATCTGACTTTTTTGTACTATTAGGAAGAAGTACCCATCCTTTGGGAAGGTAGAGGACTCTGTACGAAAATGGTTAACTCGGAAGATGCAGCAATGAAATATAGGCAGTAAAGAAGGAATTATTCTGTGAACCCTAGTTCTTTGTGGCAGAAACTGATAGCTGTCAGATTGATCAGTGATGATGACAACGGTCACAGGTCTATGTAGCAGAGTCCCGGAGCTTGCATCACTCTCAGTATCTCAGTACCTTGACAGGTATGTGGTTTTTGATACATCCCTGAGTATGACTCTGGAGATAGTTGAAGAACTTATTTGAAACATCAATCTATAATGAACACTGGGAATTTTTATGGCAGTCTGGAGGAGAGAAGTTGTTATTTAAGTTTTTCAGGTTCCTGTCATACCACATCAAAGGTGCCCTAATAAAAATATTTGTACCCTTTCAATATATTTTTCAAAATGTTTTAAATCATCTTTATTCACTCTTTACTCCTATTTAAAGAAAAAAAAAGAGAAAAAAACCTCTGTGAATTACTCTGTGAAAAAGGATACAAGTTGGCAAATATTGTATCATTTTTCTTTCAATCACATCATATTCACTTGATCACTTTTTCTGTTTAATTTTTACAACTCAAAACAAAAATAGCAGTTCTTATAGTTACGAAAAACACAGTTTTGAGTCCCCTTGAGTCCCCTAACAGGCCTAACCTGACCAGCCTCACTTGGGAGCCTCATCCATACCTTGTTCCTGAGCACATGAGTTCCAGTTAAGGTTGGACCCATTTCTTTCCTGAGCTCTTATCATGAGCCTCAAGATCTGGCCTAGCCCTGGTCTCATCTCCTGGGTGGACATTGGACCTATGTCATTGTCCTCTCCTTTCTGATTGCATCCCTGGAAAGACCCTTGAACTAGTTCTTTATCTTGCCCAGATTGTCAGTGGATCTTGTTATAAGCATCTTCTCCCCACAGCTAAGATCCAGTGAGAAGGTGCCTTGTTCAGTAGGAGTACTGCCCTTGCAATGGTCACCCTCTGTTCCTAGCTCTCCCTCCCTTGCTGAGCATCTCCACTCCCTGCTGCTCCCTGACAAAATCACAAACATGACAGATATTTGAAAGTCTGACGATGCTCTGCTATGCTGAAGTATTGTAGTGTAGTGTTGCTTCATTTGGTACAAGTTAAATAATAGAAGATGCATTTAATATCAGTATCTTTTTGAGAGGTGGAGTCAATTCTGAATGAGCTATTTTGTGCACAAAATTGCAGAGTACAAAAAGGATTCTGCATAATGTGCTTAAAGGAGATGCTCATTTTGGTGGTGGGACTGTACACAGTAGTATATGGGAGTGAAAAATTAGTTCAGGAGGCTAGTGACCTGAACTGTTTGGGATCCTTGGAATGCTGCAGCAAATTTTCGGCCCCCCCATACAGAATTAATGCTCACTGGAGCAAGTTCAGCAGAGGGCCAAGGAGCTACTTGGTCTGGACCATTAGCTCTGTGAGGAGAAGCTGAGGGAGGCTTGTTCAGCCTGTAGAAGTGTTGGCTTTGGGCGTACCTAACATAAACTGGGCATAAGTTGAAACGGGAGATATAAGGAAAACCTTTTTCCCCATGAGGACACTCAAGCAGTGGAGCAGGCTACCTGGAGAGGATGGGCGGGCTCCCTTCTTGGGAGTTTCAAGGTCCAACAGGATCAAGCCCTGGGCAACCTGGTCTGGCCTTGTAGCTGGCCCTGCTCCGAGCAGGATGTTGGATGAGAGACTTTCTGACGTTCCTCCCTACCTGAGTGGTTTCTTTGCTCATGCTTCACTTTTCACATAATCCAGTAAGAATCATATATCTGGCCACTCTTTCCTGGTGGTTACGCTAGGAAGAGTAATTGATCAGTTTTACTCTTCCTCTTGGAGTCTGATACATATTTTAACAGATTTGGTGGACACTGAAGAAAGGGTTGAGACGTGTAAAAAATATTTTTGTTACCATCCTGACTGCAAGAATGACAACATTTTGCTCACTCACAACTTTTAAAATATTAAAACTTTTTTTCTTTTTCCGCAGTGTTCCCTAAAGCATTAATTTGCCACTTTGGATAACTTTCTAAAGCTTATAATTGGGCCATCCACAGGAGCTAATCAGCTATCACAAAGATCCATGCAGATGGAGATCAGGGAGACAAGTTCGCAGCTCAAAAGCATACATTGAAGAAATCCAGTTTCCTTTTTTTTAATAATAAAACCTAGCAATTAAAATTATCTGAGCAGTTTTTCCTTTTCAAAAGGCCTTAGACGTTTTGCTTGAGGTGGAAAAAGAAAATGAAAAAATAGCGTAATCCCCATCCCCCACCCACGCAGAAGCAATCAGAGCAGAAAATTTTGTCCTTTCAAGGGAAATGCCAGCGACAGTCGGCGCTGTGGCACTGCAGATGTGTGCGGCAGGCAGAGCTCCTGCAGCTGCAGAATCAGCTGCTCCTTCTCCATCTCACTCGTGTATCTGTCTATCGATGGACCCGTCTGATGCTGGCGGCCGCTTGTGCTTTGGAAGAACATATAGCCCCTCCAGTCCAGCTGATTTCTTTGTCATGCTAGGATCTTGAACATTTGCACACTATTTTTTCTTTATTTTTCAAGAATTAACTTTCTAGCTTTCTTGTCTCACATTTCCAATGCTTTTAAATCATTAAAAGGTTACCTGAGAAGGGATAAACTTTTCTGTTTCACTGTGGAATGCAGAATATTATTTTTCAGAAAATCCCAGAATCTAATATGCTTTTTTTCATGCCAACTGACTGCATTTATTATTTGTTGTTTCTTCTCTCTTAAGATGCTGGTAATGTAAAAAGAAAACATTGAGTTGCAATTTAAATAGCAAGATTGATAGAGAATCTATATGTAGCAAATCTACTGATAAATGCTCTGTTGAATTTCTGCCCCATAAACTAGTGATGTGCTTGGAAAACACTTATGACTGCAACCCTAAAATGTGAATTGTTATTTCAGATATTCCCTGTTCCTCCAAATAACAATGTAAATTTATACACTTCATAACTTATGTTGCATATTTTCTACTGTCAATAAAAAAATAGGAATTTATAAAGATGCAGCATATTTAGAATGTAGTATGTAGCATGTAACAAGTCCATGTGCAATGGACTTGCAATGCAAATATTCCACTCTGGATTTGATGAGATTCAGCTGTTTTCATGGTTCGTTCAAACACACTGTGTTACAGGGAATGGATTTTAAACACCCTTGGCTCCCAAGCAGCACTCTACAAACTTCTTTGTTTAGATCAATACAGGAAAAATGGGCTCAAAATGCAGAAGAGTATTGATCTCTGACGATACAGATTAAAACAAAAATCTAAATTTATCCAATCCCTCGTTTCTTTAAAAGTCTTTTACTATTACAAGGGCACTGGCTGTGTATTAGCTTTGGGATTGTCTGATTTAATTTTGAAGCTTCACTGCTTAGAGAAGGCTAATCTTCTGCATGATGCAGGGTTCCTAATTGAGGTAGTGCTGTGAATACAGAGATACGTAACCCATATATCCATATGGTTTCACAGCACAGTATCTAGCAGGGCACAAATCAAAAAGGAACATCTCAGAGCATCTGCTAGCACCTACCCGGATGTACAGCAGAGATTATGAGTGCCCAGGGTATGTTAGATCATGCGCTAATAGAAATGAGCACTGTCTCTAATACAAAACTATTTGTAGTACTCAGCTTGTTGATTCAACATCAGAACTAAAAAAAAAAAAAAAAAAAAAAAGGCTTCTTTATTCAGGAATTTCCTTTCCATTTAAACATAGTCACTTTTTTGCGTGCTAGCACGAATAAATTATGTTAGTAGTTTGATTTAGCAAGTATGTGATATAACCACTGTCTTTCATTTAGACTAGTTATTCAAGTTATTCTAGAAATTATTCAAGTTTCTTTGTGGAGCTAGATAGATGAAACCATCACAGCTTCCACCTCCTGGGTTAGTCTGGACTTATATGGGTTAGTATTTCTTTTTAAATTTGAATGTAGATGTGTATGACAGGGAAAAATGTGTACCTGAGATTGGAAATAGCATTAAGGTACTGGAACACAAGAGAATGACTCTGAGTTATAAAAGTCACAGAAATTAAAGCCAGAAAGGACTTTGAGAAGTTACTTATCCTTTTCCACCTGAAAAAAATGTTTGTGCAAAAGCTAGGGAAGAGAAATTTTGCTTTGGGTGCCAACTTAAAAGATTTTGAGAGGAATGAGCAAGGAAAGTGCTGCTTGCTTTCTGCAGCAGCTGAGAACCTTGTTTATTCTTTATAAATAAATAGATTGCATCAAGGACATCTGACTCCATCACCACCTTCTTCCTAATGGAATCAATACACAGTACCCTGAGCTTTAACCAGATACTCTGGTCAAAAATAGTCAAACTACTCTGTAGAACCTTATCTTTACCACTTCCTGTAGAGGATGATTTCAGTATTTTTCTGCTAGAACGAGGTCACCGGTCATCTTCATAGATCAGAAGAAATGCCATAGGTGCTGCTTGTGGATGAATGTGAACCACAGGGTAGTGATAATTCCTGGCATTAACTGGATTCTGGCAGTGGCTTAAAATCCCTTTTTTTGTGCTATGAACAGCTAAGAACTAACTGTAATTTGTGACAGTATATGCAGAGTTTCTGTGATGCTTTTAGATTCAGTGACTTTATTTATATAAAGGTTGTGCCAGTGTTTGTTAGCAGCTCTGCTAACACAGTGTCCTTGTGTCTCTTCAGATGACAGTGAACAGTACTGTCATGTCAGACTAATATTCCACAGACACTAAAACTAAAAGGGAAGACTTGGGTCACTATGTTAGCACAATCTAATTTTCTTTAATTCTGCCATACCTGCAGAAAAAAGCCTTATTTGATAAATAGGACCTTTTCTTGTTTCAACAAAATTGTCTTTAAAATAAATTATTAATTTGACAGTGATCATTCCTATGCTTATTTCTTTTTCTCTTGCACCAATTCGGTAATGAGAACTTTCACTGAAAAACTGTTTTCACTTCTGTATTACTTATCATTGCTCCTAAGCATTTCCCATTGACTAACTTCAGTTTGCAAAATTCTTGCATTCCTCTGTGCGCTCCCTACCTACTGTGATTAGGACAGTCTTGCAAGGAATCCCAGTTCTCTTGCAGGTAGATTCCTTGTGTCAAAATATCAAATGGTGAAGCTATGCAGATTTACCCCAGTGGGGTGGGAAAGCTGTGTTTTTTTTGTTTGGTTTTAACAAGAGCATGTAACGTCGCAGCCAAGATAACCTTACCATACGATATTTAGTCTAATACAATTTGCGGCTACCATTACTGCCCAGGAGAGATCAGGTTCTCATGGTATAAGCTGACCCCTGCAAGGAAAATTTCTCCTGTAATATTTTTATAATCTATGAAATATTTTACCCACAATAAGCCATTTTTATTTTCAAAGTAACAAAACAGCAAGCAAATTCTTGGTAAAATAATTGTGGCCTTAGTCTGCTATACTTTATGTCAGTAGACGTATATAAATAGAGATTTTTCAGAAATTGAGAAAGTAATGCTGAGGAAAAAATGGGGGATAACATTGTAATGTATATGTCTCTTAATTATTAACATGATTTGAATAATGATGGCACTTATTCTGTCATTGTCACATATTAGCTTTAGGGGAGCTGTTGTTTCACTTTTACTGAGGGCTGCCTTTTTTTCTTACACATTCTTAGCATATCTTTCTCCCTTTCCTCTCTTATTTCATTTTTATTTTTGATCCAAAAACAGAGGATCCAAAGCTAATTATATCTTCATTAATACTAGAAAAGCTATCATAATAATAAATGGAACAATCAGGAGATTTAAATAAGAGGAAAGATAAAAATATAATCAAACATGTATTTTTTAAGAAAAAGAATATGCACACATAGAGATAAAATCAATTATTTTACATGCATTAATTTTTACATTTTTAGTACAAACTAGGAAAAAATCTATTTATATCTTAACCAATTTAAATTAACAATAAAAAACAGGTGCTGAGCTAGTGCAAATCAGTATTAAATAACTAATTCCAAAGGAGCTGTGCTAATAAAGCTAGCTAAGAGTATGGATTAAAATTATTTACCCACATGTATACAATTTAATTTGTCTTTAAAAAGCAGGGCAGTTGCCTTGATCTGTCCATCGCCATTGGTACAGACAGCAATTTTATAATGCAGAGAGTCATAAAGTCACCTGTATCACTGATTCTGAAAATGGTCTCTGAAAAAGATGAGTGTTTCATAAGGCCATAATAAAAGGTCTGTATTTATCTTATATGTGCTAGTTTTAAACAAATTTTGAATAAGTAATTGAGGCTGGTTACCACTTCAGAAAGTTTCAGTGATGTAGCCTGATTTCTTCTTGCATATCTTGCCCTGGGACATTTCACCTAAGTATTCCTTTAAGGTATTCATTTGACATATTTGAAAGGCAGTATCCTTTAGGAAGAAAACAACCAGGGCTGTAAGGATTTCACCTGAAGGATAATCATTGTCTCCCAAAGTCATTTACTTGATCCCATCATTGCATTGGATCAGTTTGGAGCAGATTACTGAGAAAATTAACGCATGTTATGCCTAAAGTCCATTGTGTGATATGAATTACTTCCTGAGGAAGTAATGTGAATTGAGGAATAGGAAATATTAGGTGCATCTCATTTGTACAAAAATTATCATCCATTGATATTAACTGATCTGATCTGATAGGCTTAATATCTTTTTGGGTCACTGAATATTATTGATCAATTGTGGGCTTTTTAAGTAACAGATTTCTGTCAGTGCTTGTAACTGTGCTTCCTGTCTGAGACAAAGACCATTATTATTTCATTTATCCTTGCAAATTTACAACATATTGCATATATTATATTTTTCTATTTATATATTTCATTTATACTGTATATATACTTTAGGGAGGAGAGGAAATGGAGGGAGAGAGAAGAAGAATTCTTCCTAAAGTTAGAGGACAACAGGGAATTCAAAGCAATGAACAAATATTGACTCATAAACTACAGTGTTACAATGTTTTAAATTCATTGTACTGTTACCTGAAAGTTATATGACATTTTGATATCTGCATGGAAAATACTTTGCAGTTTGAGGAAAGCATTAAGTTGTATTTATTTTTCCTACTTGCAGCCTCATCCTACTATTAGGAATCTTGGCATTTATCTCTAAAGGAGGAAAACAAGGCTTCTAGTCATCCTTCGTAATAGTCTGTTAAATGGCTCAGAGTTTAATGCTAATTATGTCATCTCACATGACAGATTCTGGAAAAAAAACCTCTGTAAAATATGTACTTCATTTTAAAGTGGTTTAAAAATCACCAAATATTTATTGCTATTGATCCCATGACTGGGATCATCACTGGCTCCTTCATTCATTTATTGAATTTTAATAAATTTCTTTGCATTTCACTCATAGCTGGCTTGTCTTAGTTAAGTGCAAGTGCAACAGGATCTCCAAGGACACCTTCATGAAATAGTATAAATTTGCAATACAGACATTATGTGGTAATAAAACAACTTGATAGAAAAAGAAATCATATTTGAGGAGGAATTGTCTCTCAAGGTTTAAGAATGATTTAAAAACTTTATACCTAGTTCTCCTGCAAAACTGATGCTATATGTGCTGGAAACTAGGATCTGTAATCGAAACCTCCAAGGTGAATACTTTGCTCTACCAGTTCATTTCAACTAGCAAATAATGAGGAAATGTTTGCATGTATCCATGTTGAAATATTTCTTCATAGTAATGGACATTACCTTCACTGGGAATAGTCTATATTCATATTTTAAAGGGAATCATTGACTCTTTATGCTATTACTAGCATCTATTTAATAAAAGCTTTTAAATACACTAATGTATTACCTCCTTTCTGGCTGACAGTAAGGTAAAAGTTTTCCTTTTCTGAAGTACTGTGAAGTTGTAGGTGAGAGGTCTCTTTTACAAAAATACAAAGTATCGTAAACTATGTTAAACCTTTTTCATAATTTGTCATCTGAATAAACAATCTTATTTTCCAATGTAATTGAGAGATTAGAAAACCAAATAAGTTAAAGTGGATGAAAGGCTGTTACACAGCACTTAAGACATGGCAATACCTATGTGCCAGTAACCCATGGTAAGTAAGTGCAATCAGTTCTAATTTCATTGAATTTTTTCACCTTAGACTGAATTAAATCCAATTATTATTTTATTTTTTTTTTTTGCCATGGACTTAGATTAAATACATGAAAATCTCCTTTTGATAAACTGTGATAAATTGGCCACAAAAAATGTTAGCAATATTGGCAATTCTGTTAACTTGAGCCATATGTTGTGGTTTTAAAGTAAATTATATAGCTGCATCGGTAAAGTGTCTTCATTTGTTAAAGATCTGGGTCTGGTGTAAAGTAGGAGATTTAAATTATTAATATAGTCAGCGATATAGGCTCCAGTGAATTTAACTGGACTGGTTTCCTGTAATATGAACTCAGAAGTCATAGTAGACTAAAATACACTGTCATCATTGACTGTAATTTCAAAGAAGAGTGGGCATTCGTGGTGGGAAAGGAATATTTTTGACTACATTTGTAAATTGGAAAAGGAATTATAAGTGAATATGATCTTAATGCGGCTCAGCACTTGCATGCAAAATGAAGGCAGGAAACTTGCAGATTTGCTGCAATACTCTGTAATGTGTTTGATTAGAAATGGAGTCCAGGGAACATGTTCCATGAAATGATACATCACCTAGTTGTTGCAGAAACCCACCCAAGTTGTTGCTCAGAAAGTCTACAAAGAGAGAAGGCAGTTTTTCTGGAACTGATATTTTCATTATTAATAGTCTTTATTATACAGCCCAAAGAAGTGGACTACTATGTATGCCAACTATATCTTTCCCAAGAGTAAATATGTGTTTCTGTAACAACTTGAGTCATCTTCCATCCAATGGCATTCTGAGGAAGGCAAGGCAAAGCTAGTCTGTACCTCAGGAAATCATATATTTTTTCAATGAAGATATTTTCTTAGCTCTTCTACAAATGGCTAGGGCTAGTCCCTTTCCTGGCCTGAGCTTAGTTTTGTATGTGGGGATTTGTTCTAGAAGAGACTTCCATTCATGACAGGTTGCGTACTTATTTTTGCAAGGATTCTGCAAAACAAAAGAACTAACTTACTGCATTCTGATTTTATAGACAAAAGATACTTTATCCCAAATTGCTGCCCACAACAATCCAAATCTGAAAGAAAATTAATTTTCAGCATATATATCAACATTTCTGAATATGTGTGACATTATCAAGCTTTGCAGTAACAAGCAGACAGATGGATTCATATAGAGCAGCCTCAAAGGAGAAAAAAAAAGCACTTAAAAGATTTTTAGCCATGTTACATGCCGCTCTTAAGTTTGCATAACGTAAAAGTATATGTATCTCAAAATACTGTGTTCAGGAACATGAATATGGAATTTAATGCATCCCATATAAATATGTAATAATAGAATGGTAGATCTGAGGAAATTGCACTTTAAAATGCATTCTTCCATAAGTGCATTCAGACTCTTCCCTGGCAGGCTACTTTTCTTTACGGCCAGACAGAGCTTAAGGCTCTTTCTCTGCTCTCATATAAGCAAGCAGACTGGAGAGGCTTGGAAGAAAAGGCACTGAGCATTACTTAGAAGCATGAAATATTTGCTACCCTTCATGTATTTCATTCACTTTGAATGATTATGGTAAACTTTTACAGGGAATGAAAGAGGAATATGCTTGAAGTATAGGAAATACACAGTAAGGACCAAGAAGGTCACTGGTAGCACACCTCTTACTTTTCATACCAGTTGTGATTTTTACAGCTTCTCATTAAAAGTAATTATTCATTTATGGTGGTGTTTGTTGTTGTTCAGACTCAGTCTGTATGTTCTCTGTTGGCACAGTTGGGCTGAACTGGAAATGTGTCATTCCAGCTGATGCCTATACTGCAGGAAAATGTCATTGAATATTGGTCCATATCTTTACTGGTGATAAGGACATGGAATTGCATCGTGTTTGAGATCATGCATCTTTACTCTTATCAGCAGCTTCGAGTTATGCAACAGCCATTTGGAAAAATGCAAAAAGTAATATAGGTCAGCAGCTGCCTCAGATACGTGGAAAAATTACTGGGATCTAGCTCAGACACTAGCATCCTGCAATGCTCCTGTTTTCAAGCTTCTGCAGCTGAGTGATTTTTGAATTTTTCAGGCTATTTGATATTCATAGGTACTTGTTTTTTACAGTATGATTTGATGCATGTGATGCACTACTGCAGCTTTAGTAAGAGTTGATCTGCCGGTTGTTTGTTTTGTATTTAATACAACATCAATTTTCTGTTCTCATGAGAAGCATAGATTGCTGGGACAGGATAACTGCAAATAGTAATTACATTTTTTTGGCAATAGAAATCAGATCTACTTGTTTGCAGGAAAGGATGAGAAAAAGTCACCTTAGCATGCCAGAATGTCACAATTCTCATTCAGTATGAGAAGTTACCATTGTTAAGTGGAGTTTTCAGTATTTGTGACCACATGCATCTTTGAATTTGTCTGAGTCTTTGGGGAAGAATTTTTTAACACATTTCATGTACAGTCCCCCAGCCAAGACCTCTTATAAAAGGACTTTCACAGGTCACAACCATGTCCTCCGAGATATAGCTGAAGATTGAATGTTCCTTAATGATTTCACACCTCTGTCTCAGATCAGGTTATATCCTTTTCGTTCTTCCATAGCAAGGAGGATTTTTTTTGGTGTCACTTAGTCTGCATCCTCTAAAGTAAATCTAGACTTAGTTAACTGTGAGCATAACTGTGAGCAGTCTAATGACTTGCACCCTAAGTCATTAGAAAGAATCATGTTTCTATGAAGCAGGTGCTGTATTATTATCAGGCAGTTAATTCAAAGATTGAAATGTAAGAAAAAATGGTTTGTTCCTTCTGACAACAAGCATAAAGATAAGTTATTCAAGTTATTAAACGCTGGAGGTATTTCGGGAGAGAAGTAGTTTAAGCTAGCGTGGACTTTGATACAGATCTGCCTTTTCCTTCTATTGTGGATATGAATAGAAAATCTTATGTGTAAAACTTGTAGATGAGTAATTACATCATCCAGACTCCATTCCTAAAGGAGCACACAGGAAAGGAAGTGAAAAGTGAGATTTTGGCAGAGTAAACTTCTCTGGCCTGTTATATACCTAGTGAGTACACCACTTTGTACATTTTGGAAAATCTATAACATTTCTTTTCAAATAGTCCTTATTTTTAGAGGGATGGAGGGAAGCTAAATGAAAAAATGAATATTTATTTATTTGGCACTTAGGGAGGATTTTATTCCTATATTCATTTGTTTGCCTAACTTTGGTCTGTTGTGTTCCAAAGAGCACAGTGGAAACAATTTTAAAAACTTGGGGAAAGATAAAATTAACTTTTTGGTTGGTGGTAGAATTCAGTAGAAGTGGTGAGTGCTCAGCAGTTCTTTGGAATTTACCACAAAAATCTTGCATGGCAAATGTTACCTTAGAGTGAAATGGTCAAGTTATAAAACATTTTGAAATGCAGTTTATAATAAAAATGATGGTGGAATGAGCGCTGCTGCTGTAATAAAACTTCATTCTTGTTGGAGATTGGGGTATGTACTTAATGCAAAAAGTGTCCTTATGTTTGCCAGATTGATTTTGTGATGGCACACTCACAACTGATCATTCACATCCCTTTGGGCTGATACTGGCTACATACAGATCTTCAAGGGTGGATAACAAGATTAATGAAAGGATTAATACTTGTCAGTTAACTCATTTCCATTTCGCTTAATAAAATACCAATAACAATGGTATGTTAAAACATAAAATGCTACATCTTCTTTTGCAGTGAATTAGTCTAGCTAGCTTATTATGTTAGTGTAGGAGTTTTTAAAGTACTCATTACTTCTCCAAGTATGACACCAAAGGAAGCAATTTGTGTTTGGCATCCTCGCCATCTTTGGAGAACTGATTTTTGTGAAATAAATTTGTGAAATAAATTTTTTAACACATACACTTCCTCACTGTCAGTCTCATAACTGCCCAGCCATCAAATCTCCCAGGTACAAAAAAAAATCACTGCTGAGGTACCACTAAACTCCTTTCCTTGATCTATATATACATTGCCTCTGTTATTAGATCAGCCCGTGAGCCGTTACACCATTTGCGTGTCCTTGCAGTGTTGGATAGCATCACAAGCTGAGCGAATGTTAGAAAAACATAAAATCATTCAGCACCAATTACCAAGCTGCAAAGGTGCTGTTAGGTAGCTGTGACTAATCAATAAAGACTTTCTATCTGGAGTTCCATAATGACAGAAATATCTTGGCTCTTGACCTTTCATTTTACACTTAATTCTGTGATATAAGTTAAGAATACCAAGTGGTGGGGGAAGCAATGGGAGGTGACTCCATTACACCCTATTCTTGATGGATATTGCCTTTAACAGCAATATTTTTGTTATTCTACATTTGCATCAACAACTTGAGAGTTGAGATGTTGTAACTATCCCTTTATCACTTTTGACCAAGATTTTTGGCAGTAAGATTGATTTGCTTTCCCTCTTTACCCATTTTCCTTTCACAGAGCATCTCTGCTTTGCATTTTATTTCTTTTGTTGAAATGTGTTTCATTTTCTTCCCCATCTATGGACTTTTTCTTTTTTCTAGAATATGTATATCAGCTTGATGCTTCTTCAGAGTGAACGTTTGCAGTGGTGAAGATAGGTGAAGTCACAGATCAGAGAGAGCTATCTGTACACTCCAGCAGGAGAAGCTGTAGTGGAAAGTAAAACCAAAGCAAAACAAAACAAAAATCTATAATGCAGTTTTCTGAGATAGTTTGTGCACTGCGGTCAAAAGAAAAAAAAAGAGAGAACTGCAGGCTGATTTTTCAGGCTCAGATGCAAGTTAAATGAAGGATATAGAGTAAACAACAGATAGCATTTTCAGGAGCATATGGATTGAGCACAGGTATTCCTTCATTTAAGAGCTTAAAATAAATCACATAACAGCTGTTATTGTGGCTGAGATGATGCTATTTTAGTAAAAGTGCCTGTCTAGCTGCAGTTGCATTCGGTGCAGCCTACTGATGACATTATGAACATTCACAGATGACATTATTGTTATGTTACTGTTTTTTTTCATTTCATTAAATGAAGTAAGTAACCGGCTGAAATTCATTAAACCTACTGAAGGATGAGGCTGTCCAAAACAAAGTTCTAGGATTTGGCTACGCTGCCTCCAGTAACGTCATTGCAATGGCATGACTAGATCCCCAATTATCACTTAGAAAATGTACTAGCTGGTGTCAGACTTATTAGCATGATTACGCACGAGGTATTGAAGAAGGAAGATAGTCAAAACATTGCATAATTGTTTTTCTCTACCATGGATCTCACTGGATTTCAAGACAGACATTGAGTGAGTGTTCCCACTAAGATGGAGAGATTTAGTCATGTTGCTGTTTGCCAGTTTTAGAAAAAGTGCTGATAAACATAGACAGATTTCAGTAGGAAAAGAAAGAAAGCAAGAAAGAAAGAAAGTAAGAAAGAAAGAAAGAAAGAAAGAGAGAAAGAAAAAGAAAGATAGAAAAAGAAAGAGAGAGAGAGAGAGAGAGAGAGAGAAAGAAGGAAATAAAGAAAAAAAGAAAGAAAGAGAGAGAGAGAAAGAGAGAGAGAGAGAAAGAGAGAGAGAGAGAGAAAGAAAGAAAGAAAGAAAGAAAGAAAGAAAGAAAGAAAGAAAGAAAGAAAGAAAAAGAAAGAAAGCCTTGAAAATCTAGAAAATATAGATATATTGTAGGATTATTAAATATGTGGGAAAGGGACAAATGAGCCACATCATAAAAGTGATTCCTGCTTAACTGAGGATTAAATAATTGCATAGATCTGTGGATTACCTGCTGAAACAGCTGGTAGGGGACACTAGATCAGGTAACACATTTTGAAAATCAAACATTGTTCAGAATTGAGAGTGCTCTGTATAACCCAGTTTACTTCAATTCTTCAATGAACTGAAACTCATGCAGCTCATTCTTCATAAATAGATATGCAGATAACAAGAATCTGTGAAAATATGCACTATTCCACAAAAATCAGAAATTCATGCCTACAAAATTTATAGCAGAAGAATCAATACTTGTCTTTTTTAATCTTTAAAGAAGAAATAGTAAACATCCCATCAGAAGTGAATGTAGACAGAAAAAGAGAAAAAGAAAAAGGTGAAATTCTGCCCCTTTAAGGTTTATAGCAAAATATACCATGACTGTATTAGGGTAAATATTTTCCAGTGACTATATATGAATATCACAACATGCACAGCACACAACATGTATTCATTAAAGCAAGTACCCATTTTGCTGGCAAAGCCAGCCACAAAAAATCATGAGATAATCGCAGGTAACAGATATATTTAACAAGAGTGAGGAGATAAAAATTATTCATTACCCTGCCAATGACCTATATCCATAATAAATTATTGTCTGGAATAACAACTTCTGCAAGCACATGTATGAATACAGTCTTTCATTTTTCTAAATTATTTAATTTAAACATAAAAGTAAATTTCTTGTTACAAATGCATGTGGTGTTTTTTTTTTCTGTAAAAATATATTTTTATATATTTCTTACTTCAAAAGCTCATTATAAAATAGATTTTTAAAAACAAGGATATTCATTCACTGAATGTAGATGTTCCAGTGATTTCAGTGGGGCTATCCATAGAATATAATGCATCGCAAAACTGAGGTTGACAGAAAATTCATTCCTAAAGTAGGTTTAGTTATGAATCTATAATTCTTTACTTGACATTTTCTTAGCAACATTTTAAATTGTTTAAATGTTTAAGATTTTTCTTTGAATTCGAGAAATGACAGCACTATGGACATAAAGATGAATTTTCACTGATAATATTCTTGCACTTGACTCCCTTATTTGTTGTACATTCTTGTTTGCTTTTATTCAACCATAACTAATTAATTTTTAAATACTATATGATCCCGAGGTTTACTGTAAAACAATTTTACATAGTGAATAGAAATGTATGTAGCTTATCCTAGCCATTTATAGAAGTATTTGTAACGTTTACTAACAAGCAAAATCAGAACTGGAACAGGGATGTATGTGATTCCACACACTTCACCTTGAAGAAGTGCATCACCTTGGAAAGAAAGTTGACTTTTAAGTGAACTTAAGCAGTACTTGATCTTGTTTTGACAGCTTGTCTTTGATGACATGCTTGTGTATATCCTTCAGAAACTTAATGTAGAATACTTACTTTCAGGTAAGCAGTGAATTTAATATATTGGTATTATCCTTCCTTAAGGAGCTTCCTTGCAGAATTAATCTCCAGACACTTACAAAAGCTTTTGCTTTAGGCACTGAAATCAAGTGACCTAACTGCCAACTCAGAAAACTTTTGAAAAATAATTACCTGAATAAAATCTATGTTTGCTTCTGATTGTAGTGAGTTCAGAAGAAGATTTTTGATTGATTTCAGTAGGAGTGAGCTTAGGAACTTAGTGATCAGTGGCATCTCAAAGAAATATATTTCAAGCTCAAATTGTGAGTTAATATTTCCATAGGTGTTTGAAGACTAGACCATTTGAATAGAGGTGACTCTGCTTATGACCTTTACTCATATCGTTTTGAATCTACTTGAACAAACCACGTGAAAAAGTCTTTACACCAAATATTCTCTTTGAATGAAAATATACAGAAGAGCTAAATTTACTCTGATTCATGTCATACAAAAATAAATAAATGCAGAACTGACAAGACATACAGATCCTGTTAAAGGACCTTCAAAGCATGTATGGATGACTTTTAAAAGGCAGGCTATCTTTAATGTTTCTGCTCTTCTATTATAGAGGTTTTAATAACAGTCCTCTTTTTAAAAAAGCAGTCATGACAAAAATATTTCGCCACTTACTTGTCAAACAACATTCTATTTCAAGTTCAGCACTTCAGCACATCTTGTTGTGCATCACTCAACCCCTTCAAACTAATCAGCAAAGAAATTTAGGAGAACAAAAAAAAATACAAAAGTCTCAAAATAGTGAACCTTTAGGAGACTAGCATGTATTTAAAACACTTTTGCAGCTGAAATACAATGCCAGCCTGAACTGGGGTATAATCAATTCTTAACTGTGCAAAGCAGGCTTGTTTTCACTTTCACTGCTCTAAACTGTTAGAGTGGGATCAATCTCAGCATGCTTTGCTAGTAATTTAGTTTTGATAATACAAGAAATGCTCCCTTAAGTCTGTGATGTAGGTTTTCTGAAGTCACGGAAGTTAATTTGAGCACATCTGCACCATCAAGCATAATTGCTTCCTAACACCCTTGCATGCTGATTCAGTGCATCATTCTGTCTTTCCATTTATGTGAAATAGAGGGAAGTGTGCTATGCAATACTGAGCTATAGCAATGTACATTTGTCATGTGGGAAACTTGGAAAAGAAATCCAAGGAATTGCAAAGAACTAGCCATAAACAGTTAACAAATATACATTATTTGTAAAGCAAACAAAAGAGGTTTAAAATAAATTACAGTTTTGACAAAAATAATAAGAGTAAACTTAAAATTGATTCAAAAATGATAATTCCTGTATGCATACATTGTACAATTTCTTTGTGTTGTTGTTTTAGGATAAGATTTCTGCTGAGGATCAGATTCAGCCTAGTTTGACAGTAAATGTAAATAATAGAAAATATATTTTCCATTGTGATTCTTTTCTGTTTCTTGGGCTCCCTGAACATGGACACTCATGTGGTGACCCTAAAGTGACTGGCTTCTTCCATCCTTCTATACAGATCCGAATGGGGAGTCTTAACTTAAAGGCTGCAGCAGAGAATTTATCATGATCCAACTTAAGTGTAGCATAATCCTTCTGGAATCCCCTCCTATAAATTCTCTGTGGAAATAAACTAAGGGAGCAACAAAAGTACTTTTTCATTTTTTTTCCCCATGTCGTTAACATTTCTGTTAGGCAGCCATTTTGTTTTACCTTACACTCCAACAGAGTTTTCAGGGTAAAGCTTAGTAACAGTGTTTGATTTTTGATTTAATATCCTTTGATATCAGTGGGTTACTGTTACCAGCAGATGTAGTGGGAACAAATAGCATCCGTAGGCTGTGCCGACGGGAGGGAGAGCAGTCCTGGTGCAGCTACGCACTCTGCCTGTCCCGCCAGGCGAGAGGAGCCATGACCATGCCGGTTTATTGAGAACAGGTCTCCTTGTTAAAGTGCATAGACTTTCGTGGGCCTATGTATTTGAACAGATGTCTTTTATGATTCATGGAGCCAATTGAGGTTTACCAATATTTTACAGGGTTATAGGTAGCTAAAGATCACTGAGCCGTCTGTGCTTAGCACGTTTTAATGGGATGAACTGGTTCAGTGAACCTGTATACTGTATTTTAAAAGCCTCTGGGGAGTTACCTAGTAAAGGCATGAAGAATAGATGAAGAGAGGATAATACATTGAATTATTCTCTACTGTGCAGTTCAATCAATTGACCTCACAGTTCCTGCTTTGGTTGAAAAGCAGACCAAGCTTATATAAGGCCTCAGACATCTGAGACAAGTTTCACACATTTCTCACTGTTTCCCTGTCTGGCATGGAAAACTCAGCACTAGGTGAAAGAAGATTACATCATGAAATCTCAGTCATTCAGTAAGGGTAATTGAAGCACGTAGGTTCCCATATTTTTGCATCTATTTATAAAATAAATTAACTCCAAGAGAAAGAGAATTCCAAAAGATAACTTTTAGGACATGTATGTATCTTTGACAAGACCATACTGAAAAACTTTTCAGCCAATTCTTAAATATCACAGTTTGAGGGTCTTGTAGCAATAACAGCCATTGCAGGCTATAAATGACTCCCAATTCACTGAGGAAATGTGGGTCAAGCCATTATACCGTGCTAATATCATCTCTCAGCAAGTAGCAAAACAGCTGGGGGGCCTCGTGAGAAGCAGAAAAAAACAAGGTACTATATTTCAAGGCATAAAGATAACCCTAAACTATGCTCAGCCATCATAAAAAATACAAATGATTATGAAGGTTCGGCAGTGAAAATTTATATCAGACATTGGATAAAATCAGCAACAAACTATAATTACCTATTTGGAAGAATTAAGTGCTCCAAGCAAAAATGGATGGAGATGCGGGAAAGTGATTTTTTTAAAAAAAAAAAATCTGTTAATTCTCTGTTAAAATCTATACAGATATATTTAAAGTCATTGAAAACCAGGCTTTTACCTCTTATTAACTTACTGGTGTCTTGTGATAGTGTATTGTTCAAGTGTGTGTGTGTGAGTATACCTGTGAGTATATGTATATGCATTTGTGTTTATATAAAAAAAATGGAATTTTCACAGGTAGACTCTCACTGTAACATGTAACATGACCTTGTACCAATTACTATTGAGAAATATGTCCTTAGAAACAGTATATTTATTATCCATTTATTTAAAGCTCTAAAGAACCGGAAAAATGATGAAATCTAAGGAGTAGTAGTTTCACACAGATTTACTCCTTAAATTCCCAGATGAACTCTGTAAACCAAACACAGAAAGTTGAAGGAGGATTACAGTTCAGTGATTACACAATTACACACCAATACCTAGTATTAATGGTTGGGTTTAGTCCTGGCATAATGACACAGTGCAGACTATGTCACGTTCTTATAGTTTGCTTCTCCTGCTTCTGTCTTGTCCTTGTGCACCCTCTGTGCAGTTAGACCAGCCAACACCCACCCTCACCAGCAGCACTATAAGTATGTCATGTGCACTTTGAAAAGCCTCTCCACAGCATCGCGCTCAGAACACATGCTGCACTGCATACGCTCAGTGATTTGCTTTCTTCCTGCTAGACCTGTGAATGTTTTTTTTTTGTTTGTTTGTTTGATTCTTCATTTGAAATTAGGCCTACACAGATGGTAAAGGCAGTGCTAAAATGAAAATGAACAGTATAGGGGAAAATTACTCTGACGGTGCGTCTTTACATACTCTGTACTTAAATACCATGTCCTAGCAATCAGATTTAATCCACTGTAACTAAATTTGTGCTCTCCTAGTGTATGCTAGGGGAAAAATCAGGACCTTGGAGACAATCTAAAGCATATCAATATTTTCAACTTTGAAAGTCCTCTGGTGGATTCTGTAAACTTAATTTTCTTGCATAAAGCTTGTGTTGGCACAATTTTCAACACAGCTTTCTAGCTGCTGATCCATTATGTTACTGGCATGGATCTGGAGCTTTTCATTAGCTAGTCACTGAGTATTCCCAGTTAACTTTTCACTAAAATAGGAATGCTCCTCAATTACTGCACTTGAATATGCTCTTGGGTATTGTTAGGAGATGAAAGAGGGATGCTGCTTTAGGTGTGCTCTGGGACCAAAGGATCCTTCCTACATGGCTGCTGGGGCCGGGGGTCTCCTAGCCCCAGGCATCAGACCCAGCTGCTTCTCTATGTGTGCAGATTTGACCAGTTGCAAGGCTGAGCATATATCCCAGGGTCAGACAGACAGAGGACACTCACAGTCGATTACACAGAATGCCACAGGCAGGGCACTGCCTTTAACCAAACTGACTTTTAGCACCACTATAAAAAAAAAAATAGCCAAATTTTGTTCCTTCTCATTAGGAGTGTATTTCACCAGTGAAAACACACACATACCCTCGCTCTCTGCTTCACGAGCACACACACACATTTGCAGCTCCCTCAAAACCAGCCCAACCATGCTGTCAGATATTCCTGCCAGACTTGGGGCTCCCAACCTGCTCTGTAGGTCATCTGCTCACCCACTGGTCCTCCCTGAAGTTTGTAGTGGATTATATACACTAGGGAAATCAAAGAACTGCATCCTGCAGGACACACGGCCCCTGTGCCATTGGTCCCGCTCCAGCTGCAGACACTGAGATCCTGGCCCAGCCCAGGTACTGGCCCTGCACTCCCAGTCACTCCAGCTGCTGGCACCAGACACAGGAGCAACTGCCTGGGGTCCCTCTCCAGTTGCTGGCACCTGATTCACTCACTTCTGCACCCCAGTTGCTGGCACCTCAGACTGTGCTCTTGATATCTGTGGCTAAAGGGATTTGTGGTCCTTTCAAGCAAGGCCTGACACCCATCACCAGCTCAAGCCCATTCACTCCTGTCTCACCAGTGCTGGCACCTAGTCCCGACAGCCCTCGCACAGGGGGTAGGGAGAGAGGTAACACAGAAAGATAGTTAGGGAAGCTTTAATGAGACAGGGTAGACTGCAACAATCAGACACATGAGTCAGTCAAGGCAAGCATATGGATTGGCCACTGCTTACCTAGAGGGACCCATTTTACACTCTTCCTCCCCCTCTCCTTTGACACTTCCCCCAAACACTCCTTACTAAAGCTTTGCAGCTGTTCCCCAGGACCTCATCAAATATCCATAATACTCGTCTTTGTCCCAGTTCTTCCTTTTAGATGCAAATGCCTTCTCCAAAGGGGTGCCTGTATGTCCGTCATGGCCATCGATTAGTGCCTGGAGACTTTCAGGCTCCCTTGTTGTCTCCTGGTTCCCTTGTCCCTTTGCAGGGTAGGTTTGTGCCTCTGTGTATTTTGATTACCCTTTTCCTGTTACTTGCGACTCCCTTTGGATTGAACAGGTTCAAAGAGAACAAAGTCATTGTACAGCAGCTCAGGATAAAACTGCAGTTCTTCCCAGCTGACAACTATATTTTCAGATATTAAAGTTTCCTTTTTTTTTGATGATGATGACTTTAGTTTTATTTTTAACAAATAGATCATGAACCATTTTCAAAATAACATGTAATATTCTCAATTCACTTTCTTCATTTGTATTAATTTTACAATGACTCCAAAGAAGACCAAATACAATAAAAGGAAAATGATAAATTATATTAAGGTTCATATGCATTCTGAATATTTGCCCAGTATATCTCCAGTATGCTAAGAATTTTCATATAAAGTTGTCCTTTCATCTAACATATATGAAGTCTGCTTTATATAGAAATTTTTCAGAGTGTATATTCATGTGTTTTTTTGGCCAGAGAAATGGGAGAGATCAAAAAACTGAGAAAGAAGGAACAAACCCAGATAAAGAGAGAATGCATCCGAAGCTTTTTAAACTTGCTAGAGGTGAAGGGGCTCATTAGAAGAAATGCTATTTTGGCCTGCTCATGTTCAGGTCGAAGACAAGTTAATAGTCTCATATCCTGGTTAATACGCTTACGTTACAGGGGTGTCATAACCCTCTGCTTTTGCTACGTAACGTTTTATCTTAACAGAAACTTCAGATAATGTAAGCCACTTGCAGCAAAACACTGTTGTAATATAAAATAGATTAGCATCCTGTGATTGAATTCTGAGTGTTAGTGATGGCAATAAAAAAGACAATTATAAAAAAAGTGTGTCTCTTCTTTCTCATCCACACTCCATGATGTTTGGCTTAGATAATATTGGCTTTAATAATATATATAAGAAAATATTCACCTTAGCAGTAAAAGCTTTTTGTGAAGCACTCCTGAGGTGTGCTCTTTTTATTGGAGAAAAGACCCTTGCTTTTATTATCTGCAACAGCTATGATTAGGCTACTCCTTGGGAAGCCAGTCACTTAGGAGTTCAATCACAGTTCTGAATTAGGTAGTAAGGAAATTGGAATCTGAGGCTTCTGCAATCCTGCTCGTGCCTTATCGATAAACCCTAAGGTATGCCGAGAAATGTCTATGTTATCAGTGATATTTAAACCCTATTTTAAGTCTAGTCATTTTAAAAATGTATTTCATTTTAAAAAAATAAATTGTCATAAAATGACACATTTTAATTTGACATAGTGCATTTTTCCAAACCAAATCTATCTTTTTTTTTTTTTTTTTT
>VWPW01017240.1:242952-353968 GCA_013389825.1 Crypturellus undulatus | reverse complement strand
CTGCACAGCAGTGTTGCCAAGTACTATAGAGTCTCCAGTTTCGCACTTATTAAGGATTTTTTTATGCTGACTCCCTCATGGATTATGCCTAAATAGTGTCAGAAAAAAAAAAAAGCCTGTCCCAATATATTGAAAAACTCCTTAGTAGGCATTGTATTCTCAAAAGTTTGCTTTGTAGTTAAATACTTGTTTTCTGTGTTACTGGGTACATTCGCACAATCTCACCTTCAGCGCTCTTCTCCAGCTCGCAAAAATCCTGTAGGGAAGAAAGGGGGAGGATGGCTGTGGAGTGAGGTATTTCTGATGACCTAATGATATGAAATACTGTTTTTTACTCTTCACTGCTGATGTGATGTGTTGTTTATTTCCTTGCAGATGATTACAGCCCCAAATCCTTGCACAGCACCACCTCACCAACCAGCATGCCAGCAAACACTGCGATCAGCCCCAATCACACCATAGGTGACAAACTTGCACACAGTTATCGCAATTATGATACTGCCACCACAGAAATATTTCAGAATGAGGGCACTAAAGCTCTTTCATTTTTTTTTCTTTTCTTTGCAAACTTCAGGCATACAAATTAGGCATACAGCTGCCTTGAACTTTAGGGGTTTTAGGAACCTTATGAATAGTGTATGAAGGGTATAAAAGACACAGAAGATTCCCCGCTTGTCAAGCAAGTGAAGAGCAGCGGTGATTTGCTAGGCAGTGGCGTAGCAGGAGCGCAGATCTGTCAAACAGCTTTTCCAGGCCCCCTTGGGGTATCCAGGGGAGTTTGCCCAAGCGGCAGCAGGAGAAGCGTGGCGAGGCCGGCGCGTGGCCCCGGCTCCACGTTGCTCCCCGCCGCTTCGCTCAGCAGGAGCAGCTCTGCCCCTCGCGCTGGCCTCGCGCTCGCGCTGCGGGGAGCCACGCGGGTCGCTCCCTTGGGAGGGCTCTTCATTTCCTGTGGGATCCATGGGGAATGGGTGCCGAGCGCTGTGTGTTGTTGCCTAAAGCTGCCTGCAGAGGTAGGAGCAGCAGCGCATGAAGCAGGTCAGTTTGGTCCCTTTAGGGAAAGCAATTTGGTTGGCCCTGCTGCAGCGCCAGTACCGTGGGAAGCCGGGCAGCTGTCGCACCTCTGGGAAAATGTGTGGTTTGGGAATATTCCCCTGCTTTTTGTATGCAGAAGCATGCAAGAAATGTCATAAAAAGCCCACGTGATGTGTAGTCCGTAATGTCAATGAAAAATGCTGAAATGCAATGCACACAGTCCCGAGAAGGAAAGCTAAGGTTGTAGTTAGATAAGGTGGCATTTTCTTCCATGTGTTCACATAGAAACGAGCTGCTAAATGCTATTGCTTGTATCAAGTGACTGAAAAAGTGTTTTGGACAGGATCCATCATCCTGCTCTCATGCTGTGTGGAAAAAAAAATATAGGGGCAGTATTAATTTTGTTTTCTTTTCTTTACAGCACTCACCACAACGACAACTGAAGAGCCTTGTTGTAAGAACCAACCCCCTTATTTTTCTCTCGGTTCTGCTAGTTGACCAAATCAGTAAACTCAAATTGGCAAAACTGCATTAGAGAAAATTAACTAATTAACTTTAAATTAAAATTTAAATTAAATTAAAATTAACTAACAGCTCCAGATCATTTTGCAAAATGTCCTCCAAGTCAGGAATTGTTATTAAAGTCACATTTTTGTGTGCATACACATTTCTGGTGTTCTTGTCTCTATTTTCAGCTCTGCTAAATGCCCTCTCCTGCTTTTATTCAGTTAGGCCCTCCCTATTTTTTCCCTGATGCTAAAAACTGTAATTCGTAAGTAATGGAAATGCAAAGTTTAGATGCTGGTTTGCCTTTCTTCAAAATTAGAGAGCTCTCCCCTTTATAATTTGCAGGAATAAACTACAGCCAATATCTACTAGATGGTTTAAAAAGCTCTGAAATGCTTTGAAAGACAAAGTTGTGCTTTTTTGTTGTTCAAACAAATGATTCAATATGTCAAAGTGAAATATTTAATTTTAAATTGATGTTATAAATTAAAACAAATACAGTTCTGGAATGTTAACTTTTTAATTCTCTGGTTCTCATAATAGGAGAATTATTTAAAATAATATTTTCCTAAGGAAAAAATCAATTTTGCCTAAATTATTTTTTTCAAATAAATTATTATTTTAGCAAAAAAAAAAAAAATAAAGAAAAATCCTCCAAGTCTGCTGTATTTTCTGATTCTCAAATACAAATGGTGCTTGAGGTGCTATAACACACAGCACTTCAAAAAAAATATGAAATCAATTGTGTACTTTTATCTCCCTTTTCCTTAGCTGATATTCATCACAGAGTACATAACTGCACAGAGTGTGACCCTGTTAAAGTCACTCTGTACAATCTCCAAGAAAATAAAAAATATACTGTTTTGAACGATACGATCGAAAATGATACGAACTATAGCCTGTCGCTTCCAAGATGCGGGAGTTACAGCATTACACAAGAGAAATGTCCGCCAGTGAATTTCAGTATCCCACCTGGTAGGTATAGAAGGACTTTGCTACTGTTGTTTCTAATGCAGATTTTATTATGTTAGATTTTGTTGCACTTTGTCAGTAATCTGTTGTGATTCCAGTTTTGCTGCCATTTGACAGGTTACGATATTCTTTAATGTTCAAGTCCCTTTTAGGAGGATAATCCATTGAAGTTACCTCCCATCCTTACCTGCAGCAAGGCTTCAGTTTTCCCAAGATCCAAATTGTGCTTGGAAATACTTATTCTGTGAAAAGTGTGTGTTCATATTACAGGCAAATGAACAATAAAAAATATAAAACTAACACTTAAAGAATCAATATAGCTAATGTCATCATGACATATAATATCGATCCTTTTTAGATGGAACAAAATACTCTTTAAACAAACAAGAAATAAAAAACGATTCTGCAAGGGTATGCTGGAGCGACCCGCCAAAGTGTGCTGTGACCTACTCTGTTGCCTGTTTTAATGGTAAGATGCTTTTAAGATCATTTAAAAATTGAAGGTTGGTTGATTGGCTGTTTGGTTGGTTTTTTAACAGTTTTCATATTTTCTCTTGATGAGCAACTGTCAGATTTAAATGATTATGCCAATCTGCAACAAGAACTGTTCAACATTTCCAGGGTTCCTAGATTCAGGACAACCATTCTTAGGTGTTACAGAAGATCTGGGTAAAGTTCAAGTCCAGAGAGCTCCTTCCTAGTTCATCAGCTTCACATATTTTAGGCATATTGGTGGTAGGGGAGACTCAGAGTTTGGAGGTCCTTGTGTGTCCTGGAGAATTGCATGATAAATATCCTGGGCTGGAGATTCCGTTTTTCAGGCAGCTGACAATTGAAATCTGCGTTACATCCAGATTTTTGTCAGACTCCCATGAAACCTTTCCATTTCTGTGGGAAAACACTGTTTTCTCAGAAATTCAAATCAGCACTGTTAATTTTTCCTGATGACTTCCATGGCATGTGTTCCTGGGAATTACAGATTTCTCCTATAAATGTTATTGATAAAAAGTAAATATCTGAGAAGGTTCAGTGAAAATACACAAACCTAGAACCTAGTCACCAATAGGTAGTGATTTAATACCTTCCTAATTAATCACTATTAGTTCAGTTAATCAAATAAATGCTAGAAATCTGTGTGGCCTTTGAAATCCAAATTGTTATAGATAGCATCTAGGTAGACTTTTCAAAAGAAGCAGAAGGCATGGCCTTTATAGGTGTGTATCTTGGTTATCTTGGAATTTGATTTACTGTAAATCACAGACATTTATTTCTTTTAATGACTTACCAGCCTTTGCAAGCAGCCCATTCCACTCTCATTAAACCTGTGTAAGAAGAAAATATATTGGTACTTAAGTCATAGTGGTCTCTAAGCATAGATTTAATATGGTCTGATCCTCTCTTCCTCCCTATTTTCAATGCAAAACTTACATTTTACTTCTGGTATCTAGCAAAATGAAACGAATAGATTTGGAATGCCAACTGCCAAAGTGTTTTCAGGTTATATAGTGTTGGTTTGGTTACCTGCTCAGTGGCAGTAATGCATTAGGCTGTTTCTGAAAGTCCCAGCTAAAATGGGACTGTGTATTTTTGGAATTGAGAAAAAATATTGATAAAACCTTTCCTTTGTTTGTGTGTAGATTCAAAACATTTAAATAAATTTAAGGACATCTCAATCTTGCGTTCACCTTGTGTAAATCTGACAGAATTGTCGTCTGACCACAACTACAGCTGCAATTTTAAAGTACAGTATTTGGGTGACCCGTTTCTAGATCAAACCATCTCCATAGACACAGATTTTGGTCGTAAGTATAACCTAGTTTCGTTTCCTCTTTCACAAGTTTGTGCAAAGACCCGTTATGAGGATGTCCCCGTGCCTGTGTTTCCTTGGGGGTGGCCATACCTTGGGAGGACCTTTGCTCAACTGGCCTCGCGTTGCCCTCCAGTTCCTGCTGTCCTTTCCCTCTTCCTTATGGCTCTTCCTTGGCGATGGCCACAGCTTTGCTGTCGAATCCCAGTCTCAGGCTCCCAGGTGAATGCAGCCGGAATGTGCTCCCACATCCACATCCCAAGGCTGGCCAAAAATGTTGAATTCTTGCTCCTGAAGGCAAGTGGGAAGGATCAGTTGCAAAGACTGGCTTGAGATAAAATAATGTGGTTTCCCTTAGCCTTGTCCTTGGACATGGCTGAGGTATTTTTGCTGAATTAAGAAAGAAAAAAAAAAAGGAAAGAAGAAAAAAAGATATTCAGCCTATATCATATCAAGTCCCACAAAGGTATTTGGGGCCAGACATTAGATTTAAAGTTTGTTCTATTCCAAGGAAATTAGAGCAATATATTATAATTGGAAATGTTGAATGTGAATGGAAATGTGAAAATGACGAATTCACTTATATTTTACATTGATTAAATTTATAGAATTATTGTATTTTGCTACATATATAAATTTTTTTTTTACTTATGCATAATTTCTTTGAATATAGATGATATACCAAATATTACATGCTGTTGTTATCTTGTGTTAGTGTGCACTGAAATTTGATTTTAATCAAAGGTAGTCAAATGCAGGAATATTTTTCATTTTCATTCAACTTTTTTTTTTTTTTTTTCTTCAACAGCTCCAAAGAAACCAAAAATTCTTAAAGTTTCTTGTACTGACAGATCTGTATTCCTCCAATGGAAGTCACCAGATGGTAGGATAGATGGCTACTCCGTGTGCTGTAATAGCACTACTGACTGTAGTAAGTACATAGCCCTTTGGGAGAGAATAATTCATCACCTGTTTTGGTATTTACAGAGCACCAAGCATGATGTAATGACAAATCACACTGGAATCTCCTAAAACTACGCAGTCAAAACACTGGAGTGTTATATTTGTTTTTGTTTATTTAAGTTTCTTTCCATTGAGGCTGCTACAGTTTGGCCATGTGAATCATTTCAGGACATCTCTCCACAACCTCTCAGTGTCATGCGCTTAAGAAAAGGTCATGAGAAGATTGTCATTTGCCTGATCAGTTCTGTGTATGTTGCATTCTACCTCAGAAGACATTCCTGTGGCCAGTTAATGTATTCTCTGAGATGTTTTATTCACATTTAATTATGTTTTAATTTGTAGCAGGTCAGAAGTTTGTAGGGAGTTCACAAAACTTTCATTACACGTGGACCTCATGTTAGTTTCTGATTTCTGATTGCACCCTTTTTAATGACATACTACAAAGAAAATAAGGAGGAAACAATGCAAAAAACCCGAACCCTCTGCCTGTTTGAGGGGAATATAGTCCTCCCTCTCCCTAAGTGCTCCCTTAACATGCAGGAGTGAGCAACCATCACTCCATGCACAGTAACTAAAATGCAAGTACTCGTGAGGTTGGGTTCAGACAACCCTGATGAAATGTAGAAGTTCCTGTACTCCCAACATAAAATCTTAATCTGTGTTATATTTTCTTTTTTTTTTTTCTAGAGAAAAAAGACAATAAGACAGATAACTTTACTTGTCATGGTTTACATCCTTTTAAAACGGGTTTTGTATCAGTCACTGCCTATAAAGACAGCAAATACAACCCAGAAAAAATTACAGGAGTTGTGGCAAATGAAACATATGAGACCAATGCAACAAGTAAGTCTCATGTTTGCTTTTACTGACAAGGTGATGACTGCAGGAAATAGATACCTCCTTATTTTAATTCATTATATTTTTAATTCAATATATTTTTAATTATTTTAATTCATTATATTTTTATATTTTATTGCTATTTAAATGGTTAACTGATTAATGTTAAATAGTTTTACTAACGTTCTTAGCATTAGTTCTTCATTTTGAACAATTTTATCTTAATGTTTTTAATTGCATACTCAATATTGGTATTGATTGCATACTCAATATTGGAGTATGCAATGGAGTATTGCATACTCAATATTGGAAGATTTACCCTATTCCTTCTCAGTTCTTGATAAGATTTTTGAAAATACTTAACATTTCATTGTATAGCGAACAGGATTCCCAGGATTGGTGCCTGTATCCGTGTTTGGATTAGCCTGCACGTTCCCGAATAGTGGTGGTTTCTGAGGCTGCACGTGGGAGCAGGGCAGCTCCCTTGGCTGTGGCATTAGCACAAACAGCCCCTTTGCCTCTGGGACTCAGTGTCTGCGGCCGCCACAATGTTCATTCTTCCTTTCCTGTAATATTCTATTGATAAACCTGTTAGAAGAGCTGAAATAAATACAGGTGTTGCAGAAGGATGCAAAATGATGCAGATAAAACCTTATTAGGCCATTAGTCCTTCATATATATGTGTGTGTATATATATATATATATAGTCTTTTAATCCTCAGTTTTNATATATATATATATATGTATATATAGTCTTTTAATCCCCAGTTTGGCCTCTTGCTGATTTCGTTCTTTCTTTCATCAAAAAAAAAGAAAAAAAAATCTCTTTTTCTGATTTCTTCCAGTACATATCTAGGCTCTAGTTTCACCATCTCCAGACTCCACTAATGTAAAGATTCAGTTATAGAGAAACTGTTATGAAATTATAGGGAAATTATACCTGCTGAGATTCTGAATTAAAATTTTCTTTAACTGCATTGAATAAGCAAAAAAAAAAATTTTTTTTTGAGGGGGGTAGGAGAAGATTGTGTTTCTTGCTCTAATGAGGCTGTGATACTTTGAAGTGGTGGTTTTGTTGTTGTTGTTGATATTAAAAACCTCATTTTTTAGAGCTCCTACAAATATACAAAAGTGAATATATAAAAACTGTTTGATCTCTTTAATCCCTTTGTGCAGAGCTTTGGGAAATACAGGGCCCTGCAAGGGACTTCTGGCAGAGTGCTGTTTTGGATTGAACCCTGTCCTCCTGTGGAACACGTAGAGCCTCTGTATAAATTTTACAGATTATCCAATTCTCATGAATATTGGGATTTCCCCATTACTCCCAGTCTTTGAGCTAATAAATTTTAGATCATAATTGAAAGAATACATTGATCACAGTTATCACCTGGGACCTCTCAGGAAAAAAATCTGACAGAGTAAATATTATCTATTTGTTATATGCTCTCCTTGCACAGACTTAATTTTATCCTGAAATGGAAAACATTTTGTTCTTTTACACAGTCCTAATTTGGCCGTGTGTGTGATTTTCTCTCTGATCGTCTAGTTTGAGTAAATTTATGTCGCTTGTCTACTATAAAATATCATCCCAGATTGTCCTCACTTGGCTTTTCTCCAGAGCAAGGGAAAAAACCCAAACCCATTAACTTAGGTGAAGAATCAGTTTAAATACCAGTTTTTCACAGAATCCCCCATTTTCTGGCCTTTCATTCATATTTTAGTTCCTCAAGTAGAATTTGTAGTGTACAATGTAAGTTTATAGGTCTAAATATTAGCCTCTGTTCCCCCTCCCTTTTTTTGAAAATAATTGTTGACCTCTGTGAATCAGTGGTATTTATTACACATCCCCCAGCTGTACAGTAACTACTAACATGGTCAAACAGGTATCTCAGGATTTCCCAATCTCTCTGGTTTCCTGAATAAGAGAGTGGTATTAGTGGCACATTTGTCCCTTGATGTGATTTGTAAAATATTCTTTCTTTTTCTCCAAACAAGCTGCCACGAGGAATGATCTCTTCCTCCTCCTCTCCTATCTTTAAGATTAGTTAAAAGTTTTCCTGGCTTTATGCCAGTTAAACAACATGACCCTTGAAGCAAATGGCTATGAAACCAAAGGATGCTTTTCAAAATGTTCCTTTGGTAGGGAATTTCATTTACAGCCATTCTGAAAATTATATAGTCCCTTATGTAGAAGGTTTTGTCTTTTCCTTTACTTTATCTGTTGTCCTATGTTCTTCAAATGAGAAGGTTGAGATGGTTGCTACTGTATTTATCTTTGCACCCTGACCATGGCTAGAGCTGTGATACTCCCAGCCATTCCAGCTCCGTGTTACAGTTCTTCCAGTTAAGACAAGCCCATGTTTTAACTGGAGATTGATCTGATTCATCTTGTTAAATTAGCATTGAAAATTTATGAAATATCTTAAGAAAAGGAATGAAAAACAGACATGAACACATTGTTGAAATGTTTAGCTTCAAATGATTAAAATACATCTTTAACACTTCTGTGAACAGAACCAGAGAAAGTGACTGATCTTCACGTAACCTTGACAGCTGATAATGCAGTCCGAATTAAGTGTAGGAATCAAGAAGTGTATGGTCCGGAAAAAAGATTTATATTGGTTTGGGGTAATGAAAACAAAACCAGAGAGAATGAGTGTCTTTTTGTACAAGAAAATCTTTCTTATTTGACAAACTACTCATTTAAGGTATGTATGCTTATTAAATATATAAATGATACAAACTCATTGTTTACATGAATTGTATGTGTTTGTAGAGCAAAGGTGGTGGTGTGATGGTAAAAGTATGGTGGCAGATCTGAGCTGTAAAATAGTTTGTTGCTTGGGGACTGATAAGCGTAAACCGGTTCGGACTGTGTGTCACATCCTTATATCAACCTCTCACAAGCCAGCCCTTGTTTCCATATAAACTATGTCGTCTTCTGAGTGGTTTGTTTACGTTTTTCCCTTTCCTGAATGCCTCTTGTATTTTCCCTCTGTTTGGGCATTTCATTCTTTTGACTTCTGTTGTTTGCAAAGCCAGTGCCTTGTGTCAACTCCTTGGGGCAGCCAGCTATTTAATAATGTTTTTGCATCTTGATAGTTCCTCTCAAAAAAGTTAAAGTAAGAAAGTTGACTCCATTTAGGACATTTTTTTTCAGATTTGAGACTATGTATTGTAAGTTGTGTCTCCTATTTTGATAATATTTTTATTCAGACATGTACATATTTTTGAGACCTAGATCTGGCTATAATTTAGGAGAAAACCTGAACTATACTGTAAAAGCCTATACAGAGATCGGCAGCAGATCCTGCAGTCAGGCGGGTTAATTCATTGAAAATAGAATTATTTTGAATGTCCAACTTTTTTATTATTACTTATTTACTTGTTATATCTTAACATCTCTGTTGTTCTTACCTGCTGCAGATCCTTGTCTATAATGGACATTTTGAAGGAGAAGCTATAGATGGCCATGTAAAAACCAGATGTAAGTAAACACATCCAGCACTTTTACTTTTAGAATTTTTTCAGCATCTGTGATACAGTATAGAGTAATAGTGTGAATTTCAAACTCTGTTATAATTGTTTCTATTTTGAAATCCTGCATTTTGATAGCTAATGGTTTGTCTGCAATTTAAAACCTGGTATCCTTCATCCTTACTGTAGATCAAGTCCGCAAGTCTTTGGCTTCCTCAAATACCTGAAATTACTGAAATGTCCTGGTAGCACTGACAAGAGCTGACAGAAAAGGGATTAAAAAGATTATAGGCAAAGCAAGAAATATGGATAGGATTAATTTATGTTTTTGTGCCCAAACATATGAGACATCTCATGTTGTTTCTTGTAATGCACAAATAACTATGGGATGAGCCATCCCTGCAGCAGAGGAGACTGAGCTGGGGCTCAGCACCTCTGAGCTTCCTTTGCTGTGAAGCTTTTTCTTTTTTTTTAAAAAAAGATTTTTTAGCTTGACATTTAAAAGTTGTTTAAATTGTTTTTCACAAATATATTAAAATTTTATTAGTCCTTGTTTTGGGATATATAGAGATAAAAAAGTAAAATGCTCATGCTGTTGATTATTTATTCAAGAGATAGTTTATTTCTTCTTCTTCTGTTACTAGACAATTCTAGGGCCTTGATTATATTCTTGACCTTCTTGATCATTGTGACCTCGATTGCTTTACTCCTGGTCCTGTATAAAATCTATGATCTCCACAAGAAAAAGCTCAGGTAAGCTTCACGTTTCTCTCCTCCTTTTATAAAAGTGTAAGTTTTACTCTGTTTTTCAGCAATGCTTCCCACAATATTGCAAGTTTAATATTTCATTAATATTTGGAACAGACATCTTTTCATTTTAACAAATAAAAGAAATTCAGAATAATTTTTGGTGATTTGTCTAGCAGTGTAAAGGCAGTTTACTAGGACAGAGCTATGGCAGAATGTGCTTTCCCTATTTTGATAAATAGTCTCAAGGATCTAGGAAACTTTCCCTTTGTGTTTTAATTATAATAGTGAAAATTGTGTGTGTGACACCCGAATCTTTAGCAAGAAATTGAAGACCTGTGGTAGGGAAAAAATGATGCAGCTAGTGAAGCAGTTTTACGTGAGCCCCTCATTTCTCTCCCTTGCCTGTGCCAAGCCTTCCTGGGCTCCTGTGGGAAGACAGGGATCTCAACCACCTCGGCCAGGTGCCTCCGAGTCCTAATTGCAGCGATCCTCACATGCCAGGGGCTTGCAATGTGCCCTGAGGTGTACTGAACCACCTTTGTGGTCATCTATGAACCTGTCTGTGTCCATTTAACTCACTGGCATATACATTTCTTAGTAGTCAAAGCTTTTACGGATGCTTTTGCTTCTTACAGCAATTCTTCTGAAGATGTGAGTCTTGTCAGAGGTGAGTATCTTTAATTCATATATCCAGCAAATGAAAATAAGGTATTAGTCACATATCCTGTTGCCACTTCTGGATGATTTACATTGTAGATAAAGTACATTACAAATATCAATGTGAACCTCATTTGGAGAAAAAAGGACACCAGTAAATACATTCCATACATATTTATATAAGAATGAACTGAAATTTTATAGGAATATTTGGAGAACTCTTATATATATTATCTTATCACGAAAACAGTTTTATTATCCCAGATAATGGTCAAGATACATTTAACATGAAAGTATCTCCAGAATCTTCTATGGCTTTAACCAGAAATTCCCCTTTCTGTAAACCTTCTTCAGAGTAAGAATTCAAACGTACCCGTGGTTTATCACTGCATTCATTTTTTTTTTTTCATTTAAAAGCTTGAGTATTGACTTTTTTCAAAGCCAAAAGACTGCAGACAGCATTACATGCAACTTTTTGTACATGGTTTCAGGTCTATGAAGAAAGACAGAATCATGTAACTATGGTGTGTTTGCTGCGACCCAAATGTGGCAGGTGCCACTCTGCATAACAGCTTTGTGGATGCGAGGTCCCTGCGTGTGGCCTCCTCCTGATGTGTCCCCAATTCCATAACAGTGAAGATGCTGTTATTCCCGTGGCCTGTTTGTTCACAGAGAACGCTCAGGGACAGCATTTTCTGAAAAATAAACCTGATTTAGGTCAATTAAATAGGCTTGCCCTTTTGCCAACTCATTTGTCTGTGAGGAGCACATTTACTGAAATGTAATTTGTGTTTTAAAACCTGTAAAGATAAACATTGAACATCTTTATACAGTTAAAGATGATGAAAGACAACTTCTGAATGTAGAGCCAATACCTTCAGAACAGTTGTTGGAGACCTACAAGAGGAAGATTGCGGATGAAGGAAGACTTTTCTTGGATGAATTTCAGGTTTGTCATTGGCTCAAAATATACTTGGACTTAAAGCCAGGGGTATATGTTTGCTCAATATATGTATATATTTTTGTGTGTGTGTATATGCAGGCATATTTATAAAATCTAATTATAATAATGGTAAAATCCAAAAATCAGAAGTGAAGAAACTAAGGTCATATAAGGCAAAATATGGCTTCAGTTAATTTTGTTATTGAGTCTTTTTTTTCCTGAAGGTGTCTTTCAGCAAAAACTTAAACAATGTGATCTAAATTCTTGTTCAAGGGTATTTTTGAAGCACATTTTGCAGAGTATTGCTACATAGCCGTGGGGATATATATATATAAAAACTCATAATTAATGGAAAAAGAATTTCATATTTATTTCAGACAACATGTAAGAAATATATGAAATAGTATAGTCTGAGAAAGAATGTTATCTTCCAGACTGTTATTCACACCAAACTACTTTCAAATGCATTTCTTGGTAAATAAAAGCTATTTTGAAAATATATGCTTATCTAATAAAAGAAACACTGTATTTTACAGAGTATTCCTAGAATTTTCACTAAGTTTCCAATAAAGGAGGCCAAAAAAAGCCATAATCAGAACAAAAATCGTTACATTGATATTCTCCCATGTGAGTATTTGTCACAATTTCTTCACGTTCTATTAATATTTATTTTCACTTCCATTAATACTTTAATTCACAGTATAATTATTTTGCTTCAAATGATTTAAACAGATGATCACAATCGTGTTGAACTCTCAGAGCTACCAGGAGACCCAGGATCAGACTACATCAATGCAAGTTATATTGATGTGAGTGACTTTGGTTCATAAAATGTAATAGATACTATTGAAAGAAATTTGTAGTCTGTGCATACCGAACACCTTTGATGATTTCCATCTTTGTAATGTATTTGGTATTTTTGGCCTTTTGCACATTGAACTCATTTCTAAGGTTGCAAATCATTTTATGTTGTCCATGCTTTCTTCTTAAAAGCTGAGTAACATTGTGTGTTTTTATAGGGTTTCAAAGAACCAAGAAAATACATTGCTGCACAAGGTAATTTTTAACCCTAAAAGAATTCTCTTTCTTTATTCACCCACTTTTTATTAAAACGTAGTCCAATAACCTTAATTAATTTAAAGAAAAATTGAAAGACTGACTTTTGAAAATTGAATACCAAGAAGTTGCCAATGTGTTTTAGCTTAGGGCATTTTTGTGAAGATGAAGAAATTATACTTCACTAGCAGATTTGCCATGATGGATTGTTTCACACCAACAATTTTTATGTTTCACAGCTATGGATTAAAAATATATATATGATTGTAGGTTAATGACAGCAGTCATAATAAAATCAAGTCTGTTGCTGTTATTTGCATGATGACTGGTTAGCTTTTCAGACTGTATGTCAGCAAGGAAAGGGCTTTTCTCTCCCACTGCAGTCTTTGGAAAAAAATCTATTAAAATATCTCTTACAAGGCCCCAAGGATGAAACCACAGATGATTTCTGGAGAATGATCTGGGAACAGAAGGCAACAGTTATTGTCATGGTGACTCGCTGCGAGGAAGGAAACAGGGTGAGAAATATCCATCCATCATCCACCCATCCTTCATTGCTCTGAAAATGAAGTGGGTGCTTGTGCTTGGGTGAATTATATTTTCTACTGAAGTACTTTGATTTCCTTCTTTGCTATTCTGTTTGTGATGCAGAACCTTTGTTGGGAAGCACACCAAAGTGGTTTTGCTTTATGGATATTTTACTTAGCAGTCTTACCAGCAATGTCACTTAAATCACAGCTCTAATGATCAGAGGGGGAGCTTCCAAATTACTTCTGATAAATCCAGAGAAGGGTTACATACATTGCAAAATCTCACATTAGATCTCTAGCTCTCCACTGACCTGTCACATTTATTTGTCCTAACAGAAAAGGCTTCTGCTTTTTCCTGTCTACTCTCTTCTAATATCCTGGCAATGCCTCAGTAAATTGGAGACCTTTTTTTTAATCTGCTCTCCTTGCCCCTTCTTTAACAAGAAGGTTGGATGTTCTTTTTTTTTCTTATTCCAGGTACAGAAGGGAAGGAGGAACTTGTATTTTGCCTGTTTTTAAATATTGAAGGGTTAGCAGCGTGCAGGACCTATTGGCAAACTGTACTGAGCTATTGGTGATATTAAATCAGACTTTCCTCTAGCTCTCACCTGTCTACCACTTTGCTGTCATGCTGCTCACCAGCTAATTTCATGTTTTCATAGAACAAATGTGCCCAGTACTGGCCGTCAATGGAGAATGGCTCAGCAACATATGGGGACATTATTGTGAAGATCAACGAAAGCAAAGTGTGTCCAGACTATATCATTCAGAAACTGCATATTACAAATGTAAGTTGACTTAGGAATGCCAGAATGACTTGAATTGGGGTGTATATTTAGAGTCCTAAAAGTTGTATTGAGTAATTATTTACAGCATGAGAGGCATCTGCCAGTAATGAAAGATAGTTTTCTCTTAAACTTGTGAATGAAAGGATTCTTAAGAACCTCTAGTGGCATCTCCACAATTTTACTTCAGTGAGGCAGCTTGGTTTTGGCCTATGTTATGATTTACATTGGAAATGTTTTTAAATTAAGCATACACTGAGAGAGTATGGTCAGCCACTGCAGCTCCTGCTTCTTGACTGCAGAATTCTAGCCAACCAGTCTTGGTTGCGTTTTTCTTCTCCATTGTATTTTCTTTGATATAAATCTCCCTGTTGCATGTTCTCTTAAAAATAAGAGACTGGAAACAGTCTGAATGGACCACTGGTTTATTCCCAACCATTATCTGCAGGAAAGAAAAAATGCCATTGACGTGTTTTTCGCATTTTGTTTTACAATCATACGATCTCTCCTTGAATCTACAACAGCATGTGGAAGTAGGACCTAAGACTAGATGTACTGTAAGCCTTAATCAGCTGATTTAAAAAAAAAAAAGTCTTTCTCCTTGAGTGCGACTCAGCCTCTCTGTGCCTCAAAGCACACAGAGCTAACAGAGAGTGGTTATTTACAGAGTAGGAGATTTATATTTTGTCATTGACTGGCCTTGACAGTAAATGTCATGTGTCTGTAGCAATGCTTTGTACCTCTTGCTTGTCCTCTATTGAGTGTATTGAGTGTCCTCTATTGAGTGTAAAAAAAGTATTTCTCATTTTCTGTAGGCAAGGGAAAGGACAAGTGGAAGAGATGTCACCCACATTCAGTTCACGAGCTGGCCAGACCACGGAGTCCCTGAGGATTCCCATCTTCTTCTCAAACTCCGGCGCAGAGTTAATGCTCTCAGCAACTTTTTTAGTGGCCCGATAGTGGTTCATTGCAGGTAAATATTAAGAGGAAAATGAAGTTATGCTAAATATTAAATGAACAGGAAATGGATTTATTCAGAAAAAGGGAGCTGGTAAAGGTCAGTAATATCTGCAAAACCCAAATTTTGTGACTTGCTTACTTGAGAGTGAGGTTGCTAAGAATATATTAAAAGCCTGTTTTCTCTGAGATTGGTTTCCAGCGAGGTGGACTCAAATCTTTGGAAAGCAGCCAGATAAATGTCAGACTACCCTGGCTATAAGCACCATGCTTTAAAATATCCTTATATTCATTAAAAGTTATTTTAAATACAAATCCATCATTTTCCATGGTGCCGAGCAGTTGATAACCATTTTTGCTTTCGCTCTCTTTACTCCCTGCTCCCCTCTTGGAGAGGGAGCCAGCAGTTCCGCTGCCCCCCAATAACCGCTTCCCTCTGTGCTTTGCAGCGCTGGCGTGGGCCGCACTGGGACCTACATCGGAATTGATGCGATGCTAGAGGGCCTCGACACCGAAGGCAGAGTGGATGTTTATGGCTATGTGGTGAAGCTGCGTCGACAGCGATGCCTCATGGTTCAAGTAGAGGTATCTCGATAACATTCAGCTCACTTAAAACTCTCCTGCATTAATGCTTCTTCAGTATTTCTCGAGGAAAAGTGAGGTCACTCTTGGGTGATGTCAGAGTTCAGTTGAAGCAGTTTAGAGAAAATACAATTCTGAAAAGATGTTAAGAGAGAGAAAAACTTCCCCAAAAAAGTTTTCAGCTTTCGAAGCTGTACAATTTTCATACTGTAAAAATTGTGTGGGTTTTTAGCTTGAGTTGAGAGTACAGTGAAAGTTGATGAGTTGTATGCTTGTAATTAATTTAGTCATTTTAAAGGTATTTCAGATCTTAATTACTATTTCCTAAATGACATTACATATATTTGCAGAACACTTTTCATCCAACATACCAGGTTTGCTCAAAATGTTGAACAGGAAACCACTAAGGTTTTTAATAGTTCTATTTAATAGCACTTTAATGTTAATGTTTAATATTATTAGCATGTGACTAATAGCTTCTTATAATAGTTTTAAAAAGTGATATGACTTTTTTTTGTTCATTAATAACTTCATTTTTAAACTTTTCCAATGGGAAACACCAGTCACAGTACATCCTCATCCATCAAGCACTAGTGGAATACAATCAGTATGGAGAAACTGAGGTCTGTCTCTCAGAACTGCATCCCTACCTTACAAATCTGAAGAGGAAAGATCCTCCAAGTGATCCATCTCTGCTGGAGGCAGAATTTCAGGTAAATATAGGAGTACTCTAGCTCTTCCTTGGTTTAAATTAGGAATTGCCTTGCTTTTTCATCATGAGAAACAGATACCATACATTTCAGATCACCTCTGTGCTATTTTTATTCCCTGGCACAGACATAATTACTCCACCTTCATGAATAGACTTATAAAGTAACGAAATTGCATTTCTGCCCTTGATATTAACATTTTGCCTAAACTTTAGGGGAATCAAATGATTACTTGTGTCTGTGTGCGTGATTTCTTCTAGCATGGTACAATGAACATTTTGGAACTGTAGTCCAAATGTGACCAAAGTTTATAGAATTACAAATAAAAAGAACAGAGGTACTGGGAGATGAAGGTAGGTCCTGGCTATGTGGACCATGAGCCATTTTTATAATCCCCAAAATCTTGTTTTCTTTAGAGGCTGCCCTCCTATAAGGGGTGGCGGACGCAGAACACAGGGAACCGAGAGGAGAACAAAGCTAAAAACAGGAAAGTCAACACAATTCCATGTGAGTATTTTCCTTGAACCTTCTGCTATTTTCTTTGTTACCTTGAAAGAAAACCTACTACATTTTGAATAAATTGAGATAATAAATTACATTATTGATATGTATTTCTGATTTGTTAAATCTGTCAACATTGTAAAATTATAACCTTATAATGTTTTAAAAAAAGAAAATAAGATTTTTTAACATATAGATTTTTAGGAGTGTTTAATTCTATTAATTCTATTCTGAAGGAGTCTTTCTCAAATACAGACTTTTCCCAAGTTGGCTTTTGACAATACCTAGTGTGGAGTAGGCCTCAGCCCTCTCCTGTGAGATCCTTTCTCCCAGCAAAGATAGTGCTGCCTCCCACTGGTCCTGGCTTGTGTTGCAAGAGTTTTCCAGAATTATCCCTCAGTTCCCTGACTTCCTTCTCTTGCTAGGAGAGTAAAAAATGAGTGGATATCTGGTAGCATCACCCTAGTTCAGAAACTGATACATTCCAGGGCGAGCGGACGAGCTTGTCTTTCCTCTGCTCCCAGTGCAAAGTGACCAAACCCCAAGGAGACCCTGACTATTGTGTGTGTGGCCATAGTCACCCAGTGAATAAAACAGCACTCAGAATTCCCTAGAAAAAGCAGGAGGATGATGACACAAGGAGGGACAGTGCATGCTATTGCTGAGCAGCATCATGGTGACACTTTATCTTATGCAGATGACTTCAATCGAGTGCCCATCAGGAATGAAGAGGAGCAAAGTAAGGAGACTGAACATGATTCAGATGATTCTTCAGATGGGGACAGCGACTGTGAGGAATCAAGCAGATATATCAATGCTTCCTTCATAACGGTATGTATTTAGAGAGTGAACTATGAAGATCTCACAAAATTGCAACCTAAACTAGCTGATGAGTACATATTAACTTGTACCTTTATTCTCTTGTTGACTTCGCAAGTAGAATTGCATTAACCTGAACAGGGAAGGAAGATCTGACATTTGATTGGGAAGCCCTTTATAGTTTCAATCACTGAAATCTTTTCAATTTTGGTGCAGGAGTAAGATGGAGTTTTTACCCTTACATAGTCCTAGACCATACTATCACCAAAAAGTCGTAACAAACAAAGTGATTAAAAAACACAGAAAAGTTTGGTTGGTTGGTTTTATTTCTTCATGTTTAAAATCATAAAATTTTAGGGGACCAGGGAGCAGCCTACTTTTCCAAGAGAGGGCATTTGTCAATGCACAAATTGATTCACATTCATGTTTTCAACTGTGAGTGAAACATGAGTATAGTTATTTGCATTTACAGAACTGTACCAGAGAGGACTGAGGCCAGGTGTATTTTGGGATAACATTTGCTTCTGGAAGAAGTAGAGCAGCTACTGGTCACCAGTGAAGACAATTGCTTATGAAATTATCAGATAAATTATAGCTACCTGGATTCTCTGTACAGTTCGGATGCCTATTCAGAGTATTTTTGCTTTTGGATAATTCAGTGTGAGTTGACTAGTTCATTAGTTCTGTTGTATGGAATAAACTTAATTTGTTAGAAGACTAATAACAGCTGTGCAGAATTATGGTCACCTATATTATGATCTATGCATAATGGCAGGCAGAGCTGACATCCACTGAAGCAGAGGCATGAGTTGGTGTCATTCTAGAGTGACATTTTTATATTCAGTTTCAAATTGTTTGGCTGTTACTGTTCCTCGAAGATCATTGTCCCCTGGGATAGGCAGATTTTCCTCTATAAGCAAAAGGGACCATTAGTTTATTTTACTAGAAAGTCTTTAAATGACAAGGATTTCTGTTGCATGAAGATAGCATTTTGAATGAATTTAAGGAAAAGATGTTCTAAATTTATTTCCTAGGGCTATTGGGGTCCAAAAGCCATGATTGCAACTCAGGGACCACTGCAGGACACAATCGCTGACTTCTGGCAAATGGTCTTCCAAAGAAAAGTCAAAGTGATCGTTATGCTGACGGAGCTGAAGGAAGGAGATCAGGTGAGGAAGGGATCATCTTCACGCTGCACCCTAAGGGTCTCTGTGTGCAAAGAAACTGCTCAGTTGCAATCTCTTCTTCCTTTTCTCAATTTAAAAGTCTTTCATCAGATAAAGAATTTTAAAATATACTTTTTTTTTCTATTATTTGCCTTCTTAATTTGCCTTCTACTGAATTTATGAGGGAGTTGCTTGCAGATGTATTTTAAAATATAGCAAAACTCCTGCTTCCAAATGAATGCATTCTATAAGTGCGTACAGAAAGCAAAATAAAAGCAGATTTGAAAAGTGCTAACTTTTACTTCTGTGTATTTTAGGAACTCTGTGCACAGTATTGGGGAGAAGGAAAGCTAACGTATGATGGCATAGAAGTACAAATGACAGATACTAGCTGCTGCCCTAGCTATACCATACGTGCATTTGATGTTACACATCTGAAGGTAAAAGGTTTATTTTTTAATTACAAAAATTTTACATTTCTTGGAAACTTCGCTTAGAGTGAAGAAAGACAGTTCCCAGGACAGTTCCCATAGCACTTACCTCCTTCTCTGAGAAATGGAAGTATTTTTTTCTGTTTTGGACCAGAAGTCAATCTTTAATAATTTACTGAGAGGGTGGTAGAGGATTCTAAGGAGGTGAGTACTTCTCTTCTTCAAGCAAAACTTGGATATTAACCAATCTCATGTTCACAGAAAGGCAAAATTTGTATCACTGTGCATTTCCCCAGGAATACAAGCTTATTTTGTAGATCACCTGCAGTAGATGTACTATGTGAGTCTTTGCTGTTAGTGTGAACATTGATTATGTCTCCGGGGCTGTTTTGCAGAGGAAGGAGACCCAGAAGGTGTATCAGTATCAGTACCACAAGTGGAGCAGCTCGGGTGTTCCTGAAAACCCCAAAGACTTAGTCAACATGATTCTAAACCTCAAAGAGAAACTTCCAACTAGACCAGGCTCCGAGGACAACAAAGGCAACCGCTCTGTCCCGATTGTCATCCACTGTTGGTAGGTCTAGGCACAACCTGCCTTCCTGGCTCTGCCTTCTACATTTGTTTAGCAGCCGTGTTTTTGTAATTCCCACCCAAAGCCTGTATGTGCCTGGAGACTCAGCTGTCCCCTTGAATAGTTCAAAACTGAACCCTTTGAATATGGTGCTGAAAAGTAAAAACTCTTGCGTATCATCTAAAACAGAATATTCCATCTAAAACAGTTGCTGAGACCATAGGACTGAAGTTTTTAATTTCCCTCTTCTCCCTTAAATGGGAATGTGAGATGCAGGTGGAATTTAGATAAAGTAGCTATGCCTTTTGGGGCCCTGTAGATATTTTTCCTTGCAACAACTTCGATACAGTTAAAAATATTTGGGAAATGTAATTCACTATATAGTCTTTGAAATAAATCTAACATGGAGTCTTGCTGATTTTACATTTTAAAAAATGTGCATCTTCTTCTAGCGATGGATCTGAGCAAACGGGTGCATTTTGTGCTTTAATGACCCTCTTGGAAAGTGCAGAAGTAGAAGAAGTAATAGATGTTTTCCAAGTAGTAAAAACTCTTCGGCGCACCAGGCTGGGAATGGTCTCCAGCTTCGTAAGTAGATCTTCTGAATTACAAGCACAAACTAAGAGATTACTTAAAACACTCAGGAATATCTTTGCAACCTCATGTATCATTTCTGTGTAGGGAACTCTAATTGTAACGAGGACATTCACAGCCTTTCATCACTACTTGGGAAATGAGCATTATTGATGAGAATGAAGAAATTTGTGGGATGTCCAGAGCTGCAATTCTGTACATCTTTGTGGAAGGGTACATGTTGTAAAATTACAAATCAAATCAGTTGAGGTTTCTGCAGCTGCTTAAAGAAGTGACATGCTCAGTGTCCCTTAATCCCTGCAGTGTTGAAAGTTGAATTCATTTGGGAGCCTAGGAGCCATCAGCTTGCTTTTAAGCACCCTAAACCACCTTACAGCAACTGTTGCTCTGTGGCTTATACTGTATATTTAGTATCCAACCATCTTGTTTTGGTCAACGCGCAACAAATTAGTAGATAACTATTCCTGAGTCCTTAAAATATGTGTTGACTACAGCTTAGATGCTCCGAGAAACTTATTTTTGGTAGTTTGTCTGTAAACCCAAAGGAGTGACGCTTAACTGAGAACACCTGGTAGAAGCAGTCACAGAGGCATTACATAAATGTGAGATTAAAACTAAACCATAGAACCACCATTTTGTAGGCTGAAAGTTGTGGAATTGGCTCTGCATGTGATCCTCCATGTTCAACCAAGTGCTGCATTTTCAAGATTTAATTAAAAAAAAAAAAAAGTACTTATTCTCAGGTAGTGGACATTGCATTGATCGTAAACTTTATTTATTTATTTATTTTTTAATTAGGAACAGTATCAATTTCTGTATGATACCATTGCCAACACCTACCCTGCACAGAATGGACAAATAAAGAAAAACAGCCAGCAGGAAGTTAAAGTTGAATTTTGCAATGAAGTAGAAAAAACAGATCAGGAAGCTGATTTGATCACTATTGATCTTACCTCTTCGACACCAGAGGGCAATGGAGCTTCCGAAGCATGTGTGGATTCTAAAGCTGCAGATAGCACTAAGGAGACAGAAAGCTCTATAAATGGTCCCACAACTCCAGTTCTAACTTAGAGGCTAAATTAAAATTATGCATGTGTCAATTTTTATATGTGCAAAAAATCCTAAACAAAATAGGAAATACATGATTTCTTCTTCTTCCCACCTTTTTTTAAAAGAAAACATTTACTGTTATATCAGTGTTTCAAAGGTATAGATTTGCCAGAATACTTGAAAATAGGAGAGTGTGACAAAAGAACTGTGAAAAATTATTTTTTGTGTAGATTTGCATTTAATACTTCAAAATTGTTTTCATTGTTTTATACTTTTAAAAATATGTACAGCATAATACTATGTTCTCATGTTGAGCAGTGGGATTTTTTTTTTTTTAACTTTTGTAATAAGAAGAAAAAAAGAACTCAGAACACCAAATTTACTGTGTACCAAGTACAGGTCTGTTTTCAAAGCTACTAGCAAGTAAATTAACCTAACAGGTAAGAGAATATAATAGAACTTCAGGAGTGTTTAGCAAACCCGGATTTCATTAAATTCTGTGGAACTTGTATAACTTTGCCAAGCAATCTTAAATGCTTATCATTTACACTGTGTATCAACCAAGGAAGTCAACTTTCAGAGCATCCGAGTGTTCATCCTTTCACATCCATGTGGACGATAAGCTTTGCATTTTTCTAAACTGCCTCAAGATGTCCTTGTTGCTCCATGTAAATTCATCTGAGATTTCAGTAGTAGACTCGGTAAGATGCGGAGACCAGCGTGCTGAACGACTGCAAAAATTCTGATAGAAAATGCATTGAGCTGACTTTGAGAGCTTGAAATAGTGTGTGCTGGCACATCTGTTTCTTACATTTATATTATATAATTTAAAAAGAATACTTCCCTGAAACTGCCTGTGCATTGAAGAGTCTTGTGCAATTTATAGTACATGCTTCCCCCCACCCCATATTGTAGATTTTAGATTTTTTTTTTTTCTAAAGGATGAGGTTTTGTATGGTATCGTTGTGACAATTTTCCTGTTTCCTACTGGATTTTAGCTAGCAATTTTAAAATAAAACGGATAATAGTTGAAATGGTGGGAATTATTTTATTCTACTGGACTGTGTAAATAGATGATTTTTTTCTAAAAACAGTATCTCTTGTGTTGTCCAATGCATGGAGCTTTCAGTAGAAAAACGCACCATTTGATATTTATAAACCCGTGTGAACCTAAGTCATTACTCTAAGCCTCTCATTACAGATGAGGAAAAGCCCTTTATTCTGCCGTTGATGGGAGTCGCTGAAGTCACTGCACAGTCTTAGGGCTTCTCATTTATCACTGCATTTTCCTAATCTCTCTTTACAGAACATAACTGGAAATATTCAGAGCCACGCAGACCACATGGAGAGGCTAATTTTGTTAAGGACATTAGTTGTGCAGCTCATGTAGATCAGATATTTCCTTCAGCTGGAGATGTGAGTGAAAAATTCAAAATCTAGAGGTAAATCTGGATAAAAATCTAGAGGATTTAATTTTCTTCGAATTGTTTCCCGGAGCAGCACATTTTCAAAGAAGAATTTGTAACTGTGTTAAGTGTTGCCTAATGCCCATCTCCGGCGTTGGCCTTGGTGGTGAGAGAGGGCCCTGCACTGAAGCCCTCCTCAGGGCTCCTTGCAGGCGCATGGGAATACGCTCAGCTGCTGCCTTTTTCATTGCTTTTAAATTAAGTACCACTGTGTACAGTTAAATCTCTCTCAATCCAGGTGTGACGATTAAGGGAGCCTGCTTGGATGCCTCCTCGAAATCCTGAGTGCTTCGGGGGGTGCAGCAGGGCAGGGGGCAGTTTTTGCCTTCTTTACTGTTATTTTCACGTCAAAAATACGACGCGCGGAGGTGCTGGCGCAGGGCACGAGGGAGAGCGGCGCGTGCCGAGCCCGGCGCCCGCGCGCGCTAACGCCCCTTAACGGTCGCGTAACGGCCGTTAACGGTCGCCGCCGCGTGAGGCAGGCGGCGCGGGAGAGCTGCGGGGAAAGCGGCCGCGCTTAAGCTGAGCGGTTTTGCTCCGTTTCTCCACACATCTGCTCTGCTTCGGAAAGACGGTAAGTGTCTGCAGAAGGACGGGCTGCAGCCTGTGTTAAAAATGCACTGAAACTAAGAAAGTTTGGAACTTTGAACGTGGAAGGTAAAGCAAATCTATATTGACGTTATTTCTTTGATCTTGAAAAAGAAAACTATTTAGGGATGTATCATGGTATAAAAAGGTGCTGCACTATTAGCCCTAATAAACAGGGTGTCACTAGGTAATTCTGTACCGGGATTCAGGAGTATCCGCAGCGCATCTTGGTACCAGATTTGTGAAACTTAGAGGGTGAACGATTTTCAGGAGAAAAGGTAGGTAACTTTTTACAGCTGGGATGTCTCTCAGATGCTGCAGCTGTGCACCCATTTGGCTCATGGTGCTGATGTTCTCTTAGGCACACCTGTCTAATACCCACAGAAAAAAACCCGCAAAGCTTAATGTGGAGTATTTTGAATTTTTTCGCAAGTAGAGGCTCAGGCTGTTCTTGGAGACCGAGCTTTAAGCTCCGCCAGGACGTGTGAAGAGGCGTCAGGGCCAGGGGAGCAGGTGGCCAGGTCCGTGGGCTGCGGCTATAAGTGCCGCGCGCCGCCAGGCTGTGCTGAGCCCCTTGAGGTGCCCGTGCCCCGCAGAGCCGAGCGGCAGCTCCGGCCGCGCCACCGAACACGGCTGTGTCTGTACAGCACCGCGCACCCCGCGACCAAGCACGGCGCCCATCTGCGTGCTTTAGCCAAACCAGGCCTACTTAGCACTGCGACTTGTTTGTGCATATCATGCGTAGTCCTAGTTGTGAACTAAATCAGTCGATGGATCCTTGATTGGCAGGTGCTGAGGGTAAGAATGCAGAGGGGGGAAAAAGGCACGACTGGGTGTGTGGCTGGGGACTTTGCGAGGGACAGGTTTCAAAACAAATTTGAAAAAAACAAAAACACAAACAGTGGGTGAGGTAGAGTGCGTTGCTTACACTGCTGCAGAGTGCCTGTGCTGTCACAGACAAAAACCATGCTGGCATCGGTGTCTGCTACAAAGTTGTTTGTCAGCTCTCCTGCTGCTGCAATAAAAATCAGTGTTGGTTTTCTTCAACTGCAGAGAAAGATGGTAAAAAAAGTGACAACAGAAAGTTATCACTGGAGAAAGCAGTTTTGTCCAAATGCAGACATTTGCTAAGGACTGTCAGATTTGATTTTCTTTTTTTTTTTTTTTTTGGAGAATGTAGAAAAAATGAATTCTGAGAAGGTAGCATTCTCCAGTGCTAAGTTTAGCACTGCATTTATTTTTATTTCTGTTCTTTTATAAAATATTTAATTGCTATATATTTTTATAATTGTTTTATGCCATTGACAGTACTTAGAAACAATTCAATACCATTAATAGTATTTCTTTATTCCAAATTTAAACAAAAATTCTCTTCAGTAATGAAATGAAATTCTGACTTCAGTTATTGATTTAGCATAAATAAATGAATTCTTGCAGAACAGAAATTCAGTTTCTTCAATGGCACTAATAAATTATTCCCTAAAGAGTTAGGTCTCCCTCCAAGGGATTTCCGCTATCAAATAGTACTTTGCCCCTGTTCCAGTCGCAGGGGCAAGGCACTTTCGGATGGCATCAAAGGCAGGCAAAGTTTGCATCTCTCTCTGCAGCAAGTACTCTGGTCTCCCCTCCACAGTCCGATTAGTGGAAGTCTCAGGTCTTTTCTTTTGCAGCTCTTGTCTCAGTTACTAAATGCTAGCCTCTTTCTGCTTGAATATTTGCATCAGCTTTCTACATTTTGTTCCAGTTTCTGATAGGAACATTTCATAAACATGAGCAGTGCTGCCTGCTTTCTGCTGGTGACCCACAAGGCAGGCAAGGCAGTGACCTTGCTGGTGCAGGTGCAGGGCCACAGCACCCAACCAAGGTGACCACAGCAGGTCTGGTGACAGTCACCAGTGTCAGGTGACAGCTTGGTTCTCTCCCCACAAAGTGATGAGGCAGGTTTTGGGTCAAGCCAAGAGGCTGAGTCGACAAGCAAAAACAGGCAGGAGTGGGTTAGGCACAGGCATACCAACTGCACAATGCAGTGCTCGTTACTGAAATGCCTCTAGTTTCACAGAAACTCAAGAAATTTGTCAAGAAAAGTGTTTCTTTTGACTGATGTCCTAGGCGATTTTGGAGTCACTAGTTGTGTGAAGTGCTTATGCCACTTGGCTACGTGCCACAGAGGTTGATTACTTGTTATAGCCGCGTTGGATCCTGTCAAGCATGGAGTCAGCAAAGCCACTTAACCAGATTAGTTTTGGGGAGTTCCGACCTTTGACTGCTAAGCCATCACACTATCAATTACTGGCCAAGTTTGGAGAATAATATGCTCTGGCATCATACCTGATGTTCTTTGCCAGCTTTCTGTTGTCAGCAGCTCTACGGAGCTGGCACCACCCTACGGTTTGGTAAAGCAGGAGCTCTTATATCATATAGTGCCCAATTCATGACATTTCTTTTAGCATCTCTAAATAGTGCTGATATTTTAGGTTTTGCACATTTAACTAATGGGAAAAGCACTGACTCTTGTAAAATCTATGCTTCACGTAGAGGGTTGAATGAATGTTTTGAACCTGAAACTTGTAGAGAAAAAGGATTGTCATGTTCTATCTAATGTTTATCATTATCTAAACAAAATCACGAGGTAAGAATTAACCATATAGTGATGAGAGGAGGAGAAAAAAAAGGCTGAATTCAGTGAGATATAGAATGCACATGTAGATTTTCATTCATGCTTCACATCTGCTCTGATAGTTGCATCTGCTTTCAGGATGAATCCTCCTGTCTCTTGTCTGTGGAGATTTTATTTTAAAAGATCCTGTGTTTTCTTTCCACCTTAGAACAGATGTGAAAGAAATTCCCACCAACTAGATTTCTTGTTCTCAGCATTTTCGTATTGCGGGAATACCTTGAACCACTATTTTGTAAGAGTCACAGTTTCAAAAGTACTGGTTTTGACTTCCTAATTCAGTTTGCCTTGAAGTCGTGAACTGTGGGTTTTGCATTGCCACACAGAAGTTAAACTGCAAGTCTGTTAACAATCATCGCATCTCATTTTCTGTTCTCTTGTCAAGGGACACAGTTATAAAATGTGGGATAAAGTTGCTGTTGCCTTCTGCAAGAAAAATATTAAATATATATATATATATAAACAAGTGAGAGACCTGGGATACAACTTACTCATTTTTATTCTCTCACCTTTGACAAAGCAAGGAGGAAAAGGTTTTCCTGCCCAAAAGATGATGTATCCAGACAATATCAAAACTCACAACGGGCTCTGGTACAAATTATCATTTATGTTTTGGTTACAGATGTTATTATTTGGTCTTAGCCATTTTAAGCCTTGGTTACTGTTCTAGTCTACTACAAAGGTGATTATGAACTGATGGTGTGTGGGAAATGTTATAGGTAGGTATGTTTTCCCTCATACCTATGGAATTTTCTCTTGCTTTGGTTCCCTTCTGCATTGCATTTTTAAATTCCATCTAGCACTCTGTTCCTTAACTTCAGGCTTTTGCTTGTAGCTAAAAATATAAATAAATCAAGAGTTTGTTTAGTTTAATTCCTATTACTGCATTTTTTCATCCTAACTGTCATTTTGAGTTAGTCGTTTCTTTGCTCAAAATCATCAAGTACAATATGATCCAAAGTAAATACTTCAATAAATCAAATTCAATAAATTACATAGTTATAACTTCAAAACTCTAAGATAAATAGGAAGGGGAGAATATTTTTGCAAGGTTTATTCAGGTTTCTTTGGCAAGAGCTCAGCGTACGGTAGACATCCCAGCCAACATTTCCCCCCCTGCAATCTGACGCTCTTGGCTCAGAGACACGACAAACACAGAGCAGTGACCGCGCGATGGCGACTGCGCCAAGCTGCCAGGGCCATGTGTGAAGTCGCTCCCAGGCCACGATCACGCACAAAGGCGGCTGGAAGGCAGCGCGAGCCCCGCAGCGCGGCAGCTGTGGCAGGATGTGCCCCCACGTCAAGGAAATGGGCTGTGTGCGAGAGACACATGCAGGTGTCTTGCTGTTGGCCGGCTTCTATATGGGAAATGGGTGTAACGGATTAGGTGACCAAGGGTTTTTAACTGGTTATCTCACTGTATGGCAGCATTTAAGGGTAAAATTGCAGAGTGCATTAACCATCTCAAGGGCAAAGTGAGTAGCATCATGTGATAGGAAGGAACTCAGTCCCTTAGCTCCCTGGTACTGGTTCATAACTGTCCTGTAAATCTGAAACACCCGGAGTCTGTACAGCTGCTGCTCGACCCTCACAGGGGGAAAATGGCTTCCTTGGAGGGGACTGAACTGACACCCTAGATTGTAGGGCTAACGCTACACGCTGTAACAAATATCTGAAAGTCTATTATTTATCAAAGGCTAGGGAGCGCAAAATAAAATATACAACTAGAAAAGACCTTTTTTTTTTTTTTCTACTCTGGTTAGTTTGGTTAGTAAAGGATGAGCTTCAAGTGAGCTTGAGAGATGTGGAAACAGAAATTCTTTTTTCTCAAGACTGTCCATGTGGGATGATGCTCTGGCAGTAAGAGTATCACCCTAGTATTCTGTTAGAGGGCATTTTTGATGACGCCAACAGACTTCAGAGGGCAGCTGTTATGAAGCACAGCTTAAGAAACTGTGCTGCCTCAAGACCCTTGAGCAGCCTTTTTACTTTTATGTCCTGGCTAATGAATAGACTGCCCTTTGGCATCTGTTATATAAGCCAAGAGCTTTTTAAGCTCAATGCATTTCACGTGCTCTTGGAAAAAAAATTCTGACCCAATAGGATAACGTATAAGCAATTCCCTGAGTTACAGCTTTCCCCGAGTTTTGCCAGTGTGCGTTTTTGCTCCGCAAAGCATGTTATGTGCGTGGGGGAAGCACTTCCATAGACAAACTGCTTTTGCAGTATTGAATAAAATTGTCCAGTGATGTCAATTTGATCACGCTGTGTAGCTGAGCCAGGACTCTGCCCTGTATCAAGTAAAATTAGTGGGTTTTTTTCCAATGGTTTTCCTGTGCAGTAAGTTGGGGCTTAAATATGAGAAACAAGTATAAATGGATTACATTCAACGTTTTGTGTGTGTTTTTTTTTTTTTTTCGGTACTAGACACAGACACGCTGATACTCACAAATACTGCCTCTATGCAGAAAGTTTCCCTCCTGTAGTAAGCTCTTTCTTTTCTAAAACAAGGTCAACTACATAAAATACGTTTTTGGCACCACTGTGCCTTGAACCAATTCTTTACTTGGATCCTGCTGCCCTGAAAGTCGAGATCAGCACGAGGCAGGCTTGTAGTGGACACTGGATGTTAACCTTCAAAAGGTAGAAAATTAAGAATCAATATTAAAAATTACAGAAAAATTAAGAATCAATATTAAGTTTTGCCTATAGACTACTGTTAAATTGGTCCCCAGCCAAGAGCAATTTGAGAGTAAGCTTTCACGCTGATTTGGTTCAGCGATAAGATCCCTGCCAGCACGACGATAGTAGGGAAAACTGCGTGTGGTTAGCCTTGATTCCTTGGCAAACAGGCTCAGAATTTGAGTAGCAGGAGGGAAATTCCTGTTGACCTGCTTATACTGTTGTTTGGAGTCTCACACCTGTTTCTTTCGCAAAGCCCATTTTCTTTACCATCATTTTTTTTCTGTGTGAAAGATCAAAGCAGGAGGCATCAGAATTGTGCCTTTTGAAGTGTCTTCTCTAATATAAAAATTCAGTCCAATAGACTAAAAATCAGCATGCAATAAAAAAAATCACCACTTTGTATCATTTCTGGAAACTTGTTGTTTATTTTTGGGTATGGCCAATTCTGTGAACGCAGTTGGAAGATATGCAAGAACCTGTTGCAGTTGTGGAGTTGAGCAAGAGGGAAGTGTAATTACATGTGCTGTTCTGGTGGGCTTGAGTGCTCTTTACAGCCGAGCAGACCACTGAGCTCTTTTCAGCAGCTTGGGCACATGCCCCGCGGAGGAGCTCCCAGACTGGGACAGCAGCCACATTTCGCTGCTCCTGCTGACTGAGGGGCATTGATGGAGGCAGGGGAGTTTACAACAGAGCCTGTTTGCACCAAAACTTGATCTCGCCAGGATTAACCTCTCTCTTTTTACGGGCACTAAATTTCACCATTTTCCCCCAAATGAAAAAAACTAACAAAACTATATTACTAAAGCAAATAAACTTTTTTTTTCTCCATAAATAAAGCAGAGTCTTATTTGATATTTGTTGTCTTGCATGAGAAGAATGTGGTATTAAGTGCCAAACCCTTCACAGCCTCCTGGATACACCTGAAATCAACTCAAGAGGAAAGTGGAAGTGACAAGTCACACATTTGTATTTAGTTTCTTTTTATCTCTCCTATAACTGGAGCCAAATTGTCCTAAGCTTGAACTTTTTTGGGTGCCAGATCACACTGTTTATTAGATCGTTTTGAATCTCAAAGACACATGCACAAGACTATATTTAAAATAAATTGTTTTCCTCCTGTGCTTTTCTTTTTCGGTATAACTTCAGGAGAAGCAAGAGCTTCTTTTGTTTGCGTGAAAGAGCTTTTTTTATGAAGTCAGAAGAAAATGATTGGCTCGTAGTACAAGTTCCCTTTCCCATGCAAGTATAAATATTAAGAATGGAAATGAAAGTAGGAACAGATCAGTATATATCAAAATAGTCATCTCTCAAGATTGATCTTTGCAATCACCACTCTAGAATAATTGGATTTTACTTTAGTATAATCCTTTCAATGAACATTTGGCAAATAGTGTGTCTGTATTTTAAGTCGAGATAGCTAGGTAATAGTTAGGCATAGCAGCCCCCATGCATGAATTTCCAGGAAAAAGGAAAATCTCCAGGCACAGGCTAATCTCCAGACCCAAAGTGGAAGAAAAATGTGAGGAAGAAGGAATGCTTTAGGCACACCTGTTTGTAACTGATGAAACCTGTGAGAGGTGTTGCTGCGGTGGGCTCACGTCCTTCATCTTGTATAGTTATGTCCTGATCCTCCAACAAACTCTGTGCTTCATAGGTGGGGCTTCCGTGTATGCAGCTACTTAGAGCAAAACATAATTGCTGTTCTGTGAAGTATGCTAGTGCTAGATACTGTAGTAGTTTAGAAAAGTGTGGTCAGAATAGGAAAATATTGAATTTACATGTCCCTTTCACTTCAGTTAATGGACTTAAAATTCAAGACTTTGAAGATCTGAGTCAGGAATTCCCAGTGAATCAAAGGTAAGATTTAGGTAGTCCTGTACTTTGTCTTATCTGCAGAATATAGCAGATAATGTCTGTATTTTTGTCCAATGCCATTCTGAAAATAAGTAAGAATTCAGGAGGAACTTTTACACAGGAATAATTAAACTTCAGAACAGTTTATCTAGGGAGATCTTTTTTTTTTTTTTCCCATCCTTGCTGTTTTTGCGTGCTGAATGTCTGTCTAAATTATATGCTAAACCTCTAAAAGAAGCTTTAGATTTCGAGAAGAAATTACTAGGGGATATTCTGTGCCTCGCTGTGCTGGAGGTCAGACTAGAAAAGTCTTTTTTTTTTTTTTTTTCTGTCTTTAAAAGCACAGAGCCTGAATGTCATTTTCCATATGAATTATGATTCTTTACCATTAGGGAAGTGCATTAGTATGTGCTTTGTCATGAATTAGAATCCTACCCTGTTTTACCTGTATAAATTGGTTTTGTCTTGTGAAGTCAGTAACATCCCTTAGACAGTAGTAATTGTAATTCAGTGAAAACAAAACAAAACACTTTTATGAGAAGTAACACTAACCGGGAGACATGTTACAGGAGTACTGATTCATATCACTAATGCGGACAGGCAGGAACTGGGGAGAGTGAGAGAGCTGTTTGAACATGCCTTTTTTTGAGAGCACACCTAAATTAAGAGGCTGTTGGAGACGTGTTTCATAATGTTGGCAACCCAGGTGTAAGAAATTTCCAAGACAACTGTTAGTGAGTACTACCAGCTAAAAAAAAAATTCTTGAGGAATATGGAGGCCTAAGTGTCATGTGGGACAGGGAACTGTGAGTGCAAGTGAGGGTCAGTTGGGATATTTGGAAAACATCCATACATGAAAGGGTTCAGATAAGCTGACTTCATTTCAGAAAAAAAGAACCAGTGTTAGAGGGAAGGAAAAAATCATCCCATGTTCTCCTAGTGCAATTTTTTTTGCCTTCCATGTCCTTGCCTTGGACAGTGGACCTTGGATACATTTTGGCATGGCAATACCTTCCTGTATTTGCTTTTCTGTTGATGTATATTAAAAGTAATGCTTACTGCACCGGGAAAAACATTCTCCTTCCGTTACTTGAGTACTACATTATTTAAGAATCACAGATCAATTTCTTATTGTACTGAAACCAAAGAGATAATAAGAATTTTACTTTCACTGTTCCTCCCAGATAGTGGCCAATGATCTGTAATGGTAGAAAGTCTAGGCATGTGACATAAGGCAAGTTATATGTTTGTGTATTTCTTGTATAATTTAGGTATCTTACTATTAAAATGTTCATCTGTTTGACAAAAGTTTTTTCTTTCCTTTTTTCCTTTTTTTTCCCCTCATTCTTTCTTCTGGAAGGTCCCTCTGAATTTTAAATGAGGGTTGAAGAGAAGAGGTAGAACTTTTGATGCTAAAATATTTGGACAGACTTCTCCAAATATATAATAGAAATCCTCTGTGCTTATTAGTGAGTGGTTATTATGATAAAAGTAAAAATGACCCTCAGTTTTGGCCCTTTGTTTTCAACCATCAGGCCCATGGCACCTCCAGCTATGGCAGTTTAAAGATATGAAGATTCACGATATGATTTTGAAAAATATTTTCTTGCACATGAAAGCTTTGATGTTGACAGTTATTAAGTGCAGGCCCTCCCATAAACCAAGGCTGGCAGTGGGCTAGATCTTGCCTTTACTGAATCAATGGGACCTACAAGGTCAGTGAAAATGGTTATTCAGATCTCAAAAATGGAAGGTTCTCCAAATCACATTTGAAATGCTTGAGATGTTTGTCCAGAAAACATTCTGTAAATCATTTATGCTGGTAGCAGAACTCTGGCCGGTCAGGCAGATTAGATAATGGTGGCTGCCTGTAACTCTTGTACTCTGCCTTGAACACAGGCCTTTTACAATTATTTTGTACTCCATGCATATAATTCTGTAAGTTTTACTGATGTATGAATGTGATTGAGAGCGTTAATTAAAATTGTGCCTAGAAACACTTTGGAAGTGCACGTTATTTAGGCCCTGTGTGAAAACAAAACACAACACTGAAGGACAAAGGAATGGTCATTTCCATGATTTTTTTTACCTCTTTCAGATGATGGCCTGCAAAGAGTTCTAGCAAATAGCTGAATTGTACTTAGAATCTGCATCTGTGATGTTTTCTGGCTAAGAGACAATACCAGAATTGATATTATCATCTAATATATGTCTCTGGTCTATTAAAGTATCTGCAAATATATCTCAGCTAGATAGAGAGTAGAAGCTACCTGGTTCCTAGTTATTCCTCTAATGCACACTCTACATAATGCTTGTCATGTGTGACCATTTCGGGTGGCAGAATCCCATGAGCCCATGGTTATTCTGGGGAGAGATGAACACAAAAATTATGGTGTGACCTTTTTTTTTTTTTTTTGCATTAATGGAACCCTAGGATATGGTTTTAGGCTGTGCCTGCCCTGCCCCTCTCACAGTAGTTTTCTTGAAACCAAATACCTTTGCTATTCATGATGTGTTCAGCTTGAACTGCCTTCAGGCGCAGTGAGAGTAACCTAGCTGGAAAACGAGAGAGAAGGCAGGCAGAGTTTGCTATAGCTGCACTGTGTCCTCTCAAGCATTCTGGAGAGACTAGAAGGGAGGAGAGCCCTCACCCTCTTGTGAATAAGGAAAACAGAAGTATGTGTCCCTAGATTAGGGAAAAGCTTTTCACTTTTGCCAGTCTGTGGTTTGTCTGTTGCCTCTTTGCCCTAGGCTGTTGGGTTTATCCTTCCTGCAATGTGCCAGCCCCTGCAGTGCTCCCAGCACAAGGGCCCTGCGAGAGGACAGGCAGCCAGAACCTGCAGGTCCCGTCTTCCTCCGGCCCCTGTTGCTGGGCTAAAAGGGATCAGTGGGATGTATGAGGAGCCAGGAAATGAGTCAGGATCAGGTCACAGACTAGGAAAACCTGATGTAGGCTGACGGGCTGCAAACACATGCCTGAGGTTTCCACTGCGGATGGGTTTAGGAGATATTAACACTCTAGGATCAAAGTTTTTTAAGTACTGATATAGAGCTTTATAAAGCTGTTTATAATAGTTGCTTGTCAGAAGCTTGAAGTATTTTTTATTCAAAGCAATTATAGAAATGGCTTTTTCTTGAGTTTTTGTCAGATGGATGGCACAGATATTCTACTATTTCGAATGGTCATGTTCTATTCAAAAATGGTCAGGAGCTGCACTGGAATGACTCAAATGAGTGCAGCGGAGGCTACACACTTTCACACTAGCATTCTGAGAGTAGAAAATGGCCATTTTTGAACATTAGTGTTTTCTGGACAAAGGCATATGTTGTATCTTCAATAAGGTTTCATAACCTCTCATGAATGGGATCAATGGAACTTGAAGAATAAAAGGACTGTCAGGCAACAATTTTGTTCTTTGCAATCTGTTGTAGCTAGTGATGCATACCCTGTATATTTAATAACAAAATGCCTGTCTTTTTTACACTTTTGGTGTATGTGCATTGTGTCGCAAGTACTTCTATTTTTATGAGAGCACTATCCTGTTTATATTATAGTATGTTATAAATGAACAGCTTTTACAGTGGTTAGAAAAGTTTTGTCTCCCTAAAATTGGATTTTAGAATTCTTAAGTAGGGCATTCTCTGCAATAACTTTCCATCATTCGTTCCAACATTCTTTGTCTCTTTTGAAAATCACGGCTGATTAAAAGTCTAATACAACAGCTGTTTATGATCATATGATTGATATGTTTTCTAGACAGATGCTGAGTATTAAAAGCAGAACCATTCTGAATTCTTTGTGGGGCTTGGAAACTTTTAAATTGATATTTTTTTTTCAGTCACAGTAGGACAGAGCTGCCAGGAAGAGAAAATTCTTTACATATTTAATTAAAAATTGGCACAACTCAAAAGACTGATCATACAACACATGCACACAGACACACCCCAAATTTATACATGACCTTAGGAGGTTGTGTGCATAAATCAAGAAGTACTCCGAAAACATTTACCTGCTCACTATATTCCTAGAATACTGTGCTGTGTTTTGGTTTGCTACTTAATATTTGAAAGGCAGTCCCTCGTGGTAGAGTAGGCTCATTAGTTTATATTAGTAGGTAACAGCTTGGGCAAACAGCTAAAGCAGGGTGAAGCCAATAGAAGTTGGAGGAAAAATACAAGTAGGGACAAGGCATTTGCAGTATGGAAGATACAAGGTTTTGTAATCACTCTTAAAAAGAGAAAACCCTTGAGGTCAATCAAGGACAGAAAAATTCCTGATATGTGTTTTATCTGATCTCTGACAAGCAAGACTAGAAAAGTAGAGCACTACTCCCATCCCTTCAGTGATTTTTTTCCTAGTTATGTAACATGAACAGATTTTTCCAAAAGGTTGAATGAACAAGCAGCTTTTTTTTAGGTCTATTCTAGGCATTTCCAGAAAGGCTCTTGTGATAATTACTCAACAAATATAAGCAAGAGGTGGATTTTAAGCAGCACATAAAGAATACATGCTGGGGTAAAAAACAAACAAACAAACAAACAAAATGAAAGCAAAACCCAATGCAATTCAGTTGCTAACCAGACATGTTCATTCACTGGAAAGCCCTCTTACTACAAGGTAAGATAGCCACTTGATAGCACCTGCGTACAATTGCTTCTTAAACACTTTGGGCTGCAGCTATCTCTTTGGTCACTGGTCGGGTATAGACTTTCTGTTGGCCTGGGGCATCTCAACACAGTAAAGCACTAGCTGTAACTACACAGTTCTGAGTAGTCACCTGGATGCTGAGAAGACTGTATTCCTGCCCTCCCAGGTGGAGGTGTAACCACCATTATGGGAGGTAGTGAAGATGGGGGGTATTTGACCTTACTGACTGTGCATTTAGGAGCTGGGTTGCTAAGCTGGGGCTGAGCTATGCGCCAGAGACAGCACAGATTTAGGCACTCAAGCAAATTGCTTCATTCCACTTTCTGTATTTCCACCTTGGCAGCAGCCCCTTCGGCAGGTGCTGAGGAGTGACCGGCAGTGGCTGCTGGAAGGAAGGGATTAACAAGGCAGCCCTGGCTGCCCGTTGCTTCCATTGCACTGGGCTGGGAAGGTATTTCAGAACACAGATCCCCATCCAAGCCCAACCTGTAGGTGAGCACTGAGGGACCCTGCAGCTGAGAACCAAGTCTCAGACTCCACGATAACAGTAACCAAGCAGGCTTGGTTTGACTTCTGTTCATTCTTCTATATGTTTTTTCTTTGCTCCTGGGCCACTCCAGGTGTCCCTATGTTGTAATTTACACATCAGCAGAGGCTCACAATAATTCCCTGGCAACAGAGGAGGTTCCCACTGCACGTGGTTGTGATGAAACAGCTGTGGTGGGTTCCACATCAGAGTGCAGGCTGAGGGGCAGCAGCTGTGCCTGGCCCCTCACAGATGTGCCGGGCCCCATGGTTGAGGAGAAAGAAGTGCTGCTGGGTGGCTGTTGCTTCAGGAGAGCACTTGGGTGTTCAGGTGAGTTCTTGGTGTTAAAAATCTGCTTACAATCCAGGCAGGCATTACTGGGTGTATGTAATAGCTGTATGGCATGAAGAGAACAGCTTTGCGTGTTGTCCAGAAATGATTTTGGCTTTGAACTATGGAAGGATTGCACTTTGCATTTATGGTATTGGTTGCTCTTACTGTATATATGAGTGTCTACATGCATAAATATGCTATTTGCTCTGCTGTTGAAGGCCCTGTATTTCACTTAGTCTCCCTGGCAGTCCTGGGGTGCCTGAGTGCTTGTATGGCTGTGCATGTGTGCCATAATGTAGATGCGAGCCTTGGATCCCCTAATAATATGTATAGAGCAGTTAGTGAATGTTTTTGGTGAAGTATTGCCCTAATGGCAGGGTGATGTGATTCCTAATAGGAGGTTTAGGAGGGTGCCCTTATCTCTTACATGTGCTTTTGGAGTGTCTCACTGTCTTGCAAGCCTTTGCTTTTTGTCTAGCATTGCCAGTCCTCCTGAGGATATCATGAGTTTGGATCAGTTATTCTTCTAATATAAAATTAACTTCAGAAATGCAGCTGAAGGTGTTTTATGCTTTTAGGCAGGAGAAATGTTCAGCTGTTTTGCTTTTGTTCTAGAAGAAATAGTATGTTAACAGTTGGATTGTATATGCCACTTCAAACTGAGTAGGCTTGCCTTTCCTTTTCTCAGTGGTAGCACTGGAAGTCCTAGGCCCAAACTGTTCCTTAAGCCTTTTGGAGTTGCTTAATTTTTTTTTTTTAATTGCCTATTTCATGAGACAGGAAGTACTTGTATGGATTTCTAACCTACAAAAAGTGATATCTTAATGGAAGTACTTGCTGTAAACTGAAGTGTATGTAAGATCTGTATAGCTGATCTTTTTTTTTTTTTTTGCCTTTTCTTGAGGTATTTCTATATATATTAACAGAGAGATCATGCCACAGTTATACATAGTATCATATGCTTTGTTTGCCTTTAATAACAGTCCATTTTCTTTCTTCTTTATATGTAACCTGAATAATCACTGACTTCAGACTATCTACCCGGAATAATATGTAATATTGGAATATAAGCCCTGTAAAACTACCAGAGCTGCCTTGTTTGGTGTCAGGAAACACCTTTGGAAAGAGAAGGGCAAGTGGTTTAGTAATTTAGAAAAAGGGCATATCTAAGAGTTTCAGTACCTGAATTTGATGGCTTCTTCTATCTTTTGGTGCTTCTTTTATGTTGCAACAGGATAATTTTTTTTTTGTTGCGGTTGGGAGAATAATCATTGAAGAAACTCACCTGTTTTAACAGTTTTAAGATTTACTACAGATTGGTAGAACTGCTGCAGATGGATGAAATATAAAAAAAAAATATGGCGGGTTGTTTTTCATGTGGAGTATCCATTAATTGTAAAGTTCTTGTAACACAATCAGGGCTGATTAGCTGCTTGATTGCTTATCTTTTAAAAGAGTGTTAATGTAAACATCTGTGGGGAACAGGTGGTGCCTCTCTCGCATACCATTTGCAAGAAGTGGAAAGCTGCCTTGAATATCTGTCCTGCTTGAATCCAGAGACCTTCTTGGACTGCCCATGAGTATTTCTCTGGACCCAGCTTGTACCTTGAATGGGAATGTGTCCACATCTGGCAATGTCACTGTTTAATATGTTCCATGGTTCCCCTGTTCCTGGTTCCATGGCAAAAATGCCAAATGGTTAAGATGTGGAAGGCTCCTTTTGAAGAGCTTTCTTGATTCCTAGGGGATTGGATTCAAAACAATTTAAAACAGATATAGACCTTAAAGCTCAAGGGAAATGAAATCCACAGAGATCCTTCCCAATAGATGAGATAACAAAATTAATATGAACGTTAAACCGGTAGGACATCCCTTGTGAATCTTAATATACAGTAGTTGCTAATATGTATATTCTGGAAATAATGGTACAAATGTGGCTTAGGTTTCTTTATTGAGCAAATGCGGTTTTGAGGGAGGCTTAGCAAAGCTGTCTTTAGGAACATGACATTATAAAGCTGACTCTGGGAATTTAAGGCATATGTTTGTTTATTAATGGTATACTTTATACTATGTAGCTAAAGAAAGACCATCAAAAAGTCCATTTCTGATTTGTAGCTTGAAATCTGAGCCTTTATTAAAGCTTGTTTCTGTGCCAGATACTTTCCCATAAAGATATATGGGTTTGTGTGTAGCTTGGCTATTCTGAGATTAAGCTGGTGAGGAAAGGCAAGGTTGATTGCTTTTTTTTATTAAAAGGCAAAGGGTTTGTCTGAAAACTTTACAATAGAAGAGTAGTTGTAGACAGACAGAAAGGCACCACAGTGGGAGCTGAATGCTCCTTACATTTATAGATAAGCATGGAAGCAATGTGTGAAAGATTGCTCTAAGGGGTGATGTTTTCTAGTATATGATATGAAATACCAGTTGCTCTTCCTGAGAGCTGCTCAGAATACTGTTTTGGAAATGGGACCTTGTCTCTAGCTGCTGCTTAAAGATACCAAGTGAGAAGTCTTTCTTCTAAAGGCATTTTTTGAAGTTGTAGTAGCTCATATTGTGTGAATGAGGACATTGCTGATGAGCATCTAACTCTGCAAGAGTGATGAGGAGCTTGAGATTTGAATAAAGATTTATAGGAGGGTTGCAAAATCTGCTATCTGAAGTTGATAATCCTCACCAGTGTTTTGGCTTAGGCTGACCTAGCTTTTGATTTATGCTAAACTATGTCCACTTTAAGCCTGGTGAACAAGTCAATTAAAAAAAGGCTTCCCAGAAGACCAAGCCAAACTCTGTATTTAGATACTACTTTAAAACCAAGTGATCAATATTATCCCTGTGTTTTAGCAGAATCATATTTTGTGCCTGAAGATCTCGAACTTATCAGGGAGTAATACTTTTATTTTTAAGATATATGTAGTTGTATGATTTTGAGACTTAGACTTTAATTTGCGAGCTCTAGTAAACCTACCATTGATTTAACACGATTTTTTTCCCCCCTTCCCTCCCTCCTGAATCTTGCAGAGAGTTAAAATCACTGTCTAGCTGACACTAAAAGACATTTTTTTTTTTTTTTTTTCTCTGCAAACTTTTGTCCTTAACCTGCCTAACTGCCCAGGGTGTTCTGGCTTGCTCAGGTGTTGAGGTTGCTTAATCTGGCCCCGGGCTGCTGGCTTGCTCAGATACTGAAAACAAACTTCTAGGTGATGCCAGTAGTTCCCCTGGAACCCATACAGACGTGCTCACTTGTGCCAGGGTCTCCCCCCTTACACCTTAGCAATGAATAAAACAATGTTCTAAGGTAATCTAATTCTGTGCAAGCTTGGAGAACTTTACTGTTACTGTGGTGTGATATACACATCAAGTACACATGATAAATTACACCTTGCAAACCAAAGTCCAGGAAGTCTTCTAATATCTGGCTCATGCCAATTCTTGCCCTTTTTCAGAATGTGTTAAGGAATTAATACTGCTTTCGCCATATTTCTTGGTGAAGTACAGTGTGCTTTGATTTGCCAAAGAAACTGTACTTTAGAAGACAAGAATTGACAGCTTAATCTTAAAACTTAAAGTGAACTGAAATTAATCAAAAGGTAAATTCTAGTCCATGTTTCTGTAGCCAAATTGTACTAGGTTCTGTTTTCTGTTATTCAGACTAATGTTCTGTGTTTCTTTACACTATTGCAGTGGTGTTTTCATAGCAAAAGCATTTAGATGGAATGCAGAGTTAGATGTTGCATATCAAGAAAGCATTTTCCAGAAGCAGTGATGAAAAGTACTGTGACTGGTTTCATTTCACTTTACATTTTTAGAGTAAAAGAAATAGCTCTGGAATGAGACTAAATAGGAGTTCTTATAATGGAAAGCAAGCAAGTCACTTTGCCAGGAATACCTGACCAATTACCTGCATGCAACAAAGCATATAGAAGATCCTCTGAGCTAGGTTATGGATTGTGTTTATCTGCAAATTAGTCTTTTTTAATGTAATCAGTACTTTATTACTGGATTTTTGAAGGTGATTTTTTTTTAGTCATAGATTCAGTTTCAAGTTGAAAATTCCAATCTAGAAAGTAACTGGACAAACTAATAGCAAGTTTTCTGCATCTCACATAGACTACTGTAGTAGATAAAGTTATCCTGTAAAGTATTTCTTAACTTTTCATCTTAATTATCACACTCAGCTACTAATTAGATCTTTTTATTTGAAACAATTTAAATGTACAGTAGAACCCTGATTATCTGCAGATGTTTCCATTACACTGCCTGTGGATGGTTAAAACTTAGCTTACTCCCATAAGAGTTCTCATTTTTTTTTTTCTTTTAAAAACTACTAAATGTAGAAATCCTATTGGTTTTAGACAAGCCACCCTCTGTGTATGCCAATCAAATTCTTTAAAATTAAGGAAAAAAAATGAAGTTAAATAAAGAGTCATGATGCTCTTTTGCATATGCTCTGTCATCTCCTCTCTCCCTTCATGATTTGTATATAACGTGTGGTCAATAATTTGAACAAGTGCCTCATTTTTTGAATGAAAGTTTGTGCAGGCAGACTCCTTTCTCTAAAGACTGGGTGATTATTTGGAAAGGGAGGTTGTTCATCTTGAGTGCCATATTTTATCATTATTTCTTCACATTCTGGTTGCCATTGCCTTCCTTGCACATTTTTCTTGGATTTTATTATGAATAAATACTCTTGGTGTGTTCTCACACAAAAAATCTAATAATGTCTCAGTAGGAATAGAGAATAGAAATGTCATGGGAAATTCTCCCTGCATTGGCATCATCTCTTTTTCTTTTTACTTCTGCGTTAATAGATCAAAGGTGGTATCGTAGTCTTTGGGTCCAATGAAACAGCTTTTACCATAGAATGTTTAAATACTCTAAATAAGAACAGTTCTGCCTTTAACATGGATCTTGCTTCTGATGCTTTGGGAGGTAGTCTGCTTCCCTTTGGGGTGGAACAGAGACAATTAGGGGCCTAGAAGCTCAGCAAGTGATGGCTCCTCCACTGCCACATTTGCTCTCTAGTAGTGCCCAGAGGAACCGGTGCGGATCTCTTAACTGATTAGTTTGGTGCATGGCTCCTGACAATCTCTAAAAGATATATAACAAAAATTTCTTCCTTGCAGGGAAATTAAATACTGCTTTGCAAAAGGCTATTGCAATCTCCCAGCTATGATATATGTGCATCAAAGCACAGATGTTAAGTAAAGCTGGAGTTTTTCAGTTCAGTGACTGGATAAATTCGCTTGAAAGGAAGAGAGGGGAAATGGTTTCAGGACAAATCAAACCAGATGGGAGAAAGTGGGGGCTTAGGATTTTTTTTTCCAGAAATTTCTTATGAGTTAACCCAAATACTTGGTCTAAAAGGACTGTTTTAAGTTAGAAAATATTTAATACTAGTGTGTTAATATTGAGAGGTTAATTTTATCAAGGGAAAAAGTGCTCGGCGTTTTGTTTGGAAATGCTAAAACAAAACACTTGAAATAGTAGGAATAACCAGGAGGTTCGGCTGAGGCTACTGACTTAATTAGACTGGAAATGGGAAAAGGCTTCTGTGAAAATGTTATTTTATGGCTAGTTATTTGACTGAGAAGAGGAGGAAAGTCCAATTGTCATTAAAATAGCCAAGACATATATGTTTGGCTTCTGCTTATGCACACACTGGGACGTAGGAGAACTGATTTGGAAATTGAGTTGCACTGAATGTCAGATCCACCTATATTAAATATTACAGGAGATGAACCTATTAATCCTTACTTTATTTTTCCCTAATGTCTCTTTGGGGGAATTGATTGTTTTCTCAATATTCTTCTGAAAAATTTATTGAGATACCAAATTACTATCTCTTGCCTACATGGTATACAGTAATACTGCATTTGGAAGCATTCATTTTTTTTTATTTTTTTTTATTTCAGATAGAATTTTTGTTGAGGAGATGTTAAATCTTTCAGATCAACAGAAGTACCCACTCTAAATCTGGAGTATCTTTTGGTTAGATGATAAAGGCAATATTCACATATGCTAGTGAAGGACCTCTTTTGATCCCACACTCCTAAGTCCCCATAGGCTTTTATATATTCCTCCTTTTACCTATAGGATCATGTGTATGGACAGTTGCAAGGGCCAGCCCTGTGGTTTCTGCCTTGAATTTCGTTAGGGACTCTGCAAACAGGGATGTAAAAAGGCTCCACAGAGAGTTTCAAATAGTGGTGAATACGGTGGTTTTGGCAGAGCACGTTTATGCCTTTCTAGATGAAAGTGGAACATGAGTTTGCTGGAAACCAAAAGTCTTTTTTGTGAACTCCAACAGTTTGGGAGGGGGGGAGAAAGAAATTGGCTCAAAGAAAAAGAATAGGTGTGAGGGGAAGGCCCCTCTGAAGAACTTTTTTTTTTTTTTTTTTTTTTTTTTTTTTTTTCCCCCCTCTTCACAAGTATCGCATCTCATGTGCCTTCCTAGTTAGTTGTTGCCCTGTCTCACTAGGTTTTCAAGGTGAAAGCAACAGTAATCAGGGACTTGAGGTGTCATGGGACAAAGTAATTTCAAAATAGTATTTCAAAATGCTGAAGGAATTTAGCTGGGGATATCTGTCACTGTCTAAAGTTACTGGGGCTTCACAGGATAGACTCTGAGTGAAGTGGATCCTCTTATTTCTAAAAGCATCACAAAACTTGGATATTGGTCTTAGTCACATATGGTAATGCAGGCAACTGCACTGTGAGACTTTGAAGCATTTGTTAGGGATGCGCATACCTGTTCTACCATGCTGGTAAGAATGGAATACTGATCTTCAAAAATCCACCTGAAAAGAAAACATTGTGATAAATAAAAAGCAGTGAAATGTTGAAGGATTTGTATCTTGGATCTGACTGCAGAAGGACTTGCATTGTGAATTCTGGCCAATAAATACAATTTATTGTATTGCTGTTTTACTTCAAAAACAAATCTTTCAATCTGAAAAAACTTTAAAATTGGGGGGGAAAGTAAGCTTTAAATTAGATTTTTTTTTTTTTTTTTTTTTTTGACTCCTCTAATCTAAGTTTTCTACTGCTATATTAGGAATAAGCAATCTTACTTTGAAAGTGAGCTAGCAAATGTTCTTCAGTGGAGTGTTACCTCTTAAAGTGTGCATTCTTTCAAGATTTTGTTAATAACCTCCCCAGTTCTTCCTCATTTGACCTTGTCTACCACGCACTCCTCTCTGGTCATGCCTCCTCCTTTTACCATTGCTACCTAATCTGATCAGGTCATCCAGCATCCCAGGATACTCTCGCATCTCCGTGCTGCCTCTACAAGACTCCACAGGATCCCCCAACAATGCCTTCCTCTTTGCTTGCATGATCCTGAACTTAGTCATTTTTGACCCTGGGGTGGTTGTGAGGACATGAGCAAATTCTACAGATTTTTGCCTTAAGTGTCTTATTTGCTTTATTACCAAGTGCATGAGGCTGACACTTTAAGCCTGGTACAAGACACCTTGGTTTCCCTCCCCAAATTTTTCTAATGCTTGCAAGTTGTGCTTCCAAGAGAGGATCTAAAGCTTAGAGCTTTGGCAGGGACAGATGGGGTTGAACCCTTGTGCATTAGGACTATACATCTATGTATACTCAGATTTTGACATTTTAGGCAAATAGCTCTGTCAGGCAGCTGAATCCACATTTTAAGTACCCTCCCACCCTCATGTTCTAATGTAGCATCATGAGGTTTTGTGGCTCTGAAGTTAACTGTATAGTTGCAACATCTGTTTCCTAATGAAAAAAGGTTTGTATTTTCTAACATAGGTGGATTAATCTAAACCTGAAGTTTAAATACCTCCAAAGGTTGCAGTGGAACAGCAAACTGTTATGGTTTTATGTGTTTTTAATATTAAAGCCTTTTGAATTTTCAGCTGTGTATTTAAACTTGTAATTCTGTCTTGGGCCAGAATTACATTTATCATGCCATTAAGCATGATAAATCTGGTACTGTTGCCTTATGTATCTGTAACTATAGCCATTTCATTTTACTGCAAAATGAATATAACTAAAGATAACTATTGCTTCATATGGGCCTAGGTAGATCTGCAAATTTTAAGTATCTTAAACTAATATTATGTTAATATTCTAATGATATTCTTTCTCCACAATTAACACAAGAAACATTCTAGTGAGTTGAGGTAGTGGTTAAAGACATAGCATGAGAAGAACTGGTATCAGTGCTTATGCCACTAGAAGAACATTTCATATCTGTTAGTTATGATGTGCAGTGCCATTGGGGACTGATCCAGTAACTATGTACATAATAATACCTTTAATTAGACTAACAGAATAAATATTGCACACAGGCTTTAGGGATCTCATAAAAGCTTTACCCATGGTGGAGAGGAAACTGGTGCAATTGGAGAGTGATAACTCCAGCAGGAGGTGTAAACTGGGAAAATCAATACCTCCAAACTCTTCTTACGCATTGATTCTTGCAGCACTTATGGATAAATCTGATTCCACTCTGACCTTTTATAAAAACCTTCATGTGAACTCAGCTTAAGTATAAAACTTACTTGTCAGTCAAACAGCAAATGTCAGGTGACCTTCTCTTATTATTATGTCTATAAGAGTGTGGTGTTGTGTTTTAGTACTGCAGAGCTGAGGTTGGTTATTGGAGCAGAAAATACCTGTACCTGGGTTGCTGCTGCTTCTTTGGGGATGTGCTGCCTGAGGTGCTGAACTGAAGTTGTGGGTACGAGGGCTTTGAAGTCTAAGCCAAACAGCCTCCTTGTTTTCTCTGCTTTCCTCGCTGTAAAAAGAGTGTGAGATCTGTCCCCACCAGTTGCCACTAGGGTCTGACACCACTGCAAGGCTCTACCCCGTGGCACAGGGACAGCCACAGAAACCTCCTTTTCAGTACTATGTTTTATAGTAGTGAGAAATATGCGTGGTCTGGGTTGTGTTTTCCCTCTGCCTGAAAACAGCTTTGCCCTCATATTTCAGCCAAAGCAATACCTGCAAAAGCTGAGGCTTATTTTTCAGCTCAGCACTTCACAAATGTGCATTGGCAATACTGTGATTACAGCATGCCTTCTGTGGCTTGTGGAGCTGGTTTCTGCATCTTTACTAGGGGCTGCAGGCACTGTTAGTTAGACTGGATGTTTTAATATATATTGCTGGGGATTTGTTGCTTTGTTGCTTATGCCTGGCTTTAGGTAAAATGCCAACAGGTTGGGCTACAGAGAAGAAATGGAGGTTTAGCACTGGCGATCTTTGCATTGACCCCTCAGAATGAAGACTACTGCTTGTATGCAAGGTGAGGGGAATTAACAACCAAAAAAAAAAAAGCCCCTGATCTGAACCTTGTGGGTGGGCTGAACAGAGTATACCCAGAACTGTGGAATTCTGATAGCCTCAACTGTGAAACTGCTCCTGTGTCTTCTACCTGGCAGATGACACCTTTAAGTTGTGGCAAATTTTTTTTCTGCCTTGTCACCATTTACATGGTGTGATTCACTAACATCACTCTTTAAGCATACAAAATTAAGGCTGTTTTTTTTCTTTTCTAAATACCTTCTTAAAGTGAACTTAAAACTAAGTATTTTATTTGCCCCTTGAAGAGATATCAAAAAGCCCTGCTTTTCTAAAGAATGCACAGTATTCAGCTGTTTTTTTCTTCTGAGTGTATTTATATCTAAATGCGAGTCCTGAAAATATAAATAACCTATAACTTCCTACACAATATGGCTGTGTCTCCTATGAAATGTAGCTTTTAAATTTCAAGCTTTAGCCTTGTCTTGAGACTTACTATCTTAGTATGTCCACAGTAATTTCTTATACTGAAGTGGAAATTGCTTTCAATTTTGCTCTTGAAGGGGATCCGAATCAGTTCTAGTGACTAGCACAGATGGAGGCCAAAAATCTCATTAAACATGAAAGCTGAGCACCCATTGCATTATTTTTCTTTTCTTTATGAAGAAATATTTATTAATAGGTGTGTGAGCACTCGGGTAAGAACAGTTATTTTGATAATTATAAGAATTTATATGTGTATCAAGAAAGCTTGGATATGGGGAAGAACTGATGGAAAGTAGGTCAGTCCTTCAGTCTGGCTTTTAGCTACATTTTTAAGACCCTTCTCTGCAGTGATTTGTTGATCCACTTATTCTTAATATTATAATCCTAAAATTTATAATCCTCAGTGGCAGTTAATGATTGCTAACACGTGTAATTTTCCTTGTCCAGCATCAACAGCCTCAGTGATATACTTGGTCATGTGTTTTTAAATGGTCATCTGTTTTAGAATCTGGTTATTTAAAGTGTATCTAATTTAATTACCAAACAGCAAATACACTGTCTGTAAAAGTCACTGACCTAGAATGTTGCCTTTAAGCTTTCTAGCGTGGCTGATAGTGGAATGATGTAAAATGACATGAAAGCTGAAGACATAATTGCTCATCGTGAATCTCTTTCGGTAGCTAACGTTATTCTAAAAATGAAAAGTGACAGTTATATATTTTTGGCATCATTTCCCTGTAGGAAAGGAACATGCAACCTACTTATTTTTGCAGCTGCTAGGGTTGACTCAATTATATTCATAAAAAGTTTATTTACTAACATTATGGATTGAATTTTCAAAGCTGTCTCTTTCCAAGTACTAATTTAGGGCTCCTGTAGTCTAGGTAGTTCGTGCAAAATGTGATATTTTGTGGATAAACCTCTAACAGCTTGAGTTATTTCTGGAAATGAATGCTGTGTTTAGGGAGTGTCCAAAATTAAAAATAGTTACGTATCCAAAATTCAGAGGCTGCTTCTGAGTATTTGGCACCACATGGCTCAGACATGCCAGCTGGTGACAGTTTTACCTTTTATGCAGCTCCCATCAGATAACATGTGTGTGTTTGTGTCTGTTTCCATTGCCTTACACTCATAGCTTAAGGAAAGGTTGGCTATGTGAAAGCTTGAAAAGCAGTTAGTGAGTAACCATCCTTTAAATAAAAAAGGCAGCTGATTAAAATGTATCTCCTTATCTTAAAGGGGAGGGGGAGCCCTAGCAGTGCTTTTAAGTACATATTGCAATATTACACGGTTTTAAGCACATAGGCTCTGTGCTTGCTTCAAGATAGTTGGCTGCTTCATCTTTTAGTAAGAAAGCTGTATAAATTGGAGGCAGCTCAGGAGCCTACCAGTCCCATCTGTGCAGTGCAGTGATACTGCGTTATTGCCCAGCAGGCTCAAGGGGCCTGTGACCTCCTGCTCGAGGAGGAGAGTTGCAGCCCTGCACTACAAGCTCTGGCACGGCGGAATGTTAATGGGGCATCATGTTTTGGTACCTGAGGCAGTATCTATTTGCTGACCTGTGACATCCACCAATTCATTTGTGGAAGAAAGAGGGCAAAATAATTTATATATGCATACTCAAAACATGGTCTGTTGTTTTTTGGACCCCTTTAACTTACCTTCCAGTTTCAGTATAAAATTCTTCTTTATCCTCCTGGCAAAGAATTTTATTGCTGTTTTTCTGACACTGTCAGATTTAGCTACTTGTTTAAACTGAAGAGAGGAAGAAAGATTTCTGTTTTAGGAAAATGTAGCCTGGATATCTCATCTGAGTAGAAAGGAACCACCAGAGCTAGACATGACTCTTGGTCAAACCCAGTCCTAAAGCTGCGCACACAGGTTCTAGCCAAAAATATCTGTGCAGGTGTCTTCAGGCTTGGGTTAGTCCTGAGCTCCTGACTGGCTAGCAGTAGAGGCAGTAGTGCCCCAAAATATCAATACACAATTGAAAGTAGAAGTCATGTTTCCTACACAGTGAACAGGCTTTCTGGGAGGAAGGAAACTGAACAATTTTCTTAAGTATGGAGGGTCTCAAGTGCCTGTCTGCAAAAAACAGACCTGTTTGTGTTTATGAAGATACTGGTGCTGTACAGTTTGTTCTGGAGCCTCAGTAAGAATAGAATATAGTGAAGGAAGGTGTTTCCTTATAGGCTTACAAACCAGAGCAGTTGAGAAGGAAGAGGAGGAAGGTTCAATATTAAGCTCTTACTTTAAGAATTTAACTCCTAACAGTCAGTTTGTGGTACTTGCTTTGAATAGGTCTGTTGTTTGGGTGTCTTACTCTTGATGTGTGTTATCAGCTTCCAGAAGGCACTTGCAGTCGGTGCTTGGAAGTCTTTGTACACATTCCTGCCATGTTGGAAATTTTGCTGAACATAAATCATCTCTTGTAAAGATCAAAACAAAGCTCTAGTTGGTGAGAAGGATTGTAATGATTTGATTACAGGTCAGAACCAGTGCACTAAGCATCTTGAATTAAGAAGAAGCCTCTACATATTCTGACAGAAAGTATTTTAAAGAGCCGCATTTGGCTTCATTTTCATTTTGCTCAAATGCATCAAATAGCTCATTTGTATTCAAAACTCAAAAAATAATAGAAAGTGATTGTGTAGAATAGGCAGGCTGTGATCAGTATGTGCCCTGGTGCTGTGGGAGCCATCGTCAGGCACGGTTATGCTGTGAGCTCTTTTTCCACCCACGTACCTCTGTCTCCATGAAGCTGGAGGCACTGTCATGTGGTGAAGACCAGATGATCATAATGTGGGTGTAAAGTTTCTACCCTGAAATACTCTCTTGCTTGTTGTGTTCTGAAGCTTCTTCTGTGTACCTGCAAAGCAGTAATCTGTATGGAGTTTGTTAGGCATTCAATGTTGTGCCTCCAGGGCCACCCACAACTTGTCTGTGGGTGGAAAGGCTCTCTGTAGGTAGGAACATGTGTTTTTCAGAGTGCACATGTTTTTGTTCACCCCAGGAGTGACATCTACCTCTGAATGCATTTTTACTATAGGGTGCGCAGGATGATGTTTCTTTTGCATTTGTCTTGTGTGTTGGCTTGCCAAGTTCTCACCTTGTATAAATTGGCATAATTCCACTGAATTCAATAAAATTATGTTGGCTAAAAGCAACAGAGACTATGAATTCATTAGTTATCAGACCACCATTCACTTGAATTTCTGTAACGATCTCCTGTGATAGTTTAGGGACGCACAATGATTTTTCTGGAGGGGCTACAAAGTCTTTCTCATCTCTAGACCACAGCTCACTGCTGGTCTTGAAGTGCTGTTTTTTGTCCGTCCCCTATAGTCATATCCTGAATATGTGTCTTAAAGTTAGTTACCTCTGCAGCAGTGCATGGCCTTTGTGCAGCAGCCGGGCAATTTCAGCATGTCTGTCAGTATGTTAACCAGCAGTGTATTGATACCGAGGCACTTAGCCTGGATGGCATTTAAATGTAAATCTGTTGCTGTGAACTCGAGGCTTTTCATGCCTCATTATTTTGAGGCAAATACAATAATTAGCACAGGGTGTACTTTATGGTAATTAGGGATGTTTTACACATCAGATGGTGATGTGGACTTTGAGGGCAATCACCTGGACTCAACTCTTTGTAGCTAATATTAATATTTTGTTTTCTTGTTTTGATGGTACAAAATGCCTATGATAAGATATTATTTAGTGGTTAAGTAGTTAAAAATAAAGCCGTGAAGTCAATTGGCTTAACATGATTTTTTGGATAACTTGCTATTGCTACAGGTCATTCTCTAGTGATTTATATTGTAGTTTCTGTGCTCTAGATATAAAATATGTGTATTGTAATAAGCTGCAAATTGGTGAAAAGTGGACTATCATAATGTCTAGGTAATTGTTAATTTTCAGCTGTCCTGCCAATATTTTTAGTACCAGCTTGGATGTAACTTGTTACTGTATCTTATGAAACAAAATCAGGAAAGCTCAGCATATGTATCCATACTGTATATTCTAGTTGCAGAGCTAAGGGTTTATTTCTGGTTACCTTGCAGCACCTGGCAAAGTTCTGTTGTAATCTGTAGCTTGCGTGGATTAGAGATCCTATATCTGAAGTTTTCACTGGATTTTTGGTGTCAATTCAGATCCATACCTGGAATTATTTGATGATTCCAGTGATGATAATGAAGGCAATCTCTTAAGATATTGCAGAAGTGGTACTATTCTTTTTCAAACATCTTTCTGACAAGAGTCGTATTTGAAAGAGGTAGGGCTTTAGTATTGGTCCTGTTTTCCTCCTCGTGGCCAATATTTCTTAATCTCAAATGAAAACCTCATTCTATGTATATTTGTGCCAAGCATATTTGTATTTTCCATTTGTAATTACTAGTTATTACGAGTGAAGAATCTAATACTGAACTTGTAAATAGACTGTAGACTGCATGAAGGATTTTGCAAGAAAATGATCTTATGGTGACATAAACTTGTCACTTGTCTTAGAGGAGCAGTTATGCATTATGGCTATTGCATGAAAAAAGAATGAGGCAGCAATAATGTGAAATAGCTTTGTCTCTTTATATTAACTTTTATAATTGAATTCTTATAAAAGCAAAAAAAAACTATAGCCCTTGCAGTATTACTGAAATGCTTTAAAAAAAAAAAAAAAAAAAGGTGTTTAAGAGTTCCCTTTTTATGTCTGTGTACCTTGAAAGCTCCCTTGACTTATGTATAGGATAAAGCTAAAGAAAAGCTCATGAAAAACTTGCTGGTTTTGTGTTTGTTCTTTCCACTGCCCCCTTGTAATCTTTCCTTTTAATTAAAAATAAAGAATGAAAGGAGAGGGAGAAAATGAAATACAACAGCAAGCTTTTATTTTTACTGAATTATGAGTTCATGACTACTAATATATGTTGCTGTGGATTTTAAGTTTCAAAACCTTAGTGGAATATATGTTTTATTTTGAGGATAAACTATATTTTGGAGTAATTGCTCTATGACCAATAAATGGCAAGGGCTGCATTTCAGGGGAATGAAATCACCTACTTCAAAGGAGGAGAGAACTTATGGACATTCATGTATCTATGGAATAATGTTAGATAAATTTAAATCTGTTAATTATGTGGTGCCATTACAAATGCTATTTTTGGCTGAAAAGGATCAGTACTTGCCTGTAAAATAAGGAGACCTCAGACTATTTCAGCTAGCCTTGGCAGGGCAGGTTGGAATGCAGTCTGCATTTCTGGCCTTTGAGCTTAAGGAGGATGCAAAGGAAGGCTAGGAAAAAAATAAAAAGTTAGACAAAATTATACAAGGCTTTCAGTAAAAGAAAGGACAAGATGCACAAATTAACCTGAAAAAAAACCTTTAATATAGTACATGCCATCGTATAAATCCTTAAAAAATTGCATCTGCACAGTAATTTGGAAAAGTAACAAAGACAAATATCAAATGCAACAGAATAAGAAGAAACTGTGTTCACACGAAGGGGAGAAAGTCTAGATTACAAGTTTATCTGTTTTCTTTTCCAGAAAGATGTAGGATTGTGATGCGATGTTTAGATGCTGCTTCCAGCTTAACTATAGACTATTTCTGTATTAAACTCATCCTGAGTATCACCTCACCATCTGTAAAGGAAAAATGTTAGCATTAGCTCCTGCTTGGTGCTGTGAGACTGTACCAAAAAGTGAGTTTAACTTGTTCTTCATGCTGTAGTCCTGTTTATCACAGACAGTTTCTATCACAGAGATCATTATAGCTTATAGTTTAAAATGCAAGACCAAGTGTCTTCATACTGAAGCAGAAGATACAGACTAGATGCAGAAACTGTTTAGTTATATGCTTTGATTTTTGTCTTATTCCAAAAGTTGAGGACAAAAATGTATGAATGGTTATAGGTAACTAAGAAGCCTCAAACCTTCTAGCAACCTCTCGGCACCACCCCTGCTGTTTCCAAGCCCAGTATTGAGGCCACTTCTTGGGAAGGGCTGCTCCCCACTCATGCATGACAGGCGTATTTCCTCCCTCCCTCCCTCTTGTAAAACTACTGCTTTTCTGTGTCAAGGTCCATTGCTTCCACTGGAACTTCAATATGCTTGACCTAAGAATGTGAGTGAATTATTTACAATGTCACTGAGGAGAGATTTTATGGAACATCTCTGTGGCCCATGAGAGCTGGTGTCAGTACATACGTGTACTATTAACAACAACAACAACAAAAAAAAAAAACAGAAAAATGATCATGAAAAAACCTCTCCTCAGTGTTTTACAGCTACGTTTACTTCCTAGGGATTGTGCTGTGGCCTTATAGCACAAGACAGGCGCTGTGGGAAGCCGTGGGGTAATGGGGTGTTGTGCTGCAAGTGAGTGTCCCGTCTGGAGAAGCAGGCTTCTGGCACTGAGTTGTATGAAGTGCACTAAGCAGGTTTTAGTTCTCTATCTTTATATGAAAAGATAATATTACTGAAAGATTGCTAATAATTTATCCTAGATACCATTTCAGCCAAGCTTGATCTGTAGGAATGCATAAAATTGTACAGTCTGTGTGAAAATCCTTGTTTTGCCTTTAATGGATGTGGACTGATTATCTGTAACCAGGTTGGTGCTGTCTGAGGTTTCTGTGCCATTCTCTACTAGTGGGTGAGTTGTTGCTACTTAGTGAGTGTAGAAAATAAAATTAAGCTAGAAATCCTTTAATGGGAAAAACATTTATGTAACTTGTGTATTCTGAGAAGTGATATCTTGGGAAAGGTTATAAGTGACTTTCTCCTTGCACTGAAACTGGCGTGCCTACACCAACTATCATTTGCCAATTCCCAGTTACAGCTGGAATGATTCCTGTCATTCCCCTGAGCCTGCAGGTGATGGCCTAGCAGGATGATGGTTCCTTCCTGTGCCATCAAATTCCAGCATCTTATATTCTGATAAGCCTCTTGTCTATTATAAATGCACACCACCTCTGTAGCTTGCACTAAACAATGCATGGCAGAAGCAGAATTTGATCTGTTCTATCTTGCAGTATTCAGTCTTGGTGAATACTCTTGTCAGAACATCCTAGCTACATCTTAATTTGAAAGTTACCTTCTAGATGCATTACTGCTGAAATAAATATTGCAAATAGGTAAAATCCATATTAAAAGCAGGACTCAATTTTATATTCTAGGTTCCCATTTCTGTAGGAATGAGTAAACATAAAGATACAGGCCTATCTCTAAACAGCGTCACTGAGAATTCATGCATCCATAGTGCCCTTCCTATTAGTACTGAACTCTGCCTCTGGCAGCAGTAATATCCTGCAAGCAGTAGAAACCTGGGGATTGTTGTCCAGAATATTTTGGATTTAAAAACAAACAACTCCCCAACCATGAATTTTACATAATGTCCAAACATTTGCAGGATTAATTCAATTTTGTGTTAGTGTGGTTCTCTCTGAGGAACCGATCTCCCTTCCCTCCCATTCCTTCAGGAACGCAGCCCCAAATAAAATCAGACTTGCATGGTATTCAAGAGACCTCTATCATGACTGAAATGTATTTTTACCATTTAATTAGACTGTTAATACAAGATTGAAAAAGCAGGTATGGTTGGATGTATCTTTCTGTGATAGACTTGCTGTTTTTTACCTGCTACACAGACAAACAGTCTAGGCAAAACAAGCAAGTACAGCAATTAACAGAACCAGTGTGTAACTGATTATTTATAAAAGATCTTCAAACTTTTCTCAAGCTATTGTTAGTGGACCTCCTTTACAAGAGCAACTATACAAATGACCTGTGATTACTAAACTTAAAGATGTGCCTCCTCTGGAATATTTGATGTGCAAATNATACAAGATTGAAAAAGCAGGTATGGTTGGATGTATCTTTCTGTGATAGACTTGCTGTTTTTTACCTGCTACACAGACAAACAGTCTAGGCAAAACAAGCAAGTACAGCAATTAACAGAACCAGTGTGTAACTGATTATTTATAAAAGATCTTCAAACTTTTCTCAAGCTATTGTTAGTGGACCTCCTTTACAAGAGCAACTATACAAATGACCTGTGATTACTAAACTTAGTTGTGCCTCCTCTGGAATTGTGCAAATAAGTCTAAAGGCAAAACTTACCGTGGAGACCTGCATGATGTTAGAGATTTAGAATTGCCCTATATATATATGTGTGGTAAGGAAATAAAGACAGAGTAGTGTGCTTTAATTAAACCTTTATTACCACATTTCTATGAAAAATTCTCAGAACATGACTTAGGTACCCAAAGCTTATAGTAGATTTTACAGATTAAGTGCTGGTCCATATGGTTACTACCAAATAGGCAATTCCTTATTCCTGGTTTATTGTGGAACACAAAAAAGAGGCAAGTCCAATGTTGTTTGTTTAATAGTGTTTATTAAATGCTTAAAATAGCTGAATGTGAAAACAGTCCTTTTTCTGCTATTATATTTTATCTATATCTTTGAATTTGGGCTCCTGTTTGCGCATTAATCTTCACAAGACAGCAGAGATTATGTACTAAATTGTAATTGTAGTTAAGATGAGGCTTAAATATCTTTCCTTCCTGTGTTCAAAGTCCCTAGGAGTGCACGTACACACAGTTTCCCATACTAGCATAGAATTCCACATACATACTGCATATATGCTCTGATGGCTTGAATGAGCATAAATTCTAGGGAGGACATTGCTTCAGAAAGGCAGATTTTTTTCATCCCTTATGTCCCAGCCCCCTGACTTAAATACCCTTAAAAACAACAAAAACGTGAACACCCTTGACTACTTTTTAACCAGAAAGTATCAGGCTATAGGAAGAACATGCTTCTTGCTACGGCTCTCAGGTGATGTTCCTCTTAACGGCAACTGTAAAATGTGGGGCCACAGTTGCATTCATTGTTCAGTGAGCTTGTCCACATAGTTAAACCCACCGACAGCAATGAATGTTGATTGTGACCTTTTGTGTAAAGCTTGGCAGGGTGGGGGAGAGGCCTCGTGTGCTGGGTAGGTTGCTATCTTCGGTGGTAAGGCCTGAAAGCATGAAGTAAGGAGGAGGATGGTTAGCTGGAGGGTACAATCAACGGTCGATGGTTTTCACTTTAATTCCAAACTCACCGACAGCGTTGAATGTTCACTGAAGCAACCACTACAAGAGAACTCCATTGACTTGACAGCGTCCTTAAATGTCTGAAAGGAGGGGGGGAAGATCAAAATTGACACAGTGATTTTAATCGCACAGATGATGCAATTTCTATCGTTGTTCTCTTACCGACACCAATACCCTTCTCTGCCCATTCTATTTCCATCTTCAGGCAGGGAGCTGGCAGTTTTCCAAGCTTCTTCCCTATGGAAAGAAAAGATATTCACACCTATATATACACATATATTCACACCTATATTTATTCACAACTATATAGATTGGGCATCCTAGCAGAAATGGCTTTGTGGTCTGTTTTATTAGAACTGTGTTACCAAATCAAAACAAAAAAATCCCCCTATTTATCAAAGTTGACTAACAGATGAATTAGTGTTGCCCAGTTGATGTATTTTGCTGATGTGATTCAACTGGTTTTAACCTTGTTTAGGATTGATAGAAAAACAACCCTTGTTTTTAAGCCTTAATTTCTTAATAAACTTCATAGGGACAGAACAACTTGTTTGTCTTACAAAATGTCATGTATGCAGGACCTGTTACAATAGTTTTCAGAAGGGGAAAAGTGAACTTAGGTCAAGGTCTGACACAAATTCATTCTCTTTTTAAGTGGCAGCATACTGTTTATATCAAGAAATGCATTGTCACAAAGTGAAAGGCTCTTAAACTTCCAATATAGCACACCCATTCCAATTTTGTCAACTTTACAGTCAATTTGCCCCTTTTAGAAAAGGGGGAAGGCCCCAAGTAAATGTAGTGTGCTGTAATTTTCATATTATAGAGAAGATGTCTCTTCACTGCGGGTGGTAAGGATTTTAGAGGACAGATCATAGAGCGGGTGTGATATGGTGCGAATTTACTTTACTTATTATGTGCAATTGTGAGCCAGCTCCTCTCACAGAGATCAGGCTCTTGAAGCCGGTTGGTCTGAGTACTTTTCCTTGGGGCCATGTGTGCCCCACAGCACTCACTGGTTCATTGGCTCCCATGAACTGCTACTTATTAAATACTTTACCAAAAGGCAAGGGAGTTTTATGCTCTGTTTTTATTAATGTTTGATTTAAAAAGAAAAAAAATAAATGCTCTTTAAAGAGTACAAAGAGAGCTAGCACCTAAATATGCAGGCACCGCTTGGGAATTGCAGTAAACTGCAAAGAAATGCCATGAAAAATATCTTCACTAGCTGTTTCTTTCAACTAATTGTTCTGTGTGTACAGACTTTTATTTTTCTCGTTTAGCTCAACTGTATTTTCTGTTAAATGAATCTAAAGGACAACAAGTCACTAAATCGCCTGCTGGAGAGCTAGAAGTGAATGGGATGAACCACATCTCTCTGGTATGGTAGATTAGGCCTATTTTGTGTAGGAATGCTGCTGTGATTATGAATGTAGGGGACTTCAAAGCAGCGTGGCAGTGAGCTGCTCTGCTGACACAGCAGCACGGGATAGCTGCTGCCCATGAATATGTTAACCCCCAAGCTGCATTTTCCATGTTTGTACTGGCTCTAGCACAGTAACCCATGGATGTTAGGGAAGGATTTCTGGGTTACACCAGCATGAATGATGAGGGAATAAGGCTTTTCAGCTCAATAGTCTTTTGTACTTATCTGCATGTGCTCAACATTGTTCTAGCCAAATGAATAGACTTGATGGTTTAAGGTCACTCATGTTTACCATCCTCCCTTGTTACAAGCTTGCCTCTGTAAGACACTTCTTTGAGTATTATTCCTATGCCCTTATACCCTGCTTCTCTCTGCCATTTCATACCTCATACGGGGTCTGAAGCCTGGCCTTTTCAGATGGCTGAAGGCAAGGAGAGGAGCTCTGTTGGTGCTACAGTTGGGTGAAGTACATTAAAGTTGTTGTTTTCATTGCTTACTGTTACATTCCCCCTCCTCACAATCCTAGTGGAAGACCTATTTCTTGGTTGCCCAGCCTGTGCTGAAGGGGATGAAGACTTGTTCAGAGCAAAAATAAGTAATTCTGTGTTACAGCCCTGATGTGTGCAGGTTGTGCAGGGTGAAAATGCTTTCATCTTCTGTCATCTGGTTTTCATTTTTTATCCCCCACTGGGCTTAGCTAGCTGTGTTACAAATGCCAGCTTTATTTTAAGTTTTATTTCAGATCTCCAGGCTTATGAGAACATTCAGACTGGACTTTTTTATTTTTTATCTTTTAATTTAAGGTTAGTAGGTCATAAATAAACCAGAGCACTTCCCTAGCTATGGGGTATAGGGTCATAGTGTACATGAAATATCACTTTAAAAGATTTTAAAAAATAAAACCCAGGAATATAATGTGAATTGACAGAGGGACGTGAGGAAGTAGTTCATTGTGTTGCCATAAAGGCCATAGGGATTTGGACTGCTAGAGTTGCTTGTCTTAGGAATAGATAAGATATCTTGTCTGATGACCTGTACCTAATTTAAGTGACTGCTTTTGCCAGCCCTTCCAGAGGGCAACTGTGTGAAATAGAGCATCTCATCTTCAGTCTTCAGCCCTTTTCCTCCTCTTGATGGCCTGACCTAAATGGAAGATATGGGTGGTGTTCTGCTCTGCACACACAATTACCTCAGTACTAGACAAGCTGTGTCTCTTATTCTAATTAGCTAGCTCCTGCTTTGATTTTTCTACATCTCAAAAGGCAACTGTTCAGCTTCATTTTACTGGTTAATACTGGCAACTAGATTTTGTCATATGGCACACTCATGCTTAACAGCTGCTGTATATAAAACAAGAATAAAAGCTCCCTTTCCCTACTAAGGAATGGTGGCTGGAGCCATGAGGAACTATTCTGCCCTGCTTACTGCCCCACTTCTTCCTTTCTTCCGTCCCCACACAAGTGCTCATGATGTTTGTATAGAAATGGCAGATGTTACACAGGTCTGGCTTTGGTGGTGGCGTCACGCTGTGTGTGTCTGTTAATCGGCCTTGCTAATCCTCTGGTGGTAAGATCCTTTGGGAGCAAATACTTAACTGAATAAATAGGTGTCAGGTTGGGGCTTCTTGAATTTTGCAACTCTTAGATAATTTCCCTAATGATGCATTCAAATAATGTATACAATTGTACGTGATTAAAACAGTATGTTAGCAAACTTCTGTGGTAGGTACTTGGCATGACTTAGAACATCTTTTTCCTTTGCTGACATTAAATTTTTTTACTGGGAGGCAAAATAAGACTTTTTGAAAGCAAATATACATTTTTTCTAAAAGGAAGAGACACCCGAACAATAGCAATAACTTGGCAGTATCAGCATTATCTTGGGGGCACAGTTGTAGGCTGCTTGCATTAATTTAATCTCCCACTTGCCCTCTCCCACAGTCTGTCAGCAAGTTTCCAGTTACACATTTGGGGATAGAAGGAAATGCAGTGAGGCTGGATGTATTTGTAATTTTGTCACAAAAGTGAATTCCAGTGGCAGTGTCTAAAAATGGTACTAGCACACTTGGGATCAGATTCTCAGCTAGTGTAAACTGACACAGCTCCCTTGACGTCACTGGAATCTGCCTTTACACCAGCTGGCACCTGGAGGTTCATCTGGAAAAAAGTGAAGTAGAAGGATCAGTCATTAGTTTTTGGTATCCTTTCTATTTTTCATCTCGGATTAAAGTATCGTTAAATGCCAAATATTCATGTACCTGCAATAAATTAACCACAATAATAAATCTTGTTAAGCATTGACAATAGTGGTGTGCTTCTGCTAAAGAAATTAAATCCAGCTGACTGTTATTAGAGCTTCAAGTTAGTGTTGTGTGTCTGCAAACTATATGCTAAATAAAAAAGGCCTTTCTCAGAGGGAGTGGAGAGTGTGCTTTTCAGTGACCACTTGGAGGTACGAGCTGCAGAACAGGGTGCTGCTGTTTCAGATCACAGTGCGTTAGTCCGGCAGCTCCCACTGTGCTCTACAAACACCCACTCCAGTTGTTGGTGTGGTATGTGCAGTACAGGATTGACTGATGCAGTAATTGCTTCTAGAGAAACCAACCAGACAATCACAGTATTTTCATCCTGCCTTCAACCTGTGGAAACATGGTAACATCTTTGTAAACTTCTCCTGGAAAAAGATGCGTAAGGGAATATTTTCCCATTTACTGGAGTACAGCTGTTTCTGGAGAAGAGCAGCAGCTGTGCAACATCTTGAAGTGCTAGTGCCTGCCAGTTTGAGGCAGAAGGGAACATGGCAATTGCCTTGTTTAAATGCTGCATTCTGCACAGTTGCTTTTCCTTACATTGTGGTGTGAAGAAATTTAAAGTTATGCAGAACCATTCTCATTATTGCCAATGAACTAGGAGTAGGTGTACCAGAAAAGCATTTTGAAGTGAAATAATAACCACAAGATCCCTTTTAAACCAAATGAAGATGTGGTGGCATGCATGACTATTGACCTACAAACAGTCTGAATTTTGTTGAGTCTTTCCGAAGTTCTGCTTGCCCAAAACCAAGTACATCCCCAAATGTTTGTTCATTCTAGCCTTTGACAAGCTTTCTGAGCAACTCTGGTGTGAAAAAATTGACTGTGCTTTTGAAACTAAACCCATCACATAATATTACATGTCTACAATGTGTCAAAGAGACGGGATGTTGTTTAGCTGAGCTAATTAAGGAGCAGGTCATATGTAGTGGAGTAGTGAGTGATATCATATGTAGTGAGGAGTAGTGGTGATATCAGTTCAATCAAATACTTGATTGCACCTCCAGAAATAATTTAATTGCAGAGTCTCTCAGACCCTGCAATGCTTTGCCCATTAGAATGTTACCTGGCTAGTGTTTTTGTAAAATTAGAGACACTTCCAAAACAATTTAATGTAAAAATACCCAAGGTAGTACTGGCTTTTTGCTTACTGCATTAAGCTTATTGTACCTCATACAGTACAAGTATTACTTGTATTTAGAAAACCACAGTTACATTTTTATCTGGGCTGTTTTGCCTGGCTATACAATTTATCTGTGTATAACTTCAGGTTTTTAGACCTGTTTGCAATTGTAAGAGCTTTTCCAGAATATAGGGTCGTAGATCTGGACCTATTGACTTTGTCTTTAAAAGACAAGAAATTGGCAAATAAATTCTAATACTGTCTGGACTTTCCCAGCCTTTTTGGACTACAATTCCAATTTTTGTTGCTGGAACATATTACTATTTATGGAAGATATGCACATATTTCAGTGTCCATAAATCATATGCAAGCATCTGTTCTTTAGATCAGGACATGGAGTATGGTAACTGCTTTTTACATTAATATCCATGAAGCAATGCTCACCTGCTGACACTATGCTTAGAGTTTAATATTTTAGCAGTAATGTAACTTCTGAGGCAATGGAAGTCAAAATGGTAGAAACTGTAAAAAGCCTGGCATAGGGTTCTGTGTGACCCATACCCCCAAACACCTAATGAATGTTAAGCAATAGCTGAGGTGAAGACAGAGCACTGTGATCAGCTTGACTAAAGCACAAGAGGTTCTGTTAGCAATTCTCTATGGTCACTGCTGCCTTTGAAGGTAATTTCTTGCCCTCACTTCTTGTGATACCTTAAACCCTTTGCCTAGCCGATGAACATGGATTATGTGAGATCTGCAAGTTTGTCTTAGTGCTGCTGTTTCCTGTGTGAGCACATGGATTCTAAAACCAATACTTGTAAAACACAGATTTGTATTTTGCTTAGCTTTTATTTGAAGCTTGTATTTAGCAGTTCTAGGTAGCAAGACTAGTGTTTTTCAATATATACTCCTTTATCTTACAAATCTTATTTGAGAAATAAGACTAAATGTTGATCTCATGGAAATGGAGACTTAATATTTTGAGGCTGGAATTTAAATGCTAGCAAAGGATATGAATTTGTTGGGAGGGAAGTCAGCATAAAAATGCAAAGAAAAGTATTCTATACAAGTAAGAGGTATTAGTCTGAATTCTGCTGTAATTGAGTCTTGGACAATAGCTTGCAGTTTTTAGCAGCTGAAAAGGGGATGATTACTTTTGACTTGCCTGGTTTTTGGTGCCTCTTAATCCTCTTGGTTTAAAATAAATTAAAATCAAGCAAACAAAGCTGTTTCAGAATAAGTGAATGAGGATCTTCATCTTGTGTGGTGCCTGTGGGCTAGTTCCATATAGTTTGTATCCTTTATTTATTTATTTATTTGCTTTGGGACCTCATGGCAGTAATGTGGAGTATGAATACAATGGTGGTCTTCACAGTGACTATATAGTTGCAGATTCAGAAGAGCATGTTTATGGCTTTTACACTTCATTTTTATTTTGGCTTTTACTTTCTTTCTCAAGGTTCCTTGACATAGAAAAAAATCTGCTGGAGCTCTGCTGAGCTTGGGTGTTCTGTGTGCCTGTATCTCACTCTGGCAGAGCCCAGTGCAGTCACAACTGGCTAATATCCCATCCTCTTCTTTCTGAGACACTATACGAGTAGATTGCAAGAACTACCAAATTCAAATAATCACGGTCTTGCCATACAAGGTTACTTCTCATACAAGGTTACTTCTGACTAATGACAAGTCATTTAAACATTAAGCTTAGTGGCTAATATTTGGAGCCTTGTAAAATGTGGTGATGGTGATATCTGAGATGGCCTTTCACATGTTCATGGTGCTGTAATGCACACAACTCGAGCTGTTGGCTTGAGGTGCATGCCCCAGGACCTCAACGGGAGACTCATTTTCCATGGGAAGAAGGTGCTGCTTGGTCTCTGCCTCTCTTTCCAGGTTAAACATCAAGAACTTGTATCTACATGCTACCTAGAAAGGTGAGGGGTGGGAGGGGAGAAGGCATTTTAAATGCTCTTTATTACACAGTACTAACTAAAGGCAGACTGCATTCAGTTAGAATTGATTTCTGGTGAGTTAAGGAAGTAAAATACTATCTGATCATGTTCTCCTGCATTGTAAATGTGTTTTGATATTCCTGCATTGTCTTTCCTCTGAGAATTCTATGTGCAAACCTATGAGGGTCACCAACAAAGACTCGGTAACTTGTGTAGTTTGACTTATGTGAGAGATTGTGCTGCTGCTTTATTCCTAAAAATACTGTTACTTCTTTACAGAAGTTGTACAAATGCAATTTGAAAACACATTGAGACTTCATGCTTCTCTGTAATTGTTGGGTGAAATCTGCTTAAGTATTAGCATTACTAGTTTAAAGTGTTGGGGGGAAGGCACCTGAACAAAAGCAGGTGTAACCCCTACCTAGTAGAGCCAAAAGTACTGCTCAAATGAAAGCAAGGCTTCCCTGGGGCTGTTGGAACTGCCTTGTTACCGCCGCCCGCCCCGCTCTGCGTGCGCTGCTGAACAAGGGCAATGGCGCAGGGCTCGCAAGACCTGCCTGTCTCACGCTCACTACGGCGTGCAGTCTGGGGCAGCTGAAAGGCTTGCCGCGGCCTTTGGGGACAAGAGGAATTCCCTGAAACCCTTTTATGCCTCTTGCTGCTCCAGTCTAAAAACAAATTGGTTTTGGTCCAGGGTTGGCAAAGAATCCTTTTTGCCTTTGGTAGTGTAACTTCTTATTTTCCACAGCTGAGACCATTCTTATGCTTGTTTGTTCTTTCTGTGACTTCTGGTGTCTTCAGCTAAGTCTTTAGGCACGTTAAATGATGTAAACAGAAGTTCTGGATTTTGTTACTGTTATCTAGGAACAACCACTTGGAACAAATATGCTATTGACCCAGCCCTGTAAAGCTTTAAAAACAGCATCAACTGGGACTTTGAGGAATCGGGTACATGGTTTAAATGTTTAGCATAGCAAAAGCATACTCTAGTACAAAGCTACTTGTACTGGATCCAATGATTTACAGCTCAGGCAAAGCATAATCTTGTATGCTCCTAGAGCAAATGCCTAGTTTATTTGCTGCTTATGTTTAAAACAAAGCAAACAGTCCCCAAAACCACACACATGCAAAATACCCTGGTGAGGATATTTAAGTAATATATTTTGTCTTAAAAAAAAAAAAAAAAAAAAAAAAACCTTTACAAAAAAAAGGGAAGAGTTTGTAAAAAAAGTTAAAAAAACCTTTCTCTTTTTTAAACAAAAGGACCTTCAATTGTTTTTTATAGTTTGTCTTTAAAAAAAAAAAAAAACCCTTGCAACAAAAAGGTAGAGGATTGCAGAAAAAGCTATAAAAACCTTATCTCTATTGAAAATAGATGCACCCTTAATGTTTTTAATCTGTCTGTACTCTTGGCTATCCCAACATCCTCCTCCTTGTCCTTGTTGAGCTTAACTGCCCTTTGAAAAGCACTTTGTGCTCCAGTGACCACTTTAAACTTTCTATTGATAAAATTAAACTGGATTCCTAATTTATTTTTCCAGCAGAAAGTGCAAGTTGAAAGTGGTCATTGGTCCACAAACATCTAGTGAGAGCAAAGATGATTTGGGTGCGAAAGGTGGAGTGAGGTTTAGTCTCCTTTTCTGTCCTTCTCAATCCCTTTCTCCTACCAATTTAGCATATTCTTTTTGCCTTTTTCCCCCGCCTCTGAATCCCAGGAAATTGCAGTTAAGTTCCTATATCCCTTCCTGCAGTTCCCAGGTTGCGCCCTGGCATCATGTTGGGCTCTTTTCCCAGCCCAGCAGCAGTGCGGCTTTTCTTCTGCAGCCCCCGCTGCAGTGAGCAAGGGCAGGACACAGAATAAAGCCCTGTCTGGCTCAGCAACTGAAGCTGCTGTAAGAATTCAGATCCTGTAGGAGTTTGGCAAAGTGAAGGAGTAAAAGGGGATGAGGGAGAAGGTACATAGCCATGAAAAGCTGGGACGAGGGGGACAATATACAGCTACTAGAAGGGGGTTTAATAAAACTGCTCCCCATGCTTTGCATATGTTTTTAAAAAATATATGAAACACAGGCACACTATGTAATGTGTGGAAAAAAAATTCTTTTTGGCAGTTTAAGGACCAAGTAGTGTATATCTAAAGTGTCAAAAAGCTCAGCAAAATCAGAAGTTATTTCAGATTTTACTCTTCTGTAGTAACTTGCGTGTTTAAGTTCTGTGCCTGTAACGAAGGAGCCCTCCTTAGAGCAAGAGGATGGCACTTTCTGTAATCAGCACCTTTAAAAGCGGTTCTAGCCGAGAGATCAGCTATTACCATCCTGGTAAGGACTCTTAATCACCACACCGTAACTTAAATGTTGCGGGGAGACATGGGCTGTTCTGAGCAGCTTTGTTTCTGCGGATTTGTGTTTCTGCAACGAGACCTTTGGATTTATAAAGCCTTTCTTTCTTACCTACAGTTTTTATTGCTGATGGTAATTGGGGAATTTGTGGTTCTCAGATTCAGATTCCTGTGTTGCTTAAAGGTGTTTTATTGGTATTTTTCTTTAGAGACATTTGGATGAAATTCCCTTTGGTGGGAGGGCTGCACCACTTAAGTTCTGTATAAACTCTATACTGTTGAGCGCCTAATGCACAGACATTATGTTGGCTTTTAGCAGATGGGGTGATTTTCTTTCTTAGTGAATATGACCCAGGTGCTAAAAAGCTGTAGCTGAAGTGCCATGGTAAAAGCACAAGTCAGCTAGGTACATAAATATTACATGGCTATATCTTTAATGGGTTCCTGTTGTAGACTTGCTTTGTTTAAATATTTCCATAACCCTGCTGATTTATTGCGTCTTTGCTAGGAGTATGCTGTTAGCAGGAAACGCGGCTGAAGCGCTTTCAATCACGCTGGAGGATCATTATACTTTCACTTGAATAACTAATTAGTTGTAAGAAATTAACCACTGCTGTTTAGCACAAAAACACATCCAAGAAGGCTTTCATTTTTGTTGTGGAAAATGACCTCAGGCTCTTGAGGAGGGGGCAGAAAGGAGAAATAATGATCCTGCTGTCTTTTAATATAACTTTTGTTTTCAATTCCGCCTGATAACTAGCAGGCAGCAAGGCTGGCTGAATAGGGCGCTGCAGTTGGGCTTGGGATAAATACCTCAGGATCCCGCCTGTGCCTGGATCTGGCGCTGACCTCATTCCATTGACTGGAGCTGGTTTGGGTTTCCAGATCCTGGCCCTTGGGGCCATAAGAGGCAGTGTTTGTGACTGACAAAGATGTGAACTAGTGAATGGGGTGAAGAGAAGGATATAACCAAAGAAAAGATGTCACCAGGCTGGTCAAGTCTCTGGATCTTATTTTTCCTGTGGTTAAGCAAGGATCCTGCTTTGCTGGAATGGGTGGGGGTAGGTGTCTATCTCAACACACTGCGTAAGAACTCAGTGTTACTCCCATATGCCATTAGCAGCGCCACTAATGAAATGCAAGACAGCAAAGTGAGGGAGGAGGGTGAAGGATAGCCAAAATATTTAGCAATCTGACCCTCTTCTAGCATAAAAATTGAAGGGGAATTGAGGACAAATGACTTCCAAGATCTGGGCTCTTAATACATAAAAACAGCTTGACAGGGCCAAGTGAAATCTTGGTCACTGACTTCCCTGGAGCTACAATTTCATCCTGGCTATTTGAGAAATAGATATATTTATAAAATTTTTCCGACCAAAGGATGTGTAAGTCTTTGCTCATCTGTCAGTTTTCTCCTCCCTTTCTTGCACAGGAAGTGAATTCCTCAAATATTTGCAGAAAGGGAGGGCAGTATTGTGCAGTTATGGAAGGGCAAAGAGTTTGGGAAGTATACTGATATTTCTTGCTCTTCCCTTCCTTTTCTTTACCCTTGCTTGCAAGGTTAAAAGTTAAATCCTTAGTATGTGTATATCAGCTGTAGTGACACAAAAATGCTGGCAATTACTCGGTAAAAAGAGAAACAGGATTCTGTGGCCATGACAAATTCCTGTTGAATATCAAAAGTAAGGGGCCGAAAAAAGGGCGAAAGGGGCAGTGAGTTCTTATCTGCTGAAAATCACCTCTGAGCCTGTGCAGCGTGTGCATTACTGTGCAGCTGCTCGCTCCCCAGCCGCGCGGTGGAATTTCTGCTGTGATTCCAAGCCTGCTCTTTTGTTTTGCTCCAGAGCGCGCTCCACATGCCAGAATAGTGCCGACGTTTGTGAAATTACGAGGCCATTGTATAACATGATTTGAAGCACTTCACTTCTAATATCTGTAGTTCACTTAAACCATATAGATGTGCCTTGCACAGCTGAGTAATGTAATGTGCAACAGTTGAATGTAAAACCATCCACAAACATCCAAGTTAGAGACTGTTGACAGATGCCTCAACCCAATGCCTTCCCTCCCCCCATCACATCTTCCAGTTTCAGCTGCTCCATTTTTGATCTGTGACTGTTCAAGGAACTTACAGGTTCTGCATCCAAGCGCAGTTTCAGACTCCATGCTAGACTCCAGGTATTACCTTGCTAATATTAGTTCAGATATCAATTCTCTCTGCTGTGAAAATCCATGGTCCTTGCTAATCTTGCATATTCAAACAAGGTGGAGAACGTGCATTTTAAAAAGAAATAAGTAGGGAGAAGAGAATGTAAGACTGCTTTGTTTATTAAACGAGTTTTTTTTTTTTTTTTTTTTAAACAGTTATAACATAGGCAACTAAGTTTGCTTTACATTCAAACTTTGGTAACGGATTGAAATTGCCAATTGTGGATTGCCTGTTTTAGATCATGCTGTGCAACTGCAAGTGAGTTGGTAGGAGAGCAAACCCTGTGCCACTTTACTGGGGAAATGCATCTATATAGGATGCGTGTGCTGAGGCAAGGGATTGATGAGGAACAGGCAGAGAATATCACCTTAAGTGCATTACAGGAAAAGCAGGTAGTTACGTGGAATTCTATCCACTAGGAAAACTCATTGATATCAGTTGCATGGAGTTAACTTTCTAAGGTCGCGTGCAATGGGAAAAGCCGAATGAGAAGGGGTTTTGTTGCACTTGGGAGGATCTGCCTAGTGCTTGGGCCTGTGCTGTGTAGACAAAATATGAAAGGATTAGATAGAAAAGTGTGTTCCAGACATTTGTTTTTTTTCAGAGAAACAGAAAGAAAGGTTCACTGTGCAACTGAAAGAGGCTCTGGATAGGACAGGGAATGGTTGCTTGCCTGATATGGGTGTCCGTCTGCGTCTTGTCCTCTTTTCACCCTTCTGCCATCTCCTGTGACTGTCGAACCAACCTGATTTGTTTTCCTTGCCGGTCTCTGCAAGCTGCAGGTCTATAAACATAGTTTTATGTGTATGAGTAAACATGTTTCTCTAACGTTTTAGCATGAGCGAGTATTTCCAAGCTTTTAGGTTTTACCAATTGATTCTACTTTCACATTTGGCAACAAAATATGGCTGCTCTTTTCAAACAATAACCAATTTCCATATGCACTTGGTGGTAGTGAGTTGGGATTTCTGTAGTTCACAACTCCTTGTAAATGTAGTGAGTGTATATGACTTCACTGTTTTTCTAATTGCAAAGGCTTCCTGGAATATTATACCTCTGAATAAATTAGTGCTATTATCACTATTTTTAAGGAATGGAAATAGGGATGCTTTTATTGGTCAAAAATAAGAACCAAATCTGCTTTGTAGTGTATGCTCTCGCAAAAGTTAAGGAAAGAACTAGTAGTATTTCTTGGATTGTGGCTTCTTTGTGCCTAATATGTTTGATACAAGCTCTAGATGTTTGTCAAAGGTGCATAGTCAGAAGCAGAACGATGCGTCAAATAGCCTGAACCTTGGCATTCTACCCAGGATATATATATATTTTTTCCTCTGTTTCTTTTATTTAAAAAAAAATAGTCTAGGGGCTTAGGACCAACTCTGTCTCCTTCTTTCCTTTTTGAGCCTTTGTATAATACTAGTATCAACTATTCAATCAGCATCTTTGAAAAGTACCTACCAGGCTGCCAGATTCGTGAGGCAGAGAAGCTAAATGATGCCAGAAATCAATCACTTTGTGCTAAATATGGCTGCTGGCTCCTTTCCCTGTCTGTCAGAGCCTGTAAAAAGTCTAATGCTCTGCTTTTCAGTGAAAAGATGGCAAGGTTTAAAGAAAATGACATCTGAAGCTGCTGTTACGTAACACACTTCTTGCCAGCCTGTATGGCTAAGGAGTAGAACTGGTCTCAAATAGTAGCAAGCTCCTATGTTGATTCTTTTCTAGTATCTTAGGTGGCATGGGATGCATTTATGTCCAACTACTGTATTTGCCATTGTTTTGTTCAAGAAATTTAAAATATAAAAGTTCCAATTTAAACAAACAGCAAAAAAACCCTTTAAACCTAACTTTGAAAACCCAAGCCAGTTGCATTTGACATTCAGTTTGAAGACTACTTTTAAACAGTGGTCTAGTGTGGATGAAAAGGAATAGACTCATTCAGCACAGTGGATCACTTTGATCCTTTTATTAAGAAAAGGTGGGGAAAAGTAATTTTCAGCTATTTTGCTGCCAAACTGCCTTGCTTTTGTGCCAAACTTCAGCCAGCAGGAATACCTATCAAGCTGCTCAGCTACCCTCTGCTTGCCTTGGTCTGCATGGGCTTGGCATATTGAAAGCTATAATGGTGTAATAATAACATGAAAAAGTAATGCTGAATCTACAGTGCAAGCCAATCTTTTTCACAACCATAAATGGCACTAGAAGAAAAAAAAGCTTTATTTTTTTTTCCCTGTAGGGTGAATGGCCTGAAATTAGTTGACTAGACATGTCCTTAACAAAGAGGTTAATATTCTTTGCTGGATATTCTCTTTCCTTCTTAGGCCTAGCTTGATATGACCCTATGCTGAAGGGAGAGTTCCTGAGTTCTGTATGACACAACCCAGCTGAGTGGTCTGCACTTGGGAGGCATCTTCTCCAGCTGGACCATCCTCAGGAAGGAGGTTTAGCAGGTAAGCGAGAGCCGCTAAGAGCCTACTTTCAAAACTGATTTGTTGCTAAAACTTTATGCTAATATTTTTGGCACCTTCTTCTCTTTCATAAGATTTAGTCTTAAAAAACAGCCATGTTACTCCTCTCCAGCTGCCTCTGGGGGATACTTGGGAAAATTGGTTTTTAAAATGTGCAATAATATGAACCTTGCTGCCTCTCACTTGATTTTTTTTTTTTTTTTTTTTTGATTCCATAATTTGAGACAATGAAGGAGAACAAATGTTACTTATGTAAAATGAGACTGCAAATGCACAAATATGACAAATTGGTTTTGAGTGGCGTACTGTGCAATAGCTAATGATGAGGCACAATTGAAGAGCTGTTTTGACCAAGTTGGGTGCTTTCTAAACTAGGTCTGGTAGAGCTACTCTTTCAGACTGTGCACTTCTGTCTTTCAAACCTTTTCTCTTCCCGTTCCTGCAGCACCATCCTGCATTTTCTCTTCAAGGTGAGGTGGGGTTTATGGGGGAATGCTGCCTGACAGTGAGCATGTACCTTCAGCTGGGGTCTAATGATAAAAATCAAAAATATGTTGCAAACGTGCAAGACAAGATGGGTAACGAGTAGCCTCAGCAGCCAACCTTCTTGTGAACTGTGGCAATATAGATTGCAGTGCAATGTGTTATGTGTCTGTGGCTCATGACAAGTTGGTAATTATACATAGGAGGTAAGTCAATGCACTGTTTATGAGTTAGTGGTGAACTTGTCACTGGTGCTCACTTGGGACTTGATTATGTTTACGTTTGGTTAGGCTTTTTCATTCTATAATCTTTGCATCTCCTTCTGTGTGTTTTTTCTTTGCTTCTGCAATGGAACGGAGCAACAAAACCTAGCGGGTTGGCCTGTGTTGAGCAAAAAGGCATTATGTTATGGATGTTTCTATGTTTGATTCCTTGGAAGCTTGATTACTGGAAAAGCAATATATTTGTTTTATTCAATTTGAATGTATTAAAATAATATGTGTTGTTCTTAGAAACAACAAACTCTTCTCTTCTAAACTTAGAGGAAGATATGAAAATAATTGTACAACAAGGTATAAATGGAATGTATCAATTTCCTGAGACTCAGGGAAATATGTAGCCTGACATGAGACTTCTTCTATTCTTAAGATGGAGATTCAGTGGGGGATTTGTTTCTCAAGAAGTGAGGGGGAGAAAAATCAGTTTGTACAACAGTAGATCAGAAAAAAAAAGTGAAGATATACTTTAAAAGCTATAATAAATTCAAGTTGGAATAAAGCATTGAAAGTAATGTAAATCTTATGAGGAAGACACATACTTTAATTCCAAGTGTGTACACGTATGTGGAGGTAATGGTCAAGTGTTTACAGAAGAAGACTGAAATGGAACAAATACAGGTTACTGTCTTCTGGTTCTTGTTGAAATGCTGTCCTGTCCCTATTCTTCTGCCACAGTAATCAGGGAGGCACTTCTGAGTTTTTTAAACCCCTGAAATACATGTTGCATCCAGTATGAACTAAATTCCTTTGTGCTTTTTTTTTTTTTTTATTTATTATATAATACCGCTTTTTCCTCCAGCAAATGTCTGAAGAGACTATCTAGTATTTTTATCATTACCTGAAGGCTAGTAATCCACACCTTTATCAAACCAGCAAACCCCATGCAGAATATGCACTGGTAGGAAATCAAACCTAGTGTCTTGGAACAGAGTGTCATATTCGCTTAAAAGCAGTGAATTTTTCTAGGGGTTGCTTTAGGCTAAACAGCGAGTCTTTGGAGTAATTTTTTTTTTTTTTTTCAGAAGGGCCTATTGTTAAGTGGGAATTTTATGCTGACTTTTAATTAGAGTTGAATTTAAGAAAGGCTAATTACTTTTCTGCAAGGAGGTTTTTTTTTTCAGATCAAATCATGAGAGCAAACCATCAGTACTTGGAATGAATCCAGCCTAGGCTGACTGCACCAACTTCTGAATAGCCTTTGAAACAGTTCTAATGAACAACATTAATTTAAAAGAAACCAAATATTAGTAAGGCATTGATGAATGTGGTCAGATTAAAATGATGAAATACTGAAAGTATCTTCAAATAATTGTCCATAGCTAGATCCAGTGATCATCAGCAAATCGCTTAATACACTGTTAATACAGTGGTCATGACTAAATTTAAAGTGTTTACCAGCAGTTTGCCATGGTATAGTATCTGGCATACCACAGTTATTTATTAGTAAAAGGACAGCTAAGTAACGTATGGGAACTAAATGCTATACGAAATGCTATGAAATGTAGGTATTTTCCATTTCCCTCCTTGGCTGATGATGCAGGATCGTGTATAGACTTGAATGCATGTTTACTATGTGTTTAAAGTTTGTCTTGGAATATTACTGATATGCCAGCAGGGGCTGAAGGAGATGGAGAAAATAAGGGGGAACTAACAGTAGTGCTCAACTCCTCTGAACGGGTTAGAGAAGATGGAGCCCAACTCCTCTGAGGAGTTATTATAAAAATATAAAAATCTGAGGTAAAATTGTAAAATGTGAAACAAGTTACAGCATGGGAAATTCTGATTAGGCTTAAGAAAAGAGTAAGGTGGCAAAGTCCTGGAATAGTTTGTCCAAAGAGGTGTTGGTAACTCAAGATATTTAATCAATGGGAGAAGGTCCTGCAAGGGATAATGTTAGATCTAGCCCCAGTATGAGCAGGATGTTGGACTAGATGTGCTTCCAGCCTCAGTTTTTCCAGGAGTCTGTCAGTTGTGTTGGGTAGATTGGGGAGGTTTGGTGGCATAGCCCACTTTTGGTTAGTAAAGATGTTTCAGAATTTTGTATCACTATTTAAGGGTTTATATATGATATTTAAGGATTCAGTTCTGTCCCAGGATCATTAACAGCTATGTTTCCAAAGCTTACATATATGCAGCCATTGGCATATGCTTGCAGTGTCATGTAAAAGCTGATATCGAAGCAAAGGGGGGATGCCAAGTGGCCAACTTTCTAATTGCTAGCTGTATTTTCCTCCCACTCGGTAAAAATATTAAGTATCAAATTCTTTTTCTGGTCTAATAATGTTTTTTTGATATACTCTAGAGCGCACTAAGCCTCACGACTTCAAAAACCCGATCTGTTTCCACATGTTTTTTGTCAGCCGCTTGACAAGAACCCTTATATCTGAAGGATGCTCTGAGCTTTCTGTTCTAAAGGTCAGGAGTAATGAATGTATCTCTTTGACTATTGACACTTTAAATTTTCAAGAGAGCTCTATATTATTTGGGCTCTCGTGTGTGGATAACTTCAGCACCTGTTTAATGTTCCGTTTGAATGGTGAGAAGCGCTGAGTGAATAGCGGAGTGTGGTCTTTTCTTTATTATTTTGTTTTGCTTTTGTACTCAGCTATTCAATGCCAAATCATTTCAGTTTTGGGTGAAGTTTAAAATAGAATGCTTCACCGTTAAATTGCAGGATAAAAAAAAATAAACAAGCTAGGTCTCTCTTAAAATATAAAGTACAACTTTGCAGTGGAAAGCACACAACTTTGATTTAGGACAAATGAAGACAAAACACTTGGAAAAAAGTTGTGTGTGGTGTGTTTTTTTTGTTTGTTTGGGTTTTTTTTTTTTTTTTTTGAAACAATTTTAAAAGTTGAGTTGAACTTTTGAATATATTCTGCAGCTTTTGATAATCTTGGTGGCTTTGGTGTTTGCTCGAAAGTTTCATGGATTTCTGAAATTTAGCTCTTCTGATTTGAGATTGCCTAATGACCAAAAATCATTAGTAATTTGCATACTGTCTTAGAAGTTAAGCCAATATTGAAAAAGCTGATTTACTGTAGTTTAATAAACTATTTTTTTTCTTAGCCTGAATACTATGAAGCATTAGCTTGAAGTTTCAATGTTCACAGTGATGAACAGAACTTTAAATTATGGGAAATTGTGAAATCCGAAAAAAGCATAAAATGAAAACTTGAAAATTCTTCTTTAAATGAATAAACCCTTTCAATGTAAGTGGATCTGCCAGTTTGAGAGCTGCTAGCAGCAGATGAGCCTTTAGGAGCAGACCTTCCTCAAACCACTTTTGTGATTAGGAGACAGTTCCCTTTTAGGTTTTGATGGAATAATTACAAAAATCAAGTTAAATGATCAATCCTGGGTCAAAAATCAGGATTCATTCAGCATTATATGACCAGAGGTTTCCATTGTTTAACCCCTCAGGATCATCTTGAAGAAAATGCCTTGGATCTGTCACATGGTAGTTTTGAAACTGGATGTATTCTTGCTTGTGATGTTGTCAGTGCAATTTAATCACTATTTGTTGCTGTGAATAACTTAGTTATTGTGAATTACATTCACAAGTAAATGTCTGACTCTAGAATATAGTGTTTCAGTGTATCTAGGTTATATTACTGAAGTTAGAAAAGTTTGGGTGCCCGCTGTCCTAGCACAGGCATGCATTGGGACTCGCATTTCTGCGTTTGCAGCATTACAAGATCCAAGGCAAAGCGAAGCTGCTTATGTTTTTGACTAACCTGTGGCCCATTCATGCATTTTATATAGAAGTTGCTTTTGTGGATAGTTATCACTGTGTTTTCTTTGTGCCTGCTGGCTTTTGAATATGCTGCTTTATGCTCCCCTGAGGCTGCCCACAGAGCTAATGTGCCCAGAAGCTGCTGGTGTTGAGCTGCAATGGAGCAAGACACAGTCCTGTGACTGCAGCCCGGCCATAATATCTCACTTGTTCCCACCAGGCTGTTGTAATGGTCTGGCTTTTAGGCTTGTTGTCCTCTCCCTCACTTATGTGCGTCTCATGCACTTGCTCGCTTGCGCCTGCTCGTGCTTGCGTGCACGTGCGCTCTCTTGTTCTCTTTATGTAAGTATTTTTTATTTATAACTGACTCTGTTCAGCGTATTGGACTTAACTGTAGGCAAGCACGTTTCCTTTCCTGCAGAGAAGCCAGGCACTCACTGCACTGGGGTGTCATGTATAGGGTAATTGTTTGCCGTGTTTGGAGTGAGGCTTTCCAGAAACAGTCCTGAGCTCTGAGAACCTTGCAAGAGTTCCCCAGTGTTAATTGTGAAGCTTTCCCCCCCTGCCCCCAACCCACTTTTAGTAACTATTTCGGAGAGAAAAGAAATGCTGTGCAAGTGAAACTTTAAAGTGCATCAGCATTTCTAGCAGGAGGCTGGGGTAGTGGATGCATTACTGCTTTGTACGGTTAGAAATCAAGCAAAAGGATGCAGCAGTTATTACTTGTAGGGTTTCCTCTTTTTTTTTTTTTTTTTTTTTTTTCTTCCCCCTTTATCCTTCCCCCTCTTTGCCCTGAATCACTGTCTGTAGGTCTTGTACTTGTTGTTATGCTGGTTGATGTATGCTATTAGTTACCAATGTTGGTTAAACTTGTTTCAAAATATTATGCAGTACTAGCAGCCTTTAAATTCAACGTTTGTGAATATACTAAGCATTAGTAGCTGCTGAAGAGATAAGTGGCTTTTAAAAAGCTATTTTTATTAGAACAAAACTCAATTCAGGGTTCAAGTGTGCACCTATAGGTATGCCTTTCTCATCTCATTAAAAACAAATCATGACTGAAGTTCATAGCATATTTTGCTACTAGAAAAATATATGAAAGAAGTCTTTATCCCTAGGATAAAGAAAAGGAAAGAAAAGTAAGGTTGTTAAATTAATCCAGAAAATTTTGCTCTTAGAAGATGCTTAGTTTTGCATTATCTGTATCAGTTATCTGTAGCAACTCTTTGAAACGTATAATAAGCTGAGCAACACAACAGTGCATTTTATTTACCCTGTTCACACACTTATGTAACAGCTCCAGTTCATACAGAGCCTAGCGCCAGAAGGAGCACAGAAAACCCCTCGCGACTGCTTCAGTTTGGGAAGGGAATCTCGATCCACATTGAGGAAAATACAGGAGGTGCACAGCCAAAAGGAAGGGCTCTGCGCTCTTTCCCATGCAGCGCTGGCAAAGGAAGGGCTCGAGTAAAGAAACACCTCATCGTGTGCAGCTACTGCCATGAGTCATTTTGAGCTTTTTATTTTTTCTCTTTCCCTTGTAAGCAAATGTATACTGGCTTTAAGGTTTATTTGTCAGGAAACTCATCATCATACAAACAAATGAGTTGTCCTGTACTTCTGGTTCCTACTGTAGATTTCCCTCTCCCCCTTGTTATCTCATAGGAATCATTACTTAGGAAATCATTTGGCTCAGCGTGATTGCACTTTCTTACTCTGGCTTGTCAGTAATTAAAACAGCCTGTTACATACTTAGTACTGAAAAATCTAGTATTTCAATTATAGACTGTTGATTTTTGCATACTGAACTTGCCAAACTCTGTATTTTATAGATATGTGCATGTGAGAATTTACAATTCATCATATATTACATAGGTGTGCAATCTGTGGGTGTGAAATGTGAGTACTTATTTGCTTGTTTAATTTGTGGTTTGTATTTCATGAAAGATGAAAGGAGCTGAAGCACCTTTACAGTAAGGGTAGAATTTACATATGCCACACGTGGAAAACTGTCAAAGGGGACTATGGACTGTGGTAATTCTTGCAATTTACTTGTTCTTTTAGAAAAAAAAGTATATGGTTTCTCCTATAGAGCTCCTGTTGTCACAAAAGGCTTGGCTGGCAATTTCTTTATTGAAATCATATAGAACAAGAGTTTGTCTAGAGCCTTATCTGTTCTAGAATCTTGTTCAAGTTAGCGGAAGCATTTGCAGGAAGAGGAGAGTCTGGAAGAGCTGAGCTTCTGGGTCTTGCAACTGGTATTCTCAAGCCAAATGGCTAAGACCTGGGAGAGGTCAAAGACTTTCAGGGAAAGTTAATTTTCTTGTGCTTAGGACCACAAAGCCTGTGTCCTTTGGTTTCATATGATTCTTCTCAACTTGGGAAAATGCTGGCAGTTAATTTAAAGTTGTTTTTTATTTAATGAAATTAATTCTTTGCCTTTATATTGGTCCTGTTGGAATAATTTTTGAAATGGGAGTTATTCTTTAATTTAAATATGGGATTGAATGTGCACAATGCTTCTGTCATACAAGTGTCGTGCACTTGCATAGCTTTGTTAAGAGACGGCTGGTTCTCGCACAGTTCTCTCGGTAACTAGGACGGCTGCAAGGTTTCTGCTCAAAGCCCAGCACCGACTGCGCGCAGCTGCTGGAGCCCCGAGGGGAGCACGGCCCCTTCCTGGCTGAGCCGCGCAGCCCCGCTGCTCCCGGCATGGTGGAATTCCAGGTGTTCCTGTTGTGCTGGATGGAATGGCTGGCAAGTGGGGCTCCGCTTAGGCTATCCAATAGCTCCCTATGCCTTGAAATCCCTTTGGTGTGGCTGTAGCCATGTGGACCTAGAATAGTCAAAATAAAAAATGGGGCACAACCTTTCAAAGGCTTTCAGGGTACTCAAGTGTGAGCAGCCCTTACACAGGAGGACATAATGATGGAATCTGTAATCTCATGTTGGGGGAAATCAGCTAGTGCTTACAGCAGTGTAGAAGATAACACCTTCAGTGATCAGAAGCTTCTGTTCATTTTTTTTAAACTTGTTTTCTTAGCATGAATCATAATCGTGGTGTGAATACAGAGGGAGAGAAGGAGAAACCAGTGATTCTCCCGCTACCAAATAGGGCTATTTTTACAGGACAAGATAAGCTTAATAAAGCTTGGATTGAGTAAAAGCGAAGAAACCAGTTTTAAGCCCTTGACTGTTTTTGCGCATTTTGGAGCATCTGAAGCTACTGTGGTTCAATGCGCGTGTGCTCCAATTCCTTCTAGTCACTTTCTACAGGGCTACTCATTGCTAATAGCATGTAGATGAGTAGTAGCTCCCTAGGACCTGCCTGTGGATACACAAATGAGGTTGGGAGGGAAGGAACATTAACTCTGACTTTTCTTTCAGCAAATGGAAAAATTTAGAGAAGTGTTAAAGGAAAAACTTGATTTTTTTTTTTTTTTTTCTTTCAGGTTATCAGTTTGATACATCTGCATAGTTTGTTCAATATGTTCTGAACTATGGTCTAAAGTGAAACACAGCTCTTCTGTAAAAAATAATAATTCTTTATTTTAATCTTACACACAGCAAGTAAAGCTTCAGAAGGGCTGAACTGCTGCGCTAATGAAACTTCCATCGCCCTTGAGGAGGAATGTCTAATATGGAAACAAACTTTTTTATAACTTAATAGCTTGGAGTTAGGAGGAAGAGACATCTGCCCACTCAGGCTCGCCAAGCTTGGGCATTTTGAATTCTGTGTGTTCCTGCCGTGTCAGTGGCACGTCGGCTGCCGGCACAGAGCAGTTGTTCCCCTGCATGGGAAGTGCAGCTAGGGCTCGTGCCCCTGGGGCCCCAGAAACCTTTTTCCTTTTTTATTTTTTTTTCCTTGCTCCTAAAACTTTGTGGTCATTTCTTTTACCTTCCTAACCTGCTTAGCCTGAAAATTTCAAAAAATTTAAATAGGAATTTGTAACTAAGATGATAGTCTGTCAGCAGTAAATTCAGCTCTGCTATCTAGAAAGAGAAATTGAAATGGTGGTTTGCACATTCCTAGCAGCATATGTTGCTTCATGGTGGAAGAGGCTGGTACTGGATTAGGAATGGGGAGAAAAGTATCTGCCCTCCCTTTGGGGTCTGTGGAATTGCACGTAGACTTTTTCTGTGGTCTAGGGTTGTTACGAAAAGTGCAAGTGAACCTGAGGCATCTCTTAAATAAGGCTGTGTCTGTGTAGCTGAAGCGCAACCGGGCCTCCATTCCTTGCATCCTGCAGCAATTAGAGTGGTGTTTGGGGGGCTCGCTGAGGGACAGATGTGCGGGTCCCCATAGTCAGCCCCTTTACTCCAGCTTGTGCAGAGGCTACATGTGTTTTGTATGCATGTGTCTGTCCAGAACAGAGAGATACAGATGACACTATAAGAGAGGATGCTGAAAAAGGTAACTCCGCAGCAAAGAAATAAGTGATTTAACTTTCACTACCTGACACTAAACTCTTTAAAAGTACAAAGAATGCCCACTTGTGCTGTGCTTTGTGTAGTACTGATGCCGTAGGCTTGCTCAGTAGGTGTTTCACCACACTGTTCTTTTGAGGTTTGTGGTCTTCGGTCTGTGTGATGCGATTGCTTTTTTTCTCTCAACTATTACTAATACAGAAGAAATGGCCTAAGAAATTCCCTGTGTGCAGAATTAAGAACAAAACAGAATGTATTTAACAAAGTAGTGGAACCAGATGTTACTTAATGATAATAAAAAGCTACTAATATGTGCCTTAAAGAAGAAAGCTTTGTTAAGGTTCAAGCACGAGAATATATTAGACATGGTTTGAACAGCAGTATTTTTATATTCTATAACATGCTTTTGTTGGATCAAAATCTTCACTCCTCCTGTTTGATCTAAAGGTCCAACTGTGTTACATTAATTTGTTAAGTTAATGCATTATGCTTGTAATGTGATTAAAGGCGGATTAGAACTTTGTAGAAGGGACAATTTTTCACTCTGTTAGTGTTGCTTTGCATTTTCAGAAATATGTAAAGTTAACTACATCCAGTTGACAATCCTGTTTTTTCCCCGCTTCCTTCTGTGGAGGAATAACCCAAGATGTTTTAAAGAAATATTATTTTCCATGGGCATTTTTCTGGGGAGACTTTTTGCACGAGGAGAACTAAAAAGCCCCCATACTGCCCCAGCGTGGTGGATAACCTGGTGTTTATGGTGCGCCTCCGGAATGTCAGAGCGCTGCTTTTTTTGGAGAAGGGCCTGGAAACCTGGGTTTCCAATAGTCTCTGTGAAGGTCTTAGCTGTCAGATGACTCTCCATCTGGGAGGAGGTCGTGCTGCTAGGTTTTTCTATTCCACCCTTTTTTTTTTTTTTTTTTTTTTTTTGCCATGGCCTGCTTTGCCAATTTAAAAGTACCTTTTAAAAAAATCTGATGCAAAAGAAAAGCTTTTCTAACCTCTCTATCATTTTTGTGAAACAACAATATTCCTTTCTAATCAGCCCTATGAATAACAACTGATCTATTGCTTGTGGTATCTCATAAAGAACAGGCTTGGACTTCGACTTTTCTTTTAGCGATGAAGTACTGCAGCTGCATATGTGCAGAGAGGATGGCTCTGTAGTTGTAGCTGAAGAGCTCTGTTTGGAGCAGTGGAAAATTCTTGTATTTATTCCACCGAGTCTTGCACAAAAGCATCTTGCTGTCCTGCACGTGTGTGTGTACTTGATATTTTGCTTTTTTGCACGTAGTGAACACTAGAGTTTCAATGTAAAAAACTGCTCCAAGAAACAAAATCCGCAGTATAAGGGGAAAAAATCCTGTTTTATAAGGCCAAAATGACCCTATATGGAGATGAAAGGAATATTGAATATCACATGTCTAAATCTTTCCCCTTATTTCATACAAAAATATACAAAGCCTTAATTTTGTTTTTGAATATTAAAGCAACTCTAAGTAGAAATTGGTGAGGTCTATTCCAAAAGGTACGGCATGCGTGCTAGGACGTGATGTTTACTTGACACATTTTTCTTCTCAACACTTGATCAGTAAAATGTGTCTTCATGGATTTCTGAATCCTTACCTTGCAAAAGGAAATGCCCTGTCATCCATCTCGAGATGGATTTCCACCTTGTTTAAAGATTGTTTCTTTTTTCTTTAGAACGGCTTACTAAATTTGACCTAATGTCCAACTAACTGCTCCTTATTTTTAATGCAAAGGAACAAGAGGAGGTAGCACTAGGTACCGTTGAGGTCTTTCAGAAGACATCTTGGAAAAAACATTTCAGTCTTTCTCTAAATACAGCACTGCAACTTTGTCTTGCAAGGCTGCTGTGACATTTAGATGTTTGTTGGCTGCACTTGAAAGTGCTTTGGGTGCTGTTTAGACAAACTTAGTGCCCCATAAGTACGGTACACAAAGAAAGGAAGTAATGTTAAAGACCTATTGTGGTGGGGTTGCTGCAGACTGCTTTTCTCTTGATGCTTTCAGCTTGCTGGAAACAAATTTTCAGGATCTGTAAGTTATCTGTGTGAAAGTCTTGGTTTCAGATCCTCCTTGGTTTTGTGGTATTTTGTGGTATTTACTTTTTTTTTTTTTTTAAACTGTTTTTGCAGTGCTTGATGCTACCTTCCTAACACATGCAGTGAACAGCTGCAGCCCCAGTTTGCGTGGATGATGTGAGCTAGTCTGATTTTGATCTGGTGTGATGTGCGATTATAGAGGCTTGATTTAGGACGAAAAAAATCATATCCAGTCAGGGATGTCTGCAAAGGTCCTAACCCAGACCTGGGAAAGAAACTCACTATGGTATTTTCTGACTGTCTCTGTTCTGAGCGGCCCCTGACCACATCAGATAAAGTTCAGAGCCTTTGAGTAAATGCACATTCCAGGTCCCTTTTAACACCTACAGCAATCTTGTTGCTCTTGCACCTTTTAGGGCTCTTCAGTAGTAAAGACTGTCAGGTAGAAGGCTGCATACTCTGGATTTCCATTCTAAGAGTCTGTGTGACTGTGCCAACTGACCACTGAGCTTCTCACCGAAGTTTTATCGGTCTGTTGACTACAAACAGCGATTCCCTCGTTTGGGGGGAATTTGGTTCATTGGATCACTTCTGTCTTCCTTATTTTCCTGACTTCTTCATGTCTGGACTTACTGTATAGGAAATATATCTCTAACTGTGTTTTGTGTGTGTTTTTGGTTAGAAGTTCAGCATAACTGTTGAAATAGTATCCATGACACTGCTGTATTGCATCTACATTTAGTACTGTATTTAGTACATCTAGTATCTGCATTTCTATATATTTAAAATTCATAACTGAGTTTCTTTTCAAGATAGAAAATTCAGAAAGGTAAAGGAAGCTCTAAACAGACTGTATCCCTATGCTTTATCTGCGACCAGAGTTGGATATTAGGTCTGTAACACTGTGTATGGGTGGCTTTCCGCTTTTTTTTCTTTTTTCTATCTTCCCTCTCCCCTCTGCCCCATCTTATTTATTTATTCCCTCCTGTTAAGCTGTAGCTCTTGGTAGTGTTTGTGGGGGCAATATGAGGTTTGCAGCATTTGATACCTTACTCTGTGTAGATTTTGATTTGGTCTGTTCTTGGTTGTGAGGGGGAACTGTCATGTGATGTGTCCCCTAGGAGCTCTCTTCCTTGTCTCCCCTCTTTGCCATCAAATGACTGTGCTGGGTGTATGTGCAGGGCTGCGTGTGTGCTCGTGGTATTTGCTAGAGAAACACTGCCGAGTAGTTGAGTCATAGATGTCATCACTCCGAATTGCATTCTGCAGAGATGGAGCTTGAGAGGGATGATAAGGAAATGGGTGCTGCTACTCAAGAGCTGCAGCAAGTGCTGACCAGCAACCAGGCTGCTAAAAGTAAAGCCAGGGCTCCTGGGTCCTCCTCTCTCCTGCTGCATCAAATTGTCATCTTGCTCCATTCATATACCTACCATGAAACCTTGCCTGCACCCCCCTCCAATTTCAGGGAAGTAGAAATGTAAAGATATAATCTCCACTCTTTAGATTTCTAGCTTTTTTTCCTTGGTAAGATAGAATGGAAAGCATAAACTAATGGTAAATGTCAACTAACCGCTAAACTTGAAAGAACCAGCAGCTGGTTTTGGCTTACGAAGCAGAGGGCTGTGTGGGAAGAGATGTAAAGAACAGAGCTATACACACTTGCTGTTAAAGGACTGCACTGAATATGGGCTTTAACCTTCAGAATTCTTTTGCTGTTCCTCCTGTTCTTAATTTAAACTTGTAGGAAAATCCAAATGGCAATTGATTAGTTTCAAGCAAAAGCTTCAGACAGAGGCTTCTGCCCACCTGAATTGCTAAATTCTTCTAATTCCTCATATGAAATGGGGCACTGAATTTCTCTAGATCTGTTTTGTAGTTGTTAAATTGTTATATGCATCTCCTTAAGGCTTGTGAAATGTCTTTAGAGAAGCACAGTTTGCAGAGAGGCCGAGAGCTCCTGAAATCCACCGCAATGTTTCTATGCGGCAACGCTATTAATGCTGTTAGACAAGTATTGAAATGGCAGCACTTAAAATGCATCGGAAGCAAATCAGAGCTGATGGTTTTGCTTTAAATACAGATATGCACAAAGGAAATGGCTTGGGTGATACAGATTCTTGGGTGCATAATCTGAGATCAAAAATAGTCCCCAAGTTTATAATAATGCAAACTGAGAGAAACTCTAGGTTGGTAGTAGCTGCTGACCTAAAAGCTGTCCGAGCAAGGTACAAAGGTTTTTCACACCTGTGAGAAGTCTGTACCTGGTGTGGAGGACAGGGTTAAGGTGTGTGTGTGTGTGTGTGTGACTTCAAATTGTTTTGTTGCATTAGTTCATAGAACCTCTATCGCTTTTGGAGATGGAAAGTAATACATAGCACTGCTAGTTCATGGCTCAATGTCCGTCTCCCTTCTCTCCCCCCTCAAAACAGAAGATGAATCAACAAGCAGCAAAGGTCCTGGTTTCTGTCCAAATATAGTGCGAAGAATCACTAAACAAGTGTCAGTGTATTGGAAAAATTATTTTTTTATTATTTTTTAATCTTAAAAGTTAAAATTCTTTTCTGCGCTGAATATACTGGGCAGATGATGCTGCTCTCAGCAAGTCTGGTAAATATTGTTCAAAATGGGAAGTTTGTTTTTACATGTCTGTTTAACATCTTGCATGAGCAAAGAAGAGTTGAATAGAAACTGTTATTTCACCTGCTTTTCTTCTAGAAGTGTCATTTTGTGTTTGTTGACAACTCCCACTTGAACACTTGTCTAAAGATCCAGGAATTAATTACTAGTAACTCCCTAAGACTGGGGAGGAAATTAGAACTGGGGAGCTGAGGCTGGAAGGGTACCAGCTGGCAGGTATTTGTGAAAAAGAAGAGTAACAGGGAGGGAGGGAGCAAAATAAATGGTCAGCGCTTCTGGTTCTTAAAAAAGTGGAGTGCAGATGACTTGCCCTTACAGTTCGCAACATCTTGTTCCTGGGCTGCTCACTCTTTCATTTGCTTGGTCTGCCACAGCTGCTTCTGCTGCTACCGCAGAAAGAAATTATAGTTTCCAAGCCTTCATTTCATCCCTCTTACCTATAATCCTCAAGTTCCACTCTGTCTGACCACTTGACAAAGCATTTTTAATTAGCAGATCTTTTTGGGAGCCCTTAAATATACTTTGCCTATTCAGAAGTACTAAACAGCCTTGGAAACTTTTGGGATGGAAAACATCCTGCTGGTTTACAAAATGGCACATGGTGCCTAAAAATAATGATTTATGTAATTGAGATTTTCCTGTGCCTTAGTAGAATGCATCATTTACCTGTGGTCCTGCTTTAGCAGCAAAAAATATAGCCTTTTAAGAACTCCAGTCTTTTATTTTCGTTTCTACACCATGTTGTTAATTCTCCTGAAAAGGCTTTCAAGCCTGGGGCGGGGAACTAAGATGAGAACTTGCATTCAGACCCCACTGCACGCTCCATGCCATAGATGTTCTTGCTCTATTTGCCTAGGTGAGACACAGCTTTTAACCATCTCTTTCCTCGTGTTTGACATGACTGTGCTGCCTGATCGTTTGGCTGAGGTGACACATTGCTAATAAGACACCAGTAAACAACATCACTTAGGGAAGATACGCTCCACTGCAAAGGGTAATAGCTCTCCCTGCTGCAAGTATTTTAATGTAATCAAAGAAAATGGCTTGTTTTAATCACTTACTAATTGTATAGCAGAACCAACTAATCTCTAGGACGTACCTTGGAGACCCGATAACATGATTTGAGTGCTGGGGAGCTGACACAGAAGATGTTGGTCCAATTGCCCTCGCTTAGCTTCATTTGTTGGTCTGTAGCTCTGTTGTGAAGCCTCTAGAAGACAAAGAAATAAGAGGTTTTTGTTTGATAGCTCAGGATATGCCCAATAAATCAGCCACTAATTGGCCTTGCCTTGGATTACCCAAGGGAAAATTGCTAGTGTCTCTCCGAAGGCTTGTCAGCGGGTTTGTACAGATGCTTTTCTTTGGCTTTTCAAGCCAGAGCAAGCTTTGAGCTTGCTCTGAATGGAACTGGATTATTAAGAATATTAAACTGAGACATAATTTTGAGGGGGGAACCCTTATTTTCGATAGCTTAATCACAAGTAGGGCTGTGATATTTTGTTTCTTGCTCTTCTGGTTTGCTGTTCTGGCAAGATTATTCAGACATACTTTCTGGTGAATTCTTTGTTTTGTAAGCCTCAGGCTTACTTGTCAGTAAATATTACTTATCAGTGCTGTAGATAATGGTATTAATAAAATCCTCTGAAAAAAAATCAAGTATTAAACCTGTACATACAGTTCTTCTACCACAGTGCAGCTTTCAGTTTATTTTGCCTCATGAAAACATGCCCACTTGCACGTATGCACGCACGCGCACATACGCCCGACTCCTCCCTGCTTAGATATTCTAAATACTTGAAAATCTTGTATGGAAAGAAATACAGCTCTAGGTAATAGTCTGATCCTTACTGGTGCTGTGCACTAATCCTGCTGAAATCTTAGGGGAGGGGGAAAAAAAATAATGCGAGTTTTCAATAGCAAATTGGCCTGTCCTCAGGCTGTGACGCTCAAAGGAGGTGGGGGGGCTGCTGAATTGATGGCCCCCTTCCCTCGCAGTGCAAAGCCTTAGGGGATGGGGTCCCCAACCCCGCCTGCGCCTAGGTATCTGGGATGAAAATGCCAGCACCCCCTAACAAATACTTCAGTTTGTTACTGAAGTTGCTTTGTTAAACTCAATTAGTGAATTAAGGCTAATATCAAACAAGCACGGCATGTTAAATCTAAAAAGACATTCTTTTCAAATCTATACTTTTCAGTGGTCTCGTGATGATACTTTGAAGAGGTTGTGGTATGCATAATATTATAATTGCAAAGCTTGAGCTTAATAAGGCTGTTTTGTGCAGTTAATCTTCATGCATTTTCATAGGAGACATTTTGAGATTTTTCGGATCCATCTTGCAAGCACAGCTACACCTTCTGCAGTGCTCGTAATGGAGGAACATGCAAGGCTGAACTCTCCGGATAACTTTGAAAATCCCGCATTCGTTATTTCCCTGTTTTATAGGATATGGGCGGCGGGGAGGGGAAGCCCTTGGGGATTAAATTACCCTAAACCTCAGTGCTTAAATGATGATAAACTGAATGTTTAGTGCAAAGCATGGTGCTTTAATTACATAATGGCCATTGATGCTAATAAACGTTATGCTAAATGCCTACATTGTACCGAAGCCAACTAAAACACAAGTCCTCTTGCTCCTTGCACTGTGCTGTGTATTGCTGGGACAAGTGGGCATTAAAATGAACCTACTTGCAGTGATAGACATTAATTAGATAAAGATGCAAGGTTTCATATTGAAAGCCACTTTCAGTGACTTTGTAGGTTGAAATTATTTAAGTAATCTTTAAAGGTATCTAAATAGAAATGGTGATAGCTGAGCAAGGGAAGAAGCAGGTATTTACATGAACTTAAGTGATAGTATTTGTCAACTGCAGTGTTGTTTCTACAGTCTGATAGTTCTTTTTCTTCCAAGAAGACTCTGGCGAGTCTGTGGAATGAGTTTAACAGCTGTGCTGCAGCCTGCTTGTTACGCCCTGTTCATAAATCTGCTCTGGTTTCCTACTTCATTTGCTGTTCTGTGTCTTTCACCTGGTCAATAACTGCAGCCCTACTTTCTTTTTCTCCCCCCCCCCCCCCCCCCCCCTTTTTTTCTTTTTATATCTAGCTCTGCTGTTAGTATTTCTGCCAGAGTTTGTCCACAGAGCTAAGTCCTCTTCTCTTGCAAGACTCCAGGAAATCGGGCAATCAAATCACTTCCTTTTTTTTAATCCAAGTAAGTGGAGCAGCCCTTCTTTTTCTGCAGGAGAACAGTGGAGCTTGGTCTTAGCTTTATGGAAATACGAAAGGAATCCCCCCCGCCACACACGCGAACCTGAGTGCAGGAGGATCAAACCGCTAGGTAGCGATGCCTTCCTGCGCCTCGGCAGGGCTCATGCTGCTCCGGGTGTGGGAGGCTCCCTTTGCTGTGGTGCTGCAGCCCCGTGTTCTGCAGCTGGGGCGAGTGCCAGGGAAGGGGCCCTGCAGCAGCTGGGGTTGGCACGGAGTTTTACAGGCACTTCTAGAGTGGGTTAGGTGTAGCAAGGCTGCACCAGAGCTTTTCCCCAGGATGGTGAGGAGGACGGCTGCCCGACGGTAGGCAGGTAGCGTGGCTGGAGCCGAGCACATTCTGCTCGCTTTACCTGGTGCAGCACAGAGCCCAAATGGAGGGAGAGGGGAAGTGCTCCTGGGAATGGCTGTGCTGGGGCTGTGGCAGCGATGGGAGCAGAGGAAAGGACCTGTGGTGGCCGGGCTGTGCTGTGAGGAGGGGCCGCACGATGCGTGCGGGGTGAGTTGGCAGAAACGGCAGCTAATGCTCTTGCTGCGATGCTTTAGGAATGGCTGGTGTGGGCGAGTGGGAGGATGGTGGGATCAGCCCAAAGACTGTGAAGAAATTTTTAAAAATAAAATACAAGCTTCTAGCTAAGCTAACAAGCAGCATTCGGGGTTTGGTCTAGTGTCCCTGGCCCTTCACGTTACATGGGACGAGAAAAGCTCAGCAGGGCTCTCCCTGCGTGGCACCTGTGGCCCAGGGACTCTGGGAATCACCATGAGGTGTTCTTAGCACCTCTCTGTTATCCCTTAGTTGTCAAACCTGTCTTCTGCAAATACCCAGGCAGGAAGGAACGGACGGGTCCTGGCGGAGCCTGGCTGGCTCTTGCTTTGGCAGAACGTGCTGTGTCGGTGGGCAGTGGTTACCCAGCTGCGAGGCTGGGATCAGTCAGCCCTTGTCTTTACGTCTCTGCTCCCAAAATTCCCTGTCCTATGGGAGCTTATGTCACTGCTAAAAACAGCCACTTCTGCTGCTAAGTCCTAATAGATTGGAATCACTTCTATCCCAGCCTAAAATAATTGATAGCTTTTTGTCTTTCAAGCTGTTGTTGTAAACATCCTTTCTATGTTTAAACTGAGAAGCTCAAATGGTCTTGAATTTTCCCATAGCCAGTTGTGCTTTATCTCAGCTTCCTGATGAGGTGATTTCAAAGGAGAAGCCCCGCTCTGCTTTTCCCATCCCTCGGCTCACTGCATTCACCTCCGCATAGTGCCACTCGCTGCGGCGGTGCAGGCCAAGAGTACGAATCCTGCCCCCAAACGCTTGTGAACTTGCACGGGCTGCGCGAAGCTCGTGGCACCTCACGGTGTCCTTGCGTGCGGACCTGCCCTGGCACCGGGAGGAGAGGCGGCTGCGGGCAGTGCTGCAGGGCTGGAAGGGGCAGCGCACCTGGCTGCGCCACGGCGCCCGCCTTGCTCCCTCCGAGGACGTGCACTGTGTGTGCATGGGTGTGCGGGGAAGCTGCCAGCACGCAGGCTAGCAAGAGCTGCAGATTTAAGGTTTTAGAAAACTGCCTTTCATACAGTTGCATACTTTCGCCCTGTGCATCTGTACAGGAATTGCTACTGCTGTCAAACTTATTTTCTTAACCCTGATGAAAATTATTTCTGTAGTGTGTGAAATTCCAGCAAAAAATAATGTAAAACATTTAAAGTTGTCTCTGCGCTTCCTTCTAATCCTACACTACACCCTTCCTACGGCATGTGCATTCAGCATCTGCGTGATGTAGTCAAACAAAAATTAGCTATTTTTTATAATAGTTGATAGATCCCTTCATATTAGAGGAAGCATTTTTCCTCTTCAGCATTTTATGGAATATTAACGCTGATCTCTCCCCCTCATTTCAGGCGACTATTTAAGCTCAGGGCTCATACTGTGAGCTGTTAATTAATCAATGTGACAGATGAAGCAAGTATCCAACTATGAAAGAAAACCTTACTTCAGTGCTGCACAATAAGGATGGGAGCATGAGAGATTTAAAGGATTTTTTTTCTTTTTTTTGTGTGTGTGTGATAAGGAGTCTTAGGCTGTTTGAGGCAGTGATTTTTTTTTTTTTTTTTTCCACTTGGTGTCTGCACAAACATTAAAGAGCCCATCAATATTTTGTCTTGGAAAGTCTAGACAGGAGTTAAAAGAGCCTCTCCTACAGTTTGAAGAGATCCTGTTTCCCATAATTAATAACAGGAAGCGAGTAAATAAAGCTTTACTCATAAATGAGATGGGAGCAGTGCTGCCTACCTAGAAACATTAGCTCCTAGCTGAGACATGTACTGAGGTTGCCTGGAATTAGCACCCAGGAAAAGATTACTGGGCAGGCACAGCAGAGCTTTGCTTGAGCCTAACGTGGTTACGCGGTATCAGACTATAAGTCCAAGAGTAAAGATAATGTGTTTTAATTATTGATAACGACTCCTGCCCTTTGTTTACATCAGCTTCGCAGCCCAAAAACTCGTCATTCTTTATGTGGAGTCATTATGTGAAACTCTTTGAACTCGAAAGGAGATTTTCATGTTTATTTAAAAGCTACCAGAAGGCATTTCAGACATTTCCTGGAACAAACTGTATATATGTATTTTAGGAAGATAAGAAATGAAAGGAAATTGAGGAAAAGCTTTTAATTTTTTTTTTCTTTGTGAGCACAGTATTGTCCCTTCAAAGATATCTTTATAGAAGCCTCTGTGTGTTTGTGGAAGACCCGTTTTCTGCACCCTGCCCCCCCCCCGCCCCAAATTATTCTTGTTAGACTTGTGCACAAAGAGGGGAGCAATTCCCAGCTTCTCGGTGCCCCTGTAAAAGGGGAGCAGGGCTATTTGCCTAACTGAGCTATTAAGACTGATCAAGTAATTCCACATTGCAGTGCTAAAAATTCAGTCTCGCTCTCCCTCACCTGATTAACTTTGGAGGCAAAGGAGGGGCTTGGGGGGGTGGCAGGGTTTTGTTTTCCTAGGCGGCACCAATGACTTAAGCAGATACTGGGAAGCCCAAGGCAGCCCATTAATGGGGTTTGTGCTGGACCTGAAGACTGAGCTGCTGAATTATAGGTTCATCATCTGACGTGTCTACTACATGATGTGATTGTGTGATATGGACTTTATGTTATCTTAGAGCTGACCTTGAGAAGAGCAGTGAAGGTTTCACTGATTCTTAGGCATGCTGGGCAGTAAATTCTTTCTTTAGCTGTTTAATTTACAGTTAACTACTAGGACTATTTCTTTTTTCCTGAGGAAAACTCAACAACAGATCTAGTAAAAATGACAAGATAGGCAAAAATAAGCCTGTTTGTGCAGCTAATATGTTTTTCCTTTTGTATACATTTTAGAAGATTAACAGCCGTTGCTGTACAGAAACATGGTGATGAATACTAAATAGCCAGTCCATAAGGCATTTTGGAAGGAATTCAGTAAATTCAGAGAAGATATCCCAGCAGTGCAACCCATAATTTTGTTTAATTTTGCAATTGTTTGCTTACTATCGTTGCAACACCCTATACTCAAATAGAAGATTTTTACGTTGTATTTGCATTGCTGCTGCTGCTGCTGTCTTGCCCCATGAGGATGTTTAGTAGCAGATACTCTGTTGTTCTTGACCCATTAAAAGAAATATTTGAGCAGATATGCCTAATATGGCTAGACTTTTTGTATTCAAATGAATGCAATTATGTATTTCCGCTTTATAACTGAATTTTTGTTTTCTAAGATTTCTTTCTCCATTAAGTTCTGAGTTCTGCCACCTTTAGTTATATGTAGCCAGCTGAATTAAGTGCTTTCAAATGAGGCGACTGATGGAATATGGTGCTATTTGACACAAGGGCTTGGGCTGTTAGTGGAAATGAGTATCTCAAATGTTGCTTCAAATTACTGCTGTAATGGGAAAAAGTCAAAAAAATTCCTTCTCAGTTGAAGGTGTACTTTTGGGATGACTGTAAGCTGTTCCGGGCAGATTTTGTTTTAACCTCATAACTGTAAATTTGTGCAGTGAAGTAGAAAAGATGTGTTGTCTTTACCACAAAATTTAAGTAGTAAAAGGTAAAAGAAAATTGTGCAAATTTCAAAAATTTGCACCTTCAAAAATCAGGCATTTACTTCATAATGAATCTAGGGTTAGGAAAATATCTAATTACAGAGCAAACAATTTGCAAACCCTTTTAATAAAGAATAAGTGTCTTGACTTGCATGTTACAAAGAGAATTTTTGCACTGAGCATAATCTTTGTGTTCAGCTCTCAATGTGCTCTTTTCATCAATAGAGAGGGAATTTTCATGGTTAGGCTGCTGCTTTTAGACACTAACACTTTGATTTCTGTTCTTCTCCCACCGTGCTGTTTCGAGTCCTCAAATTCTAGCATTAGAGTCCCCCTCAGTACTGTTTTGCTGATGCTTTGTGTCATGGCCCCTGTATATTAACTATGTGATTTCAGAGAGGTTCAGGAGCACAGTAAACAATAAGATGATGTAAAATAATCGTCTAGATCTGTTGCTGGTTTAACCTGAAAGATGCTAATATGCAAAAAGTAAAGAGGACTGACCACTGGACATGGAGTTCTGTCTTCTGCAACCACGAGCTATGCACAGTATCCAAGTGAAGCTCTCCTGAGAAGTATCAGTTTTGTTTATTTTATGGTAGGTTTATAGTTTATTATATTTTAGTTTATTGGAAGTGCTCTTTTGTACTGTAGTGACCCTTCCCAAAAAGATGAAGGCAGTTTTTTTCTAAGAAATTATGCAAAGCCCTCACTGGTAGAATAGCAAGGCTTAAAGTAATTGTAGGTACCCAGATTATACTACATCTTTTAACTATATTACATTTTACCTTCTAAGATTTTTTTAATTGCTCTGTGCATATTCTTTTTTTTTTTTTTTTTTCCCCTTCTCTCCTGTGTGTGACCTGACCTAATTCATTCCTGCTTCAGCCTTCTTAAGTGTTTTTCATTGCCTAATTTACTGCAGGGGAAAGAGGATGTTTGCTTTTGATTCAGTGATAGACTTCTTATAAGAAACTGAACTAGAGTAAAGTTGAAATAAAAATGCATTCAGGTTCAACCTCAAATACTAAAGTTTCTAGTTGCATTCCAGGCTCTTATTTAAGTACTCTAAGGATTTATTTTTATAGCTCTCCATATTAGAGTGGGAATTGTTGGCAAAAACATCTCTTTAATCCCCAACAGTTGGGGAAGCTCTACTTATTTCTTTTAAGCAATAACCTAATTCTGGCACGCAATTTAGAGAAGATATTCCTACTCATCCTGCTTCTAAATGAAAATATAATTGTACAGATGTCAGTAGTATGCAGTTATTGTGAGCACGTGAAAGTAGATTCAGGCAGCTAGAATAGGATTAAAGAATTTGCCAGAAGTTTTGCTTTTGCTGGCGGCCCGTTTGGGGGAAGTTGACCCCGTTGTGTGCAGAAGCTCTGCAGGAAGCAATGCCAAAGGGGAAAAAGTGTTCTGGGATACCAGTGAGTAATAAAAGGTATGGATTGCTGGCAGGATAGGTAAATTCAGACATTTAACTCTTAAAGGTATTTATTTAAGGCCCATTCAGGCTTCTCCTTACTACTTAATACCCTGTTTTAAGTTCTGTCTTACCAATTTAATGCATGTGTCTTGCCTGATTTTACTACTGTTCTCATTTGTGTAAACACAACTACCGGTATTCCTTGGGAAAGCCGGGAGGAGGGATATGTGATGAGGAGACCAGACTCTTTGTTTATTTGCTTTATCGTTTGCTTAAAGGTTTTTATAACTACCTTGGATTGCTTCTTTCCAGAAATGTTATTTCTCACAGATAATCTAAATATAATATGATTGGGAGACAGGCTGAGGAAGTGGGTTTCTGTTTGTTTGTTTGCTTTTATAGTAAATGCTCTAGGCAGAGAGACCAGAGGTCAAGGTTACTTTCCTCTAGCACCACTTTTTTTCCTGAATGGGCTAAAAAATTCCATCCCAACAAACAGCAAGCTCTTGTCTCTTCTATAAGCAGCCAGCACTTTCTTCTTTTTTGGCAAGTTCTCATCCTTTGCTAGCCTACATACTTGACACAGGTGTAGTAGGAACCTTCATTTATGATGCAGGAAGGGAGTTTTTGTTAAATAAGAAAACCACAGACTTTACACTTGATTTTTTGGCAAGCTCTGTACAGTGCTTTTTCCTTGAATAAAGTTACTGTAGGAACTGGGACTGATAGAGCCAAACTTGTTTCATGAGTACATAAATCATACCATTCAACAAGAAGCTTTTTAGTAAATCATTCTCTTCACAGGATGTTGAATAACATCTTGGTGCATGCAGTTAGTCATGCTTTTTGAGCAGGATGCTATATAATACCTTCATTTTGCTAATTAAATCAGCATATAGAGATGTTAAGATGTTAATGCTATATACCTGCAAGTTAAGACTTGAAATCTTTCTCAGTGATTCTTGTCCATCTTGTTTCCCTTGCAGAACTTAAATCTGTTCTTCACCTACATAAGGTCCCAGCTGGCACAAAAGCCCTCCCTGTGTTGCTGCCCTACGCCGAGGCTTAGGCAGGTGACAGTAGGTGCCCTTGTCCCTGTGCCCCTCGTGCAGCCACGATAACCGTGGCGCAGCTGTGCGCACGCCCGGCAGCCTCGCCGCGCTGCCTCGGGCCAGCGTGCTGGCCTGAATCATTCAAACCTTTTATCCTTCAGTAATTAAAGTTCAAAACAACTTGGCTTCCAGAAAAAACTCTACCTGGCCGTATTTACTGGGCTCCAAAGAGCTTGCTGTGACTCTGGCTCTCCTCTGCCTGCTTCCAAACAAAACCCCTATGGAACCGCAAGCAGTTCTCCGGGCAGAGACCTGCTCTGTTCCTCTCGGTGCTCTTTGATGTGATTGACTCTTCAGAGAAGAATGCTATTTAAATATGGAACTTACTTTTTTCAGATTCAATTTTTAAGTCTTTTTTTTTGTACTGATCTTCTTAAAAAAAATACACACTAAACCTTTGATTAAAAATATCAATGCCATAAAAATAAATCCATAGCTATCAAGAACCTAAGCTACCTGAACAATTTCAAGTATGTAAAGAGTAGTGAGTGTGTATTTTCCTTCTGTCTTTTTCCCTCTGGAGCTGCCTAAATTTCATTAGATTCCCCTTAAATGACACAAGTCCAGAAGAAAAGTTAGTCCATCTCTGCCTTTTATTCACAAGCACAGTGCCATGTGCTTATAGCTGATACAGGAATATGTGTTTAAATATTTTCCATAGCTCTCAATCACCGAAACCTTTCTGATTTTTCACATATTTTATATATTTTTCTGTTGTCTTAAAGTAATAACTATTGAGCAAGGGGGGAACATCCTTTTTTTGCTAATTAATAATCAATATTTCTTATTTTCTGAGGTGACTTGCTAGTCCAAGACCAAGGAAAATAAGTCCAGTATATGGTTCACAGTGGAGGGTAAAAAAGTCTTTTAAGTGATCCAGTTTAAGCTAGCTCAGGATGTCCATACAAATGGTTATTTATCTGTCTTATTTTCTTCAGTTGGCATCTCATACATCTCAGTTTGTAAAGATCCTTTCAGGTACCCCTATTTTTCACTTCGAGCTCCAACTCTCCTCCTTTTAACAGAGCCCTGGGGCCTCCCCACACCCCAAAGCGTTGCTGGTGGCTGAACCTCAGGGTTCCCCCTTCTGAGAAGGGCACCTGGTCGGCGCTGCGGGAGCAGCTCCAGGGCTGCTTGGGACCTAGGGTGAGGGTTTCGTAGATCAAGGAACGGCCATCAAGGCCGCCTTGTCTGCTACTGGTGGTGGTCTAGTTTGTTAAATAATTTTACTGGATCTTGAAGAGTTGACTCTTCATAGGTATAAGTAGCTGTACTTGTCCAGAGCAGACTAAAGCTCTTCAGTAGACACTATGCGGCAGGAACTCTTCTATATAGAATGGCTAGCAAAAAAGCATCCTACAAGATGTCCATTCAGTTCTATCTATCGCCTGTAAATTATGGATCATATTTTCGGAATATCTGCTATATGCACCTTTGAGGTGCTTCTGGCAGATGAGATGAAAAACCAAGTTACTTAATGGGAAGCCACATTGTTGTTTTACCTATATGAGGGAGAGATCAAAAAATGTGACCCAGTATGTTGAATACCTGTGGCCACTGACTGCTAGATCCTGATGTCCTTCTAATAGTGAAATGAATCACTGTGTACCATTCGTGGCAATTTTTTTTACTGGAAAACTGATAAATATTTTATGACCACTACAAGCAGAAAACTCGCTCTTTCCATCCCACAAAACATTTTATGTTCAAAAACAGTCTGTTCTGCATTAAATTTCAGTGAAATTTAGGCCGAAGGAGAATGTCTGTCTAAAACAATTGAGAATGGACAGGAAACCAGTTCTGAGATGGGAAACCGAGTCATTTTGGAGTGGGTGCGTCTATTTTGGGGTAAAGATTCTCTTTTAATTCTTAGAAATGCTTCCAATGGAGTGTTGTGGGGTTTTTTTTTGTTGTTTGTTTGTGTTTTGTTTTTTAAAGGTACAACCCCACAAGAAGGTTATTTTCATGAATTGTCCTCTTCCGGCTAGACAGAAATGTTGATATTCGAAGGCTGCACTGCTTGGGAATTAGTCAAACATGAAGTGAAATCTTCTTACGCTGCTGGTGAGAAGTGGCACTTGATCCTTGAGGCAAACAACTTCACTTCAACCTACATGACACATCACATCACTAACAAGTGCATCAGCAACGCTAGAAGATGAAGTGCCACTTTCTGTTAAATTAAAAGTAGGACACATTTTCCTTTTTCAAGAGCTCTATCACTTCATATAGCTGCTTTTGCAAATGAGAAGTGGCAATGGTCCTGAGCAGAAGTGGTATCTGAATTATAGAAAAGCAGCTTATATTGAGCTGGGTGGCACAAGGAGATGCTAGGGCTCTTCTGAGGAGAGGCAGCAGCAGAGCCAGGCAGGATTACAGACCCCGCAGAGCCGGCTGTGCTGAGTCTCACCCTGAACTAGGGAGGAGGAAGAATAAAATGCACTGGTTGGCTGTATTTTTATTTGGGCAGGTTTAAATACAGGGATCTTGCAAAGAAAGCCACAAGATACTTGAAGCACCTGTACAGAAATAAAGTGCACAGGTTTTCCAGTTTAATTTCCTCTGTTTTCCTCAGTATTCTGATCCGCACTACTACTCCCAGTTCTTGAGGGAGACATGGAATTTCACGTGTGTGCTATACCATAGCCAGTTGTCTGGGTTCTGCCGCACTCCCTGCTTGCAGTGTCCAGTGCACCGATTATTTACTGCGTTCTGTGCTGGAATGCGGAGGGGAAAAGATGTCACCCCCAGCCTGGCAGCTCGGGCAGGGGCAGTGTGGAGTTTCCCACCTCAGATGGCTTTGAACTTGCAACAGGAGCCTTGAAAAACCTGGTTCTCCTGCTGTCTCCAACAGGAACTTGCCCTTTCTCTCCCCGAGAAGTGCTTCAGCTTTGAAAATGAAGTTTTACATAAGTGTTTAAATCAATGCTAATATGCTTTGCTTATGATACATTTTAATTCTATTTATCTGGGAATTTTTTGGTAGATAGGGATAAAAGCTACTGAAAGGCTGGCCCACAGGGGTAAAGAAATGAATTTAGAGAGTTTGTATTCTCTGTGTGGCTTAGTACGTTGTCTTGTTATAATCTCTTTTGCTTGCTTGTTTTTTAGTGCCTTTGACACATAATTTATAAAGCATCTGAATCAGTGGAAGAAGAAAAAAATAGTTAGAATTAAAGAAATAAGATGCAGTGAAGTACTCTTGCTCACAAATGCTTTAGCTTATAATAATAAAGACTGGAGCTGTAATTAGATTTTCTGGAGTATTTTTCACTCCAGCTGCACTAGACAATACTCCGACTAGTAGTTATACATACAGACACATCTACTTATTTTACTTTGCATTGCAGCATGTGTGTCTCTAATTGGCAGTCTGCCATATCCATGTGGAAAATGGGATTGTATTAACAAGAGAGACAGACTGAGATATTTCAAATGTCTGCAGTGCACAAATGTCTTAGTTAAATTAATGAAGAAGAGGTTTAAATTTGAGTTCAGGTATTTGGATCATAATGCCCTAAGTCTCTGTATGTGTAGCTGTAAGTTAGTAAAAAAGAAAGCACAACACAAATCAGACTGCCCTTGGGAGACTTTGAATTAGGACAACTTTTTAGTTTCATTTAATGGTAGCTCTATGTATATATCCACTAAGGGTAGATACACTCAATATTTATTTTTACAGTACTAAAATTTATATCAGAAACTGTTAAGATATCCCTTTTTAATGAAAAGTTTAAAAAAAGATGGAGGCATTCTATTTTGTAATGAAGTTAAACATCATAGGTGTAAGTAGCAAGATACCTATGTATGGTGGTCCAGGAAATAAATATTCCATACCCTCTTCCACAACCATATTAACCTCCTGCATTTGCTGGCAACTCAGAGAACTCCTGAGCTAGTTCCAAGAGTGCTATTGGGCACTGAATTACTGCTCTCTTACATGGAGGTGATTGTCAAACCCTTGGGAGTATCTTGGGACCAAGTTTGTCTTCTGCAAAATGAGGTTTAACTAACTGCCTAGTTCCTAGATTTTTTTTTTTTTTTTTGAAATTTATTAAATTCTGTTAGTCAAGGACCATACATGTGTTTTCTGTCTCTTCAATGCCATAAAATCTTCTAAAAGTGCTTTCAGACAGATTCTGTTTAGGGATCTGGTTCTGCTGGCCCTTTATTCTGTTTACTGCCCAGTGAAAGCTTCTAGTAATCCAGGTGCTACAGATGATAGCACGCCGATAGTTCCTGTGTTAATAGTTGCGGTGTTTCTTGTGTGTTGTGGAGAAGGTGTGCCTGCCAGCACAAGGAAAGGTATGCAGAGTTGTGAGCGTGCTAGAGCTGTGCCCTCCTGGGCAGAGTGCTTGAACTGCACAGAGACTTTCTGAAATGGGCCGTCTGCTGTAGCTCGTGTAAACCCGTCTTGAACCAATGCTGGATTGCTTGAAAAGATTTGGTAGAAGTAAGGACATGTGAGCTTGACTTCTCTTTATTTCTGTAATGCCAAGCTGGTCATCAGAAAGCTTACTTTCTAATATATTCCTGATTATTAGAGGTGATCTGAACAGTGAGTCAGTATGTTAAGAACTACACGGCTTGATCATTTCTAGATCTCATGATGAAGCAGGGAGTTCAGTAACATCCCCACTGTAATCAGCTAGAGGTGACATTGTTGAATTCTTACAAAACACTGATTCAAGCATGATGGCTATTAAATAAAACCCTCAACTGATGCTGCTAACCTTCAACCCAGCACTGCTGTGAACTTCTGCAGTCCCTCCCACAAGTCACTGGCTTCCATAAAATGAACTGGAACACACTTTCTCCTTTTCCCTTTCATTTCCAAATACAGGGCTCCTGGTCTCTAGATAGGCTCTGTCAACTGGGACGGCAGAGGGCAAGCCAGCCCACGCAAATTGTTGTTCTAAGAATAATCATCAGTAGCCTCTTAAATATTTACTATTTCTAATGACAACTTTATCCTTCATGTTCGACTTCAAGGTAAGTATGGAAATCACGATGTCTTGTGATGTTTCTAGGGCTTTGCCACGTGACCTGGGTGGTAATTAAGGTAGCACTAAAGAAAGGATACGTTTCAGCAAAGTTAGAGAAAGTTGGTTGGTGTAATTTAATCATCATTAATTAGCCTCCACCTAATCCCATTTATGCCTTTTCACATCAGCCAAATCTGTAATGTCATGTTGCACAGCTCTGAATCAGGCTTCAGAGTTCTGAGGTAGTCACTTTCCATGATTAGTTTTGTTTGATTTTTTGGATGAAAAACAAAATCTTTCAGAAGTCTACCTCCAAATAGTAAAATAAGTTGAGATTCTGCAATGTGACTTAAATGACATGACCCCATGCTTTGTGCCAGGTTTCAATCATGCTTGTCTAGTTCACCTAAACTTATGTTTCTCTTCTAATCCCTTCATCTACTTCCCTGTCTTCTTGGCCAACTAGGTAAAAGCCATGCACTTTCTCAATTGTTCGGATGAAACAATGTATTTTATCTGCTTGCATCCTTTGATGACTTGTACATTTAAATACTTCGTAGCCCTTGAATCTCTTGGGGTCTCTTTTGGTCTGAAAATTAACTTTTCATAGAATGCCACTTATTGTATACTTGTATCCTCAAAAAGACAAAAAATACCGTCTAAAGTCAGTGATACCGAATCACGGGTCGATCATTATTATGAAGAAATAAATGCAAAGGATAAAAATACTTGAGATTTTTTTTTTTTTTCTTTTAGTGGAGAGACAAATGAGACTTGTTCTTTCGGCATCACTGAGACAGACTAGTACTGGCCTGTTGAGGAAGCTGCTTACTCACCAGCTGTTTTGAACTTAGACTTTGTAGGTTTTGTTCATCTCAGTAAAAGGCAGAATTACCACCTGTGGAAGGCAAAGGTGCCCAACTTCCATTTGCCTCATGGCAAATTTCAACATTCATTTTTAAGCAATCTGGAAGTAATTTGGGGATGAAAATAAGAACTCTGCCCAAGTTATGTGCAAGTCTGCCTTAATACTGCTTTTCATCACCAAATTCAGGAAACACATCCTAGGTTTATCAGGATAGGTAACATAATGGGTGAGAATCAGTGTGATACTATAGAAGCAAGTGATTTTTCTGCTTATCATTCATAAAAAGGTAAATCCAAGACTTTTCTGAGGTTATGGCAAATAAGTTCTTGGTATATGAAATATTTTGATGTGTAACTAAAAGGTTGAATTCCGCAGTGCCACCATCTTTTAAAGATGAAATCCACATGGCAGTATATGGGATACAATATCCATTGTTCATATTTCTTGAATGACTTGGAATATTGTGTTAACATGATGAAACCAGATGTGCAAACATTAAACTCTGCTCAGTGCTATTCAGATGTCTTCCTGGAGGATGGGGGAGAGATTCTCCAAATAGTTTCAGAAGAGATATTAACCGTCAAGGTTTAGGCCTCTGATCATCTGATTCAAGTGATGAATATGCTATATTGAATAAGCGGTAGTTACTTATCTGCAGTGAGGTAAGTTTGCCCTGATTTCTACTACTAGGTTCAGATGTGAATGTATCAGGTAATTCAAAATACTTGCTTTTCTCCCCCACTTAACTAAGTAAAACAATGTAAAACGAATTTAGCAAGTACATGGGGTGATGGGGGGGGTTTGCTTTTGTTGCTCAACTAATGTCTTAAAAAAATCAAGACACAACAATAGAGAAAAACAAAATAATTCCAAAGCAAACTACCTTAAAAAAATGTTATCAGCATGGTTAACATTGCTCTGAATGAAATTAATAACTGCTTGTAAAATGAGCCAACTACATGCATAGCTAGGTTTGCAGAAAGTGTGTATCAGTCCTCTTTGTGTCTTAAAAAAACAACCAAAACACAAACTCTTCAGTTATGCTACCTCTGACCCTTAGAGACATTCCACTACAGTGGGCTCGAAGCAGAGCAGAGAGACTGTAAATATGTTTAGACAGCTGGTACAGTCTGAGGCCTCCGTAAGGAAACGGCACACAATACAGAAGGTCTTCATTCAGAAATGCACTCGCACCATAAGGAAGGCCTGGGATCTCTCTCTCTCTCTCTTTTTTTTTTTTTTTTTTTTTTTTTNTTTTTTTTTTTTTTTTTTTTTTTTAATATATAAGTGAATCACATTGTTTGGCATGGAATAAAGTACGGATTTTTTCAGACAGAGCAATTGAAAAGTAGGTCTTCTCCCCCACACTTCTCTTTCATGCTATGGTAACCTCACTTCATATCTGTGCAGTAAAAGAAATGCCAGCCAAGTTGTGTTTCTGAATTTAAAATACGGGGTGTTAAATCTTTGAAAATAAGGATTTTGAAATCTTTGAAAATAAGGAATTTGCAGTTCTAGTTTTCTTATGCTTGCCACCTCTTGTTGTAGCAACCTAAGATAAAATAAAAAAGGCGGGGGGCAGCAGGAAGCTCGCTAAGATGGTGCAGCCGTCGGCTACTAGCTCCTCTCGCGGAAAGGCTTCAAATTTTCTTGACTTTCCTCTGCTTGCTCCTAGCAATGTTAGGGAGTGAATCCCAAGGGCATCCAGCGGGAAATTATTGCTGTCTGTTCTGTGTAAATCACTGGAAAGGGAAGAAAGGGAGTGGATGCCGGTGCGGCACACAACCCAGCAGAGCAGTTGGAGAAGGGCAGGCTCGAGACGTGGTTCCCCCTAACAAAACGCAGCTTGTCACTGCAGCAGAAGGTCCCTTTGGTGACTCTGCTGGCCTTGGGGATTTTGGCCTGAGCCTACAGGCTGCAGAGTGCCAGTCCCTTCCTAGCAGGGATGCTGCTCTGTTTGGTGGAAAGGCCAGAGGAGCCCTGGGGATTCCTGCCCCAAATGGCACCTGGGCTTCCCCACTGCGGGGCAGTTGCAGCAGAGCAGCCTGCCTGGGGAGCAGCTGCATTGTGTTATATTGGGTATTTCTTGCAAACAGTTACCAAATGAAGAACCAGGTTCACAAACTTGATGCATAGGGTCACCTCTGACTTCCTTTCACCTGTTTTTCTTAAAATTTCTATTCATGTAGAGTTAAACCTATCATTCAACGAATAACTCCTTGGCTCAGCCCTTTGAGAAAGGGCAAGACCTTCACCTGCTTTTCATGCAGCGCAGGTACCTGCCCAGGTCAACATGACCAGCAGATTCTTGAGGGCAAAATTCTTAACTTACCAAAATTTTGCTACTGAGTCTCTGAGGTTTAGTGAGAATATCGGCACTAATAGGTCAGTCACGATGAATTATGACTCTCTGAATGAAGCTATATAAATTTTAGCTATTCCCTGAGCAGAAGTATAAAACTGGCAGGGGGGTTTGGTTAAATGGATAATGCTTTTTTTTTTTTTCTTTATTTGAGGACAGGATTTAGAGGATTGAAATGTGAATTTAGCCACAAAACAAATCAGTTTTTTTTTTTTAATTTTTTGTTGTTTTTTAAAAAAGGCACATGTACATGAGTTGCAAATGAGGGGAGGAAGGAGGAAGCTTGACTTTTGAAAGAAAATGCTGACAGATGAATCCCACAGATTGAAGTAACAATATCTCATATTTTGACTCGCTGCAATTTCACGAGACTAAATGCTCACTTTGCCATGCTATTCTGTGCTTTGAGGAAGCTTGTCTCTAATTTTGAAAGTCGGGTGAATACAGCCAGACTAGATAGCAATCTGGCGATGTATTTGCTGTTTCTGTTAATAATGAAATTGCAGATTTGAAGTTCTAACCTTTTCTGAGTGATTTTAATGAATTTACATACATATCTGTGTGTTTATGTATCTGTGTAGTACCCACACAAACAGTTTTAATTGTATTTGTGCTTTTAGGTAGAAACAGCTCCTCCCCAAAATCCCATCCTGTCTAGAGGGACTTTTTCATTTTCTTATGGCAAACATCAGTAGATGCAATTATTACTACTTCAGTGCATGCATTTTGCAGAATTTGGTGATTCTGGTGCACAGCGGAGTGGTTTAAGATGGAATAGGAGAGGAGGGTGAGGTGCAGCTCAGCAGCATGGAGATTGTACAGGAGAATCTGCAGAATCTGCCTCCTTGCTAGACTGAGGCGAGCTGGTGCTCTGGAGCACATCTGGGTTCTCAGCCCAGTGCCACGCTCCTATTCCTTTCTTCTATTGCATGTCTTGGATTTTTCTTTTTTTAAAATTGAGTTATTTACTGAAAGAAAATCTCTTTTAAAAGAGATTTGAATAAGAGTGAAGTAAAATTATAGAAGGAATTAAAAAATAGAGAAGGAAACGCCCACTTTTTTCCTTATGGCTTAGATTAATGAACGTGGAAAAGAGCCTAAAAAAAGAAGCATGGCTCAGATCCTTTGTTCTGATTTCCTTTCTTCTGATAAAATTTGTACCAAAGGCAAGAGGAGTCAGCATAAGCTAGAGGAGGAGGGATGTATGTATTCACAGCAAAAGAAAAGGTTGACGGGACAGCTTCCTATATTTTTAGGTGGACTTCTTTATAGCATGCATTGTGTTGGAAGGAAACGGCAATTCATAATGGCAAATGAATCAAAGCGTAAGTATACTGTCCTATTTCTATCAGGCTATTTTTTGCTGCAGATTTAATATAGAATGTAACAAGTTGGTTTAGAAATTGCAGAGAATAAGCTTTACATCACCCTTTTTGAGCTAAGCTTTGAGAGGCATATTTTTTTTTGACATTCTAAAAATAAGAAAAAAAATAGCCAAGAATACAAATCCATTTAGTCTTCTGCTATTTTTTTAGAAACTGTTACTGAGCCTGAGAAATTCAGCAAAATATTGGTACTAACAGATTAGTCACAATGAATGATGGCTCTCTAAATGAAGATGCTTTTCCAAGTTAAGTTTTATTTGATTGTGTACTTGCAAATCACTATCAAATCAGTCCTTTAAAACCTTATGAGGGCTTCACCTTTATGTTGCGCTCTTGAAAAAGATTCATAGATTAGTATATAATTAAATAAAATTTATTTTTAAGACATTATTAGGTAGATTCAGGCTGTGCAAAGAATGGTTTCCCACTTCAGGAGTTTCACAGCCAGTCTTTTATAGAAGGCAAGCTGATGTTATGGGGGTGCAGCGCTACCTCTGAAAGACTGCAAGCATTCCAGAAAGCACCCAGTGCACACTGACAAGAACTAGAAAGAGGTGACAAAATATTAGCAAAATTAGAAATTGTGCTGCAAAAATACCATCATGAATGAAACAATTTGCTTAAATAAGGAAAAAGATATCCAGACAAAGAATTTTGAAGTTCTCTGGGTTTTGTATCCGAATGGGTGCTTCTGCTGATAAACAGCAACCTCGAAACTAGTGCTCTTGCAGGAATACTAAGTGGACAGTGTGAAGTATTCTGGCATTCTGTGTATTCCAAGACCAGTTTTTCAGCGCTGTGCTTCCTTCATAGAAACAATGTCTGTCTGTTCAGTCTACAGAAGTAGCTGAATTCTCAGCTGTGCAAAAAATACAATTATGACAAGTACACTTGACCTTCAGTGAAATTAAGGATAGTACCACCTGCACTAAATATGTGCCTTGTAAATAATGTCAGGAGCAAAGAGTCTGGATAGAAATCAAATGCAACTGGCTAGTTTACTACAATAATAACATTTCAGGTTGCTTTAATGTTTTGACTTCTAATTGCAACCTACTCTTAAACAAGGAGTGTTGATGAGTAGTTAGCAGCTGCACTGTGAACAGGAGCTCTTTGTGCAGGCATGAAGCTGCACAGCTCTAGAGATAGGCTGTTGTGCAGTAAACAATTTCCCCCCCCTTCCCCTTGTAGTCCAAATGTAACAAATCAAGACTCCTAACAGAAAGGTGCTTCAGAATATTTACCAGATTTGGGGGGGCTTTTAACTTCTGCCTAATTCTAGAACAAAGTATGCACATTAAGCGGAGCATTTAACAAATAAATAAAGCCCTGAACCTTTTAAAAATGCCTGAAAAATGAAGTTGGCCTCATTTACACTTTAATGTCATAGTGAAGCCACAAAATACTCTTTTAGAGACAGTGCTCACCATATGTGGGAAAACATTTAACTAGTCAAGAGCAAGACACATCTCTATCAGGAAAGCTCCCTAAACATAGACCTTCATCCCAGGTCTCTACGCAGTGCCCTGCAGCACCTGGGAGGTGCCTTAACGTGACCTGGAGCTGCGGAAACCTGGGTGGTTTTTGTTTGCGCTGGCGAGTTGTGAAGGGCTCTGCTTCTGCATAAGGAATGCGCTGCCACTAGCCACCTCTCTTGAATCAATCCTCTTTCCTCCTCCAGCTTAATGACCCTTTTGCAAAATAGCTCAAAGAATGAATGTGGAGGAAGTTGGTGAGCTGTTTAAGGCTTTGAATGTTGCTACCTTTACTTTTTTACTTAATTTTTCTTAAGCATAGCTGGGTAGTGTAGATCACGAAGCACTGGATACCTGCTTCTATTTCCTGGACGATTCTGTCTTTCCATTAAACTTAATATCTTAGTCTGACAGTGTGATGTCGTAAATGGTATCATAATGTGGATAAGTTACAGATTTTAATCATGAGGTCCACGTTTAATGAAGCAATCGCTGTCCTAGCGCTGTATGCATGGAGGAAATGGTTTTCTGCAGTGCAGGAAAGCACCGCTTCAGTTTTTCTAGCAGTATCACAAAGTCTTTAATGGCTTTGAATGGCTCAGTTTATGCTCTTTCCTCCACAGAAAGACCAATTGCAAATCCTCAAAAATCTTAGTGTAAGGATATGGATGCATAAACATTACATCTTTCTTATTATATGGATCATTGACAATTTTGCCTCTGCTATGCTATGCTTCTATATGCTATTACTGTACATTTTTTTTCTGTAAATCTAAGTTGGAATTATGAAGACTTTGTGCTATTTAGGTCCTTTTATCACAAGACTATACAACTGTTAGCTGATTTTCCTCAAAAACAAATTGATTTCTTGTACTGTTATTAATTTTATCTGTCCTGATAAACTCGAAAGAAAAATCCTAAGTGCTATGGCTATTCTGTAGCAACAGTTCTCTTGTTGTTTCCCATTTCCATAGCAAAGAGAATTAATTTGAGAGATCAGTAGTGTCTGGCATACGTCGCATACCCTTGCTATAATTCACAATGCTGGGGAATGCGTGACACTAGTTTAAACTTAATCTTGCATCTTGCCATTTAGAATTATGCAAATAGCATGCTCTTTCAAAGAAGCTTTTGTTTTTATTAATTTAATGCAGTAATGGCTAAAAGTCGCAAATGCAAAGAATAAATCACTGTGTGTACTTATGAAGGAAAAAATTTGCTAAGCCTCAATAATGCATGTCTGTGTGTAATGGATGCCGCTGAGTAAAGCCCTCTGTGCACTTTGCAGCATGTGAAACCTGCACAAACTTTCTAATAATGTTAAAGCACTTGCAAAAATGTTGCACCTGGAGCAGGGAGGAGTGAAGGGGGCAAAGGTCAGCACTGGGCATTAAGACACTGCCTAAACAGACCTTACACTCGGTGAAAAGTCCAGACAACCCCTGCAGTGTCATCTTACAACTCTGGTTTTCTTCTTTTCAGGACATAGTAATCCATAAATACACCCAAGTCACCAGCAGCTTAGCTCTTTCCCCTCCCTCTCTCACTTTTTAACTCTCCTTTCATTTTTGATTCCTACATAAAGATCTGAAATTTTAACCCTTTCTATGCCCCTTAATCAACCTTGGGAGCTGCTCTTTTCCTACAACACTGTCACTCCTTAGACTTTTCATCCTTTCCAATCCCCCCTTTTGCAAACTATGCCCTTACTTTGTTTTGCTGCTACTTTTCTAAAGATACTGCTGGAAAACAAAAGTCCCAACTCAGTATACGGCCAAGAAATGCTCAGACTTTAAATAAATAAATAAATAGGGAGGGGGCAGGAATTATCAGACTGTGCAAAAAAAAAAAAAGGAAAAAATTAAGTGCATCTGTTCTCTGAAAAGTTTCTGAACTAGAAACTTAAAATATTTCATGGAAAGTAGTAACGTTTGTTTTCACAGTTTCTTTTGAAATTATTTAGCCAGAAGAAACTAGTTTCAACTGGGCTGCTGCAGCAAACAGTCCTCTTGTTTGTCACTGTTGCTTTCTGCAGTCAAACAAAACCCACTCATAAACTATTTCTCCAAACTGGAAAAACGCAGAGGTTAAATCATAAAGCAGTGCTGATACTTTTATCATATAATTAAGTCTTTCATTCTTGCGTCTGCTACATTTACTAGCTGGAATCATGAGACCAAACTGATTTTAATCATTGCATCCAATCCCATTAGCCACATCCCATGGCTTAAGGGACTGGGGAGACAGCTAATATAGTCTGGAGCCTTGACAGTAAAAACAGGCTGGTGAAATACAGCCCATTAATTGCACGTAACCTTACATATTTTGCTCACTTCCTCTTTTTCTTCGGAGCCTGCCATGAGGCTGTGCTTCCCCACAGGATATTTCCCTGCGGCCCCTTGCCGCTCCCCCACCCCGACGCAGGCGGCAGCCCGGCCATGTTGCCGCTTTCTTAATGAATTTTTATAACTCTTGAACAGCACTGACAAAAGACAGTTGAAAGTGAGTATTTCTTTCATACTGTACATGCATACTAATAAAAACATTCTGCAGAAAATGATTTTTTTTCCCCGTCCCAAAGACTGGCCCCGCTCGTCTGCTGGGGACGGATGGCGCGGCCAGTCCCTCACAAAATGGCGGCCTGGCGAGCGCGCTGCGGAGCCTCGTCACTGTCTGCAGCCCCCCTGGCTTCTGCTCCTGCCTCTGCCCCAGGGTTTATAACGCAATCCTGTTAGCCAGGAAATCAAAGGACTGGCGAAAGAACCAGAAAGTTGAACCCATGAGTGTAGCTTAGCCCGTGCAGCAGCGCCTTAGCCAGCGGAGCACTTGCTTGCAAGGGCTACTGTAGAAATTAAGATGCATTTCAGCGTGACACTGAAAACACACGCTCTGTGTACAAACTTTACACATATGCTCCCTTTAGGTATGGGGCACCTCAGTGTCCAGGCACTCAGGTAAGGAGCAGGACTGGGCTGGCGCTGCCCTTGACGTGGGCAGTGTTGGCTGCCCTCGCTGCCGTGGCGCGGCATGTNGGTATGGGGCACCTCAGTGTCCAGGCACTCAGGTAAGGAGCAGGACTGGGCTGGCGCTGCCCTTGAGTGTTGGCTGCCCTCGCTGCCGTGGTGCGGCATGTTCAAGCATGTGAAAAACTTAAGCTTAAAAAAAAACAAAAAACTCTAAATCTGAGTACTGTCTCTCCTGAGACACAGATTTGCCCAGCTAGCTACAGAAACACCACACCAAAAGTGACCTGGCTGCAGAACGCGCTAACCAACCAGCCCGTGCGGCTCTGGGTGCAGCATCGGCCTCCATCTTCTCGAGCACGGGAGGCGCCTCTGTGCCTTGGCTGCCCTCTCTCAGGAGAGGCCTCGCGATCACCACGCGGTCGACACTCGAGTTGGGCTCGTGTGACGTAGGCGAGGAGCCAGGCAGTTAAATGATTCGCCCAAGGCCATGAAGTGTCTTGCTGGGGAGCTGAAACCAGACCTCTTAGCAAGTGCGTGGGGCCCGTCCCAAAGTCTGTGCTTTGTTCTGCCTTCGTAGGCATGTTTCTTCACGCGCATTACTCTGCGTGCTTGACACAGCGGTGACCATGCCGCCTGCCGCCTTCTCTTCTCCTCTGTTTTTTTCACCTTATGCTTAACGAGTTTTAATGAAAACCTCATTAAGTTTAGGAAAATCGGGACTATCTAAACAGTTTTCATGATTATTTTTTGGAAATGATTTTCCAGAGCTGCTTGATTACTTCTTGATTCAAGGTTATGGTGATAATCTAAAACCAACCATAATGTTAAACCAAACTGTGAGCGGTAGAGGGAATTTGTACTAAATGGTACAGTAAAAACAATTCTGTAGCCAAATTTCATGCTTCTGTAAAAGTGCTTGCTCTGTATTGCTTTCAAGTGGTCTCTTTTCCCTTTTTTTCCTTCTACAGGATTTGTTCTACTCCTATTGGTAGATGAAGTTAACATATAGGTAGGCGCTTGTGTGCCTTTTGTACGTTCTACTTGCTAAATCTCAGACGTAGTTCTATTAGTTCACAGATGGTATTTCACTAAATGCAAACAATACAGGAGGTTCTTGTGATGTGATTTATGTGCATGTTTTTGTAGGTAGTATTTGTGTGTGATATACAGGGTACTTCTAGTCTGTACTTATGCATATATCACTTGGACACAAACAAGTCTGTGCTCTAAAACCTGTTCAGCGTGTGGGGTGGGGGTGGAGTGTAAAATCTGCATAGGCAAATTACAGCAAGTAAAGATTTCAGGTGTTTTAATGGGGGGTATGTGCTGTGAATTTTCTATTTTTCTATAATTTTCAAATTGTAGTTTTCTTTTTGTATTTGAGAAGTACCATATAAATTGTTTCTGATGTTGTGAGAAAAGGGAAAGAAGTTCATGAAGCCTTAATTTACCCACACCTTTCCTTTTCTTTCCTTTTATTCACTCTTTGTTTTGGGGGATTTTCTTTCTGTTTCTTAAGCATTTGGCAATGAAATGATGCTGAGTACCTGTTTTTCTGGTGTGTGATAAGACATATTGCTTGTTGCAGATGTTTGCTGCAAAGGCACTTGGAATGATTTTTGTCTGAATGCAACTAGATTTGCTGCTGTACAACTCCTATAAATTAAATATTCTTAATTATTGTAGCTCATGCTAGAAAAGATTCAGGACAAAGGCGAGATTGATGCAGTGTGCCTTACAATGGCCCTACTGATTTCTCTGCTGGCCCTTCCTCTGCACATGGTCAATTAGAATTGAAAATCCTGTGCTGATTTCATTCGCTGGAATTTTTAAGCAGGTCAGGAAGAAAGATGTTATTGAAAGGAAAAGTCTCATCTAAATAAGAAAAGAACACGTGGCCATCTGGTCTAACTGTACCATGCCGAAAGTCATTTTGGCTCAGCCGTAGTTAGGTCTTTAGAATAGTTTGCCAAAATATCAAACAGAAATCTGTTTACATTAAAGCACCCTGTGCTTTTTAACTATAAAAGTGCAATGTGCAGCTCTCCCCTATCTGTAATGCATGAGCTCATTTGACCTCATTACCTTAGTGAGACTGGCTGCATTTTTGGTAGGCTCTCAAGTTACTTTTGCTGCAGAAAGGTAGTGTTGGAACAACCCATCTATTGAAGGTTTTTGGAAATAATCTGGACTGGCTTATTCTTATGACTGAAACTTGCACTTCTGCTTGAAGGACAAGCCTTAAGCAAGCAGATGCAGTAGGGGAAGTATGGGGAGGAGAGTATTTTAAGCAGAAATTGGAACTTGAAGTTTCTGTGAGTAGCATCATGGAGTTTGTACAGCCAACTGAGGGCCATAGGCTAGGAGATCACGTGTAACAGCCATCCAGCTTGTAAGGAACACTCGTAAATAGGCATGAACTCCTACAGTTGCTTTGCTTCAACATCCACAACTATCTAAAAGTTTGAAGAGGCTACCAAAAAACACAGGTCAGAATTCTCAAATTTAGGTAAATAAATTCTTCGGACTAAAAGCTAAATCACATAGCTCCACATCTCAGGTCCCTGGGCAGCAGCAGCTTGAAGCGAATGCCATATTTGCAAAGATGCTGAGTGTTGTTTTTTTTTTTTTTTTAATCTCCTACCTACTTTAGTCAGAGTTGCCCAATGGCCAGCACTTAAATCAAGCAACCTTACTGGGGAGAAGGGGAATGGTGAATGAAACGGGGATCTGAGGCCTTATGTTAACATGTCCGTTTAATACTAGACTTTCCTGTGAATAAGCAAGTGATGACTAATCACAAACTGAACATGTAAATAGCTGGCTGAAACATCCCTTCTCTTGTAAGGCAGTGTATATATCACTGCCCAAGTTTAGCAAAATGGAATTATGTAGAATGTTAGTCTTCAGGAAAGGGATACAGCTACCCCTGCTTATTGTCCCTACCTTAAGAAAATTAAAGTCCTCACTTCAAAATGTAGCTGTAGTCATTGTTTTGGTACACACTTGTAAACAAAAGTGACAAATTTTATTTTTCAAGCATAATATGCCAAAAATAGTAGAAGGGAATTAGCATATTAATACAAAAGAAATTGAAAATATATCCAAGATATATTACAGGTGTATATACTTCTCTTACACTATGTTTGTGTTGAGTTAGCTATGGTTATCTCATATAAGATATATCTAATATTCCTTCAGGAAGCTGTAAAATCACTTGTTTTAAAATTACAGGAATACAAGTTTGACTAGCATTCTCAATCCTTCATTTCTTCAAAATACATTTTCTAGACTCTTGGCCCAGCCTGTTGATATTGTTGTCGCTAGATGCAACCTTTTATTTGTGTGTCTGCTACTGTTTGCAAAGGAATTTGTATATGTTTTTGGGCCTTTTCATTTTCTCTTTGTTTCTATAAGACTCGATTTATGTGATTAATGCAGAGTTCCTTTTTTAATAGTTCCTAATAGTAATAAGGAAGAAAAGCACTAAAAATATACTTTCTATTTAAAGGTGTGCAGTAGTGTGACCAAAGTGTACTTTCTTAAATCTTTTCAGGGCATAAATTGAGAACAGGATATGTGTATATCCGTCTGTATACATGCAAATATAAAAACATTTTCCTGCATGCCTTGTTCCCACAAAGTTCATTTTGAAAGGCAAAAATTAATCACCATTTGTACAAGACAATTCAATTCAAAAGAATTTTTAAAAACGGGTCCACACTGTGTACGTTTAAATTGGGGGGGAATCGTTTTGAATAATCTCCCTTTCCCTTGGATGTTGCTGCCAACCCCACCCCGGCCTCGCCAAGCAGAGCAGCTATTTTTGGGGGGTACCGCGCTCAGAGGGCCAACTTTGCGGAGCGAGGGCGGCCGCGGTTCTGCGCACAGCGGCGTCAGGGCTGCTACGCGAAATAGTCCCCTTTGGACGCAACCTACCCACAAAGTGCCCGCGTACAGCAGGCTTAAAACTGCCCCAAATTCGACTAGGAGATCTTGCTAATCTCCCTAAAACCAAATATGTTCAAGCATTTCTGCCTTTCAGATATAGGTCGCTGTACACTATCTATCTATCTTTATGTAATATGCCGTACATGCATACAAAATCTTTACATAATATACATGAGCTCCCGCGGGCAGTTAATCTAAGTGATGGACGAACTTAGCATAAAATATTGCATCGCTTGTAAAACTAGAGCAGAATGGAGCGGTGCCCGCGCTTACGCGGCGCGGAGGTGCGTGCGGGCGGGCGCGCAGGGGCGCGCTCCGACAATGCGCGGAGCCCCGCGCCCAGCCCCGCGCGGCGACTTGGAAGGGGCAGGGAGGCTCCGCGCCC
>VWPW01017240.1:0-241852 GCA_013389825.1 Crypturellus undulatus | reverse complement strand
GCTCGCGGCCAGCGGTGCAGGGCCGCCCCGCGCGCCGCACCCGCCGCCCCTTCCCTTCCCTTCCCGAACGCGCTGCGGATGGTCCCGTTTCTGGACTTTTTTTTTTTTTTTTTTTAAGGTTAGAAGAGCCTACATCGACTGACCAGACCTTTTGGATCACATGGGCCAGATGAGAGGGTCCAGCAGGGCCAAAACGTAGGCTGCTCACCTGAATCAAAGTAGAAAATATTTTGTTTCAAAGCTGTTTTCAAAATCATTGGATTTCTCAGGGATATTGTGGCACGGTCCTAATAATACATAGGAAGGAGCCTAAAACTTCATGAAATCTGTAATTCCTCATACTTGCTAGTCTTGAGAAATGACACTGTGGAAACTTAATAGGGGGGAGGAAGACTGAGTATTGCCTAGTTTGGTGCTCTGTCATTTGCCTAATTTAGTTACGCCAGCCTGAGCAGTAATTCGAAACGATACTGTCGTGTGTGACTTACTTCTCCAATTAACCCTTGTTAAAGAGCCCTTTCCCGTGTCCCCTGCATCCTGAGCACCGAGGTGCAGCAGGCTCAGCCCATCCTCTTCCTGCGCAGGTGCTGCCTCTGCTTTGGCTCTAACACCCCAGCCTTGTGGCTGCTGTTGGTGGACTACTGAACTTGAGGTCCTTGTATAGCAGTTGAAGGGCTCAGCTCTACTTGAAGCAGACCAGGATAATTATTTTGGAATAGCTACTGTTGTGTGTGCCCGTGCTATGGACACTGGTCCAAGCGCAGACCCGCTGTGGGTGCCAGGGCCTGCTCTGTGCAGGAGCTGCTCCTCGGCAGTTGCACCCTGCTCTGGGTGACACATGGCGCTTTGTTTTGACCAGCCCAGCTTGTTCAGGCCACCTTAAACCTTAAGCCACCTTAAACCACTTTAAAGCATTTCTGACTGTTCGGAGTTTGCTCTTTTAAACTATTTATAGACTTTTATCATCACCTCGCTGACCACCCTTGTCATCGCTCAGCTGAACGTCCTACCCCAGGTGTAGCTGCAGAGGAACCGAGGGTAGGGGCGTCCCCTGTGGCCTGTGACCTGGCACTGCTGCAGCAGATCAATACGCATTCGCACAATATGTGAGCAGAAAAAAATACATACTTAAAAAAAGAAAAAAAAAAATCCTCTTGCACACCTGATAAGGAGGTTTCAGGGATGAGGAATACCGTGCATGTTCTGTAGTCATCTACCTCTTGGTAGAAAACCTTTTCTAAGGCCTTCTTGGCTTGGAAGAGGGTTCTTCTGCAGGTCCACTTACAATGTGGAAGAATTTTTTTTTTTTTTTTTCTCTTTTCCTCTCCCAGACAGAAAGGTAACTACCTTGGTTTGGGTAAAATAAGGCTAGAGCAGAAGCATCAAAACTTTCTCTCCTCCCTCAAAAAATGTTTCCAGCTCCACTGGGCTTTCCACATCTGGACTCCAGAACACCGAGGAGAGAGGACTGAAAACCCTGGGAGACATTTTCTTTTTTTTTTGCAGTGCTGGTGGTCTTCATGATTTTGGTTACTTTTTTGTTGTTGTTTAATTCAATTAAAGTGGCAAGAAATATTATTAAAAGAAACCTTACTCCAGAGAGCAGTAAACTCTGGCTTTAAGCATAATACATGGTTTTGTCTTAAATGCATCTTTTTCATTAATGTCAGTTTCTGGTTTTAAAATGTTGAAAAGTTATTTAAAGAGAGCATATAAGCATCTGCATTGGGTTATTATTGTTTTGCTCTTTCCTCAAGAAAATAACGGGTGAATTTTAGGGAAGTTTAAAGGCTTGGAAGTAGAGATTATTTACCTGTGCTTCTTGAACCCCGAGGGGAAAGTTCAGGGAGGTAAAACCAGACATTTTGTGAATATTGTTAGTATTTCTGAGAAAAATAAATAATATTAGCATCAGTACTGTCTGTGGAGGGAGAAGTAATGTCTCTGTGTGTATATTTCAATACAGATGTTATTTTCCAAATCATCTCATCTAAAAGAAAATAAATTGAAAACTGAAGCTACATCAGTTTGACTCTCTTTTAAATGTTAGCTGCTGCTTCACCCGTGATGGATTACTGGGAAAGAGTTCAGAAGTATAAGAGCCAAATAATAAAAAAGGTATAAAAAATAGCTTTGTTTTTATTTTGCAAACGCTGTCACTGCGATGATGCTAAATACCTGAGATGAAATGTCATTGCATGCACAGGGCTGTCACATTCAGGACCCCAAGCTGCTCCTGCTCTGCCAGCCTCTGTGGCTCCATTTGTTGATAAACTGGGCTTTTATTTCTGATTTTGGCTTTGTTTTTTTGACCCTCACCTGGCAAGGCCTGATGAAGGTACTTATTTAAGCCAGTGTAGGCTTAGCTCTTTCCATCTGAATAGAGACTGTGTTTCCAAGTATTGTCACTGTCCTTTGCTTGGGAAATTCCGGAGAGCAAAGGGGTAGCCTGAAGGTAGAAGTGGTAGTCAGCAAAGGATTTCTTTGCACTGCATTGGTATGATTAAAGAGCATATGGTATAAGTGGAATAAATAGGATGGCCTTGATCTTCTCAAACAGGATGCATTCCCAAATAAATTTACAGATCGGGTGGTGATTTTTCTCCTGTGCAAATCTAAGCACAGTGACTATTGTGGGGGAGGAGATTTGCCCTGGCTTCTTCATAGCAACATGTGCCATATGTTGAAAGGCAAAAATCAAAACATGAGATAAATTTCCTTCAAAAACGCTTAGAATAAAGGCACTTTTGTAGTTTGCACGTTGGTGTGCCGTATTATATAAACGGCTTCGTCTGAAAACATTTTAACTGTTTCCTTAGGAAATCAAGTGCAAATCTATTGTGTATACGATGTGGGTTTCATCTTGCCCAGCGCTTTTGAGGCTTTTCATTTTTCTTTCTGCAGCAAATAATTGAACATTGCTGTACAGTCTGTGTATTTGCTCGCAAGTTTGCCTGTGAACACTTGCTGTTCTATCCACCTTGGCTTTTTATAATTCAGCAGTAGGTGGTATGTGCTAAAGTCTAACTCGCACATTAGTCACTGCGAGTAGAATCCCTCGCTCAGCGGTGACGCATCAGAAGGTGCTCAGAGAGGACGGGCGATAGCGGGGAAGCAGCAGCCAAGGGCCTGAGAGCCTCTGGGCGCTCATGGTGCAGGACCGAGCATCGAAACCAGGCAAAATCCCCAGCAAAGCTGTTAATATCACAGCTGGTTTTGTGTGGGCTCTGCCTTTGCAAATGACTCCCTGCTCCTTTCTCACTTTCCCTTAGCTCTATGCGTAGACAGTCAGAAAAGTGAATGAGCCCACGTGAAACATGGGGAAGGCTTTCTGCAGGCAAAGAGGGAGCCGAGCTGCTGCTGCTGGTGAAAGTCAGGAACTTGCTCCTGTTTCCTCCCTGGAGTCTGTCTAGGGTCAAGCTATGGCGAATACGCTGGGTGGCTTGGCTGCAGTTTGGCTACCACCAGAGCAACCTCAGAACCTCCAGGTCCTCAGCTTGCATAGACTGAAATTCAGCCTGGTGACGTTTTAATTCCAAATGCTTGCTTGGAGTGTTTGATGTATATTCACCCTTTTGAATATTAGATAGACCTTTTAAATCTGATTTTGGTTGTAGGAATCCTGGTACCATTGGCCATTCAAATCACATCAGCACTCCATTCAGCCATCAGTGTTAGGAAAAAAATCAGGACTTTCAGATAATGCCTTCTAAATTTTTAAAACATTTTACAAGTTTTACACAGGTGCAAATTAAAATAAACTCATAACAACTGTATTTGGAGAGAGAAATTACTAGATGTATCAGCACCTTCTGTGAGTGATGGGTTGGTGACTGCAGTATTATTCAGGTGAAACTAGGTGATATGAATGTTTCAGAGCTTGGCTGTACTTGAAGCCCTGCAGAACTCTGATCTCCAATTAAACAATGATCAACAAGGCTAAGCTAGCAATGCTTTTAAGCATATGTAAAATTCACTGTAGCTATTAAAGTAGCATTGCAATGAAAGATACCCAAACTCTGATGATTTCTTTTAAATATGATGCTTTTTCAGGGATCTTTTCTGCATTTTTGGCTGTCCTCCCATTTGTATCCCTTTTCTCAGTCGCTTAAGTCCTTTCAATAAAAAAAATCCCTTGTCTTTTCCCTGAAACACACAGGTCCAGAACAGATGACCCAGTTTTTCATTAAGATGGGAGTCTGTAGGGCCACTCTCACCAGATGAACCTCATGGGTCCTTTTTTTTCCCTCCCACTATTCTAACTGCTTATGCGTATCCTTCTCCTTTGAGGTTTCTGTTTGATCCCCATGTAACCCGTAATTATGTGTTATTATATATATTTAAATATATATTATTAAACTGCCATTTCCTTATGCAGGTCTGGAACTGTCACTTTCTATGCTAATTTCTTTCCTCTGCAGTCTGAAATGTATCAAAATTTTGGGCAATCCCCTGTTTAGTGTAAAAAGGATATTACTTCGCAGTTCACATGTAAAACATGTAAGTCTTTAGATGTAAAAGTCTCATGTGGCCTATTTCCTAATTTGTTAAATTAGTTCATCCTTATCATTTCTCTTTTCACAGAGGATGGATGTTTATGTATTACACACTGTATTAAAAAAAAAAAAAAAAAAAAAGAGGAATTAAATAAAACTCCTCCCTTGCCCCAGCCTAAACAGCACTGTCTGGAACACAAGTGTAGCACCACTGGTGAGATAAAAGCATCACGAGGAAACAAGCCAGTAACAGTAGCATTTTTTTCTTCAGTAAATAGGTGTTAAAATGACAAATTGCTCAAAAAATATATACAGAGGACTAATACGATAAATTTTTCCTTGTCCAAAGAAATCTCCCATTTTTAGATTTGTTCTTGCCTGATATCTCGGTCTTTCAAAGATTAAGGTATATAGTTTTTCCCATTTCTGCTCTGGTTTTGGGTGGCCCTACACTGAGATAGTTACAAAAGGAATGTTTCTTTTATACCATCTGCCCTGCACATTTTACTCCTTAATGAAATAATTTACTTCGTGCTCTTCGTAAGGGGAGTTAATACTGCATAAAGGCAGTACTAATACTGTCATTTTCCTTGCAAGAAACCAAGCCTGATACTTTAAGGATGTGCATTTTTCCTCTGGTAGCTTATGAAAATTTAAATTAAAAGGATTTAATAATTTAAGCAGCATAGTCTAGTGACTGAACATTGAAGAATAGAGGAGTTGGAAATAGCTAGCAAAACACCAGGCATTCTGGAGAATATGGCTTGCTATTTTACTGCCCTGAGGTGCCGATTCTTGCTAGATGTACGCAGGGTAGAGATGTTTGCAGAAATAAGTTGTAATGTGATTGAATAGAACTGCTATTTAGTAATGAAATTTCTATCCTCAGTTATATATTTCATTATACATTCTGTATTGATTAATGATTTTCTTTTATACTAAATGCCAAAGAATCTTTCGCCAAGAGGATTTAGATCTTGAGTAAAGAAGAAAGTGGAGGCAGGGAAAAGGAAAGAAGTGGAAAAAAATCTGTGTAAGCTGCACTTGTTCAAATAATTACCATCACCCAGTATGTTCACATATTTGTCTGATCCTTGTAGGGGAATAGAATTCAACCCTGAGCCCTCCTAAATGCCCGCTTACTTTAAGTACTCTCTAGCTATCATGTTTTTGTAGAAGCATCATGATGTATCTAAATATCTAATTACTATGCTCTTGCTCCACTTCTCCTTTTCCTTCCCACTGTTTAATTATTGACCTCATTTGTGGCATGTCTCAGATCTAAACTGGCGGTTTCTTGCTGTAGGGACCCTGACAGAGATCCTGACCTTAGTGAAATCAAGGAGGAGAGTGGATTTTGGTGTCTCAAGTGGGCGCAGGATTTCACCCCTGCCTTTATTGGAGACACCTCTGGACAAAAGCAACAAGCAAGAATGAAGAACTTGAGTAATAAGCCAATTATTTCTTTTAATTAGGACATGTATAGAGAACTCTCAAACTGAAGAAAGGGTGAAATCTGCTGAATAAATTATTCACAGTAACTAGTCCACCCAGTTCTAGTTCTGGCAGCGATAAAGCTGCAGTGGCATCAAAGTGTCTGCTCTTGCGGCGTGTTGCTCTGACACAGATGTCAAATGACAGATCAACACGAGGTGAACAGATGAGCCCTAGTCTTTGCCTTGCTTGACTGCGAAGATCACTAGGGGTGGTCAAAGACTCTCCGAAGATGCTCTTAGAGCATCCTTGAATGGTAAAAGATAAATAAAACTGGCCAGGAGGTAACCTGAGTAATCCCTAACTCTGCGATGCAGATACAGCAAAGGCTTGGGAGCTGTTTGCCCCATCAGGGAACCTTGCAGCTGCCTGCCCAGGCCCTGAGTAGACATCTGAAAATGTGCAGTGTTTTCTTTCTGCTGGTGAACTGGGTGCTGCTAGCAAGGGATTCGAAGCAGAGGTGGTTTGCTTCACCGGGGCTGAATTTACCGTGCGTGTTTTGCTGCTCTCCAGAGGGATTTCTTTCAGACTGGGTGACAATGGGGGCGGGTGGTGAAGATGTGGTCAGTGAGTAGTGACTGAAGCCCGGTTGTGGGGAGAATGGGCCGAATGTTCAGAATTTTAGTGAATTCTGGACACTGCTAAGTGTTTTCTTTAGATTCTTGTAATCTTGTACAGTTTGTGCACCACCCCCTAAGCAACTCGGTGGTCTCAGCCAAGAGGTCATTCATATGTTTTAGATGTCATAAAATTGCCAAAGGCTGATTTTGGCAGCACCAGATTTTACTCCGAATGATAAGGCAGACTGTAAGAAAAAGCGGGGATTATTTTATCTTTTACTTAAAGCAAATGCAATAATGTTCTCAGTTTCCTGTTCCTGCTTTTGTTTCTCCTTGCATTAGAGTGCACTACTTCTACAGTCTTTTTTTTCTAAATGTAGCATTTTGGGCCATAATTTAAAATCAATGCACTCAGTATCACATTTATGAAATTCTCTTAATGCTTTTTGGAAATTCCCTATAATGACGTTAAGTTGCAGCTTATGATTCTCTGCCATACTGAAATTCCTTACTTTACAGTGACATGTTTTTGTGGAGTAATGATGGCAGTTAATGTATATGAAACCCTGATTAAATTTCTGTGGCTGTTTATTACATACAATTCTACCACGGTCTAATTTCTATAAATGAGTATATTCCGCAGAAGCAGGATTCTACTGAAGATGGATTTTATCATACTGTTAAAACTGTACATCCCAGACAAACAATTCATGTAGAAATATGTGCTTGTTCCTTTGAGAGAGGTGAATAGATAAACTGGCCAAGGTACAGGGAAATAGAGCATGGATAATGCGGGTTTGAGAGATTCTGTTGCTTAAGTGATGCATTAAATCAATATTCTGCAAAGCTTTTTCTTGTTAAGTTATTTACTTGGCTGCTGTCACAATTCACCATTTAGGTCATCATCTTTTAAAAAAATATATTTCCAAGTGGCCTAATTTAACTTTATCTAAATACTTCAATGCCTCAAGTAATGCAACTTCTACAAATACTGAAACTATAACACTGTTTCTGTGCTAATATTTACACTGAAATTCCTTCCTCAGATAATAGGCTAGGGAAAGAATTGAGTTTCAAATGAATTACTAGTTTATCTGTATTAAAATCTAATAGTACAACTGAGTAATGGCAGGAATAAAAATGATGTTAATAACCTAATAAAAACAGAAATACTTTAGTAAAGCCATGCAGAGAGAATACTGAAAAGTAAATAGAGGCCAGTGTTCATTCTTCAGGTATTTTGATTTTAATGTATATTTGCATAAATTGAATCTCATGAGTGGTGGCTTCTGAACACTCAAAATAATCATCCAGGCACAATTGCTATTTAGTTTGTCAAAACATAGAGGCGGATCCTTGATCATGCAGCACCCCTGCTCTGCTAAGGTTTTACTGTGCTTAAGATAACAAAGTCATTTAAAACATGCAATTTATACAATTAATATTTCCTTTAATCAAGTTTTAGAAGGGTAAGATCACTCACTTCCTATTGTAAACTGTCTTAATAGTCTATCATCTATCCAGGGCTGTCTGAGAGCCCGTTTACATAACATGTAATTAGTCACAGTGTCTACGTATGCATGTGGCTAAGTCTAAGCCTGCCCTTCACTTTTAGAAGTTGGGGGTCGGATTTTTTTTTTTTTTTTTTTAATTCTTTAAGGAGTTGTAATTGCAATTGACAGCTACAGATCTGTGTTTTGCTGTTTTTTAGAATCTATAATTTTTAAATTTTCATTTAAACTTAGAAAAAGTATTTCCAAAGAATTTCCTCATCTTTATTTTAGCAGTATGAGTGTTCAAATAGTGATGAAAACAGTCAAGTCAATGCAAGAGGTTTGGGTGAAGGAGACTGCAAAGATTAGGATTAATTATTTAAGAAAGCAGAAGAATAAAATGGGTCATGAGGAAGAGCGGGGGGGGGGTTGGGAAAGGGGGGGTGGGGGCAAAGTACTGAAGCTTATAAAGGAGAGAGAACAGGAACACGTGTTTTCCTGACAGTGACACAAGGGAGGTGAGGGGTCTTCAACCCGAACGGAGGCAGAAAAATCAGAACCAAGAAAGGAAGTGCCTTTTTTACACAGTATGTGCTTAAACTGTAGGAGTCATTGGCAAGGGTGGTTAAGGCTCTGTTTCTTAATTACTGTATGGATCTGGACTATTTTGGTACTCTTTTACTTTGTCTTGCTCTCTGTTCATAATCGAAGTTTTATTTATCTACTTTTGTAATGCCTTTTCTAATACTCATTATCTGTTTGTGGGAACTGAATACACAGCAAGACATTTGTGCTGTGTGTGTATTTCTTTGCAAATTGCAGGAACCTTTTTTTAGAGAACTTTTTCTAAAATACCCAGATAGGGTAACATGGTTCTTTTTACCAGTACTGTCATGTGGTCACGCAGGATGCAAGCAAGGTTCAGAACTGCATCAAAAATGGGTCTTGTTAATGCTGCCCTTGATACAAACACTTTTGTCGTATATTAGTTTTTCAAGGAAAGGCACCATTTTTCTGCCCTCAGTATCGGTTAAAAAGAGAAGCAAGCAAATCAGTTTTTGAAATCTGATTAATAGGATTTCAATTATGTAAGTCATTGCACTCAGCAAAGGTAATGGTGAAAGAAATGAAAACTGTCTGCAGTTAAGTGGCTTTGCAGATTACTAAGGTGATGGAGAAATACTTATGTACCTTTTTGAATAAATAAATGCAAAGGAGGCAAGAACTTCACAAAACAGGTTTTTTACCAATAGCGAAAATGCTGATTTTGTTACCCTCCTCTATGTCACTTATCTATCAATGATTTTATGGAGATATTATAATGCATTTGAGTAATGCTGTGGGCAATGAAACATAGAGTGTGACTGTCAAAAATAGAGCAAGGCGTATTTCTGAGTTAGGCAAACTATTGAAGTGCCTGAAGCAACAGCCTTTGCAAAGTAGCTGTGGAGCAGGTATAGATACTTGGAAAAAGCAAGGAAACTGAATCCCGCACCAGATCAAAAGGCAGGTGCTGTTGGCATGTTCTCAGTGGGCAAAGAGCATAAGAGGATGATATTGCCGAGGCAAAATAAAGTTCACCAAGGAAAAAATGCTGGAGCGGCCTGATGCAAGCAAGAAGTTCCAATGAACCAAAAATTCCCTAAATCCCAAAATGTGAAGTGCTGACCCCTGTTGCCCTTGACAAGTTGTTAATTAGCAGAGGATTAACACCCTTTTCATGTGATGGCAATCACTAGAAAATAAGGTCCACGCATCAAAGCCCTTTAGGGGCTAACAAAAGATTAAGCACAAAGATTGTGGGAGTTATAAAAGGGGAGCCTGAAAGGGCCACTCGAGTGTCCAGTGCCCCAGCTTGAACAACCCACCGATACGCTGGAAAGCAAAATATTTTGTCAGGGGGCTCAACTGCAATAGAAATAGCTGCTCACTGAAGGATGCGGGCGGGCTCGGGGTGGCCCGAGGGGTCCCGGGGCGCTGGCTGGGCCGGCGCCCGAGTGCCAGGTGGGAATCGCCTGACCTCGCAGCCCTGACTGCGGGATCGGCCAAACGAGCCCCTGGGTTGGCGCGGGGCGCTCCGCGGGCGCTGCAGGAGTGTCTGTGCTGCCGGCTCCAGCGGCAGCGCGGGACTGCTGCTCCGGGGGGTGCCTGCGACAGCGCTTGTTCCTGGTTATTTTTAGTTCACTCACGTCCCCTTTTCTTACCGAAATTCCTCTTTTTCCTTTAGGATTATGACTCTGGCATATCTACGGTATTGTGATGGACAGAGTATGCAATAGTTTATGTCACGAAAGGGGAGTAATCGTGATCCCAACTGTGATTTTCAGTGCTGCTTTCCTAGTTGTGCTATCAAAACGAGACCAGTTCTTGACTGTCAGATTTAAGGTCAGTCTTGCAGGGCTGACAACTGAGAAAATTATTTTTCAGATAAACTGAGTGAATCTGACCTGGAAGTTTCTGTAAGATAATAAACAGGAAGCTCTGCAATTTTTAGACTCATTTCTCAATAGAGCCACAACTGAAGCATAAAGAACTTCTCTCTGTTGTGAATGTGATCGCCTAGTACTTACAATTCTGCATGTTCAAAACGATCTTGCAGCACTAACTATGCTCCGATGCAAACGCACATGTGTCCCAGCCGTACATTTGGCTTGGCTCTGTCTCACCTCTGCAACTGTTGAACAAATATTTGAAGTTTCCCATACAGAGGCCTGCAAGAAAATGCTATTTAATGTTGCCCACTTAATCCCCTGATTTGAAAACAACCTGAGGCAGTGTCAGGCCTCCTATTTTAGTATTCCAAAAGAAAATGAAAGCAACATCCATCTTCTCAATAGAGGAAACTAGCCTACTCGGTCATGATGGGTTCTAATCATATGTTACCACATATGAAGGAAAAAAGGACCAACATTGATAACTTAAGCATTAAGTAGACACTAAGTGCATTTTTCCCCTCTCCCCAGATGATAGGAAGTTCAACTCAGAAAGAGCTGGTACAAGTCAGCCAAAAGCGTGACCCTGTTTAATTCTCTCCTGCAGTGGCTGCAGCACCCTGATGCTGCAATGCTGCCTGTCAGTTATCTCCCTCCCTCCCTGTTAGATAAACATTTCAGCTGAATTCTTGGAGGGCCAGATTTAAGTTATGCCCGTGTATACAACTCTGACATTTGCTTTCTGCAAACGTTCATGGCAGCAGTTGGCTATCTGAATGCTGTTGGAAAGCAAGTAAATTCAAATGAGTATTTATGAAATGTGAACTAAACCTAGGAGAGAGATGGGCTTAGATCTCCACCTGCCCAGCTGCAAGGGTGTCCAGCAAAATCTGCGTTAGTGTGCGCTAGATTAGGTTTTTCTTATGTAAGACTGTGGTTTCACAGGCAGTGTAAGCTGCTTGAAATGGTGCTTTGCTGAAAGGCAGCATTGCCCTTTCCAGCTGATATATGAAACTGGGGATGGGAGAGCTGGGACTTCTCCTTTTGGTAGCATGTTTTTGGATTGGTTTAAACCATCTGTGAACCCACCCTCAAGTATGCTACAGGAAAGAGAGAAAAGGACAAAAAAGACAAAAAAAAAAAAAAAAAAGAACACCCACCACAGCCATGGTTTCTTTCTGTACGATTTTTTGGTACCTTAAATCCTTCCATCAAGACTGACATTTAATCAGAGTTCTCAAGCCTTGATAAAATTAGATTATTTTCACAATAAGGTCACAAACAGCAACTTTTGTGTATGACAGCTGAATTACAGAAGTGCTATCTAAAAATGCTCAAAGTCAATGTAAAAATTTTGAAAAGATTTGCATTCCTGGAACTTGTTCAGAATGCCTGTCTCAGTGTTTACTGTTTGTTTGCACTCCTTTCTGTGAAATAAGGCTTATGGGTGCTGAGGCATGTGCTGCTTGGAATTGCTTAGAATGAGGAAGGTGGTCGTGGGCGCAGTCATTAGGTTCTGCTGCCTCTGTTTTCCTGCAGGTTGCATGAGACAGAGTAGCTGTCTGTCCCGAATAGGCGTGTGAAAGGCTTTCTATGGTCAGTAAGATGACAAAGTGTAAAAGCATAAATAAGCGTATTGTAAATGACTCACCAATGTCCCCAGGCCGACTTGGACAAGAGTCCAAGACTTCAACAGGGAAGTTGCGATGAAATGTAGATTCGGGATTCGTGAATCAATCCCATGTTTTTAGGGAGGCACCAGCTTTAGGCAACTGAGCTTTTCTGGAGTCCGTAGAAAGTGAACGGGCTGGTTTCCCTGCTTGCTCCAAGTTGAGTTTTTTCATGGACAGCTCAGCAAATCAACAGGACCTTCAACAGAAATGAGTGTGGTGGAGACTTTGGTATGACAGTCTCTGCTTATTGCAGGGTGGCAGCTATTTTCATTACTATTTTCCTCAGTGCTGTTTGTGTTCAAATACAAAGTTAGCGTTCAGCCCTGTCCATCTCATTTATCACAAGCGTATCTACTCAGAATGGAAAAGCCATATGGTGATCAAAACTGGGAATTATGCCCCAAGTTTCACACTAAATGCACTTATATGGTCTTATGGCTACTTACACTTGGTGCCCATCTGTTGGGATGGCAGGGGGCCCGCTGAGAAGTTGGCCAGACAACTGCCCTTGAGGATAGTTGCCAGACAACGTTTGAGCTTCGGTGGGCCACGCAGCTAGGGAAAAGCCGTAGTCTTTGCTAAAATTCCCTCCTTGCACCAGCAATTGCTTCCTATATTTCCATGTGTTTTTTTCTTCACATAGAAAATACATGAAATAAAATGTGACTACTGATTTATTTTTGTCCTTTCCACTGCTACAGATTATATTGGAGTCCACAGATGTAAAAATCGTCAAGAATTGTTTCAAGTCAAGAGAGTGCAATAGGTTAAAATTATGGCTATTGCACGAGTGGGACTTTTTATACCAAATGGGGAACTAGGAAGCACATTGATAGTAATATAATTGTGGCAAAACTAAAGACAGAGGTGCCAAATGTACTTCAGGAATTCAGTACTCGACTTCTGAAAGAAAAGACTATATGGTTCAAATTGGTAAACACCATTCAGGAGGCAGGATGAATGATAGGAAAGGTAAAACTAATTTCAAACTGAAGAAATATTTTGCTTTATTATAAAGTTAGGAGGTGAAAGTATTACTCTGGAAAAATATTTCTATAAAAATCTACAATCTAAACAAAAAAGACAACAATGTACAAAAATAACGGTAGAGAGAAAATGATAAAATAAGAATAAAGGTAAAGGTAAATTTTTAGCAAATTCCTTGCTAAAAATGAATTTTGCAAGGTATTAGAAATTGAGCTGAGAGAAGATGGACAAGGACAAGGTAGCACTGAAGGAAGTGTTAGTGACAGATAAGCAAACCTGCCTGTCCTCGTGCTTTTATTTTCGTTAATAAGCACCACGTAGTACAAGTCTTGGGTAGAGCCTAGGGAGTCACTAATTTGCTGCTAAAAGCAGACGGTCATGTCTGCAGGAAGGACACGTGGAACATAAGCAAGAAAAAGCTTTTGGAGGAGAGAGAAAGAAGCGTTTGCGAGGAGAGGAGGTGGGGAAGGGCCAGAGGAGCAGGGCAGGTGGTGGCAGCTCCTGCGTGGACGTGCGGGGCGGGCGCAGCAGCTCCGCTCTCGCCCGCTGCAGAGTCCTCGGGCAACCTTGGGCGGCACCAAGGACAGCCCCTTGCAGCTGTAAGGTCTGCTCCCCAGAGTGTTGCCTTCACCTATAACGATAATATGTTGCTTTAATAACACCCCTTTCTGTATCTGTATGTTTCTAGGGGGCTTTAAGCATTATTTTCTTGTTACATAAATAGTTAGAAGTATTTCTGTTACTGAAAGAAACCAATTACTTGAAATTAAAACTTTGAGGATTGTACCCGTTTCGATGGAGAGGGTACAGGAAAGGGTTGTCTTGTCTGGACGGGCAGCGCGGAGCAGCAGCGCAGTGTGGTGGTCAGAACGCCTGCGGCTGACCGTGCAGTCGTGTGCCAGGCCCTGGTGCCCCTGCTTCGTGCCAGGAAACCCTGGGACCCCCGTGCCTGGAGGAAACGGGCACCTTCACCGCCCTCTGGTTTTCATCTTGGCACTGCAAGGGAGTTTTTAAACACATGGGGACTTCAAGGGTCCCAGATGAAGGAGCTGTTTTCCCTCAAGCTTTAATGAGGAACGGGTGACTCCTGGCTCAGGGATATGGTGGCCCTCACGAGGGGCCCGCAGGTGAAACCGCGTGTAGTTCCTCTCAGAGCTGCCATAGGATGACTAGGAAGGAGGCCCAATTCCTGCTGTGAAGATGTTAGGAACCAGCTTGATTGACTGCGGTTTGAGGGTACAGAAATGCTGCAAGCAGAGTGTTTACCACCCAGCCTGATCAGTTTTCATCTCTGTTTCTAACTTTCATTTCTTGAATAGATATTTTCTAAAATAATCATACAGGGCACCCTCTCAGTATCGTGTGCTCCAGGAGATTAGGTCAAACATGCTAAATGATAATGGAACCACTGATGCAAAACAGTAATTTTGCTTGGAGTCATATTTTTCTTAAGGACCCTTTATTCTGTAAATAAGTTTGATTGTTTTTATGTTGGCTGTACAACACTGTAGAAATCATATAATAGGATTAATATGTTAAAAATGAGGTTGCATATTCTTTAGTATGTTCTCTGGCTGCATAACGTTCATGAAGATGAATCATTTAGATTCATACTGAGTTTGTAGGAGGCTTTTCAGATGTGAACAGAAAATGTGAATTTAATTTTAAGCTTGGCCCAACATCTGAAATAAAACACAAGAACACAGAGTTAGGCAGCTCATAGTGGACCTGAGCATCAACAGAAAAACTTCTGTAATCTAAGTTCCCCTGAAATAATTGAAACATAGTACTTATTAGTAACCAGATGTAATTTAAGCAAAATACTTTCAGTTTTTACAGATGGGCCTTTCAAAGCCAACTATATAAAACTAGTTTATTTTGAATGTTTTGACCCTGGAGGGACAGTGTTTTATTTAATCATCGGAACTCTTATTTGCATATTGAGTCTCATTTGTTTCATGACCACATTAATTAGAAGAAAATACTATCTTGCTGTAAATGACATTTCAGTTTCTGAATGAACAAGGACATGGGCTTCAGGCAACTTGCATTAATGTTGGTTGTATAGAAATTAGTAACAATTTCTCCCAATTTTCCCGGCAAAAATAATAACTTGAATATTTATGTATTAGAAAAGGCCATTCCTGACCCATGGCCAGGAGATTTTTTTGTTGTCTTATGGGAAAATATTTTATGTTGAAGATACATTACACAAATGATTTTTGAAAAGATTAAGAGCCTACTGTTTTGGGAAGATTTCCTTCCTATATGCTTGATCATGACCTGAGGAGCTAATCTTGATCTGGAAATGGAAATGTCCAATATTTGTTTTCTATAGAAGCTCTAGATTTAATAAATACTTCCTAGTGAAAACCCGAGGTGACACATTATGGATCATGTAACAATCAGCAGAAAAGATGTTAAGGAAAATGTAATACATGGCTTTTGAGTCCAGTAGAACTACACACATTTAGTTCAGTTTATTGCAGCCTAAAGTGCTCTCAGAATTATATTTTGGGAAGTCATTCAGTCCTGAAGTGACAATTTCACAAGGGAGGGGAGGGGATTTGCTTCCTCAGCTGTTTTGGTGGTAAACTCCTCTGGGTTTAGATGTGAGCGGCTGGTCTGGGCTCCCCGGCTACCCCAGCCCTTGCACTGACTCTGACCCTTTCCATCAACCAGAGCTCCAACTCCAGGAGTGCGTGAGGACAGGTAATTCACATTAAAATCACAAGTCACTCTCTCATAATTACTACACTGGAGAAGTACAAAATTACAAGGAGAAGTGTATTTAAAGGGAGCGTGAGAAAACTGGAAAACCTTTTAGTACTATCCTCAAAGATGAGGTTCAGACTAGTTCTAGACCTGAGCTGAAAAAGAATCTGCGTGGAATTTGCAGAGAAACTTCATCACGTATATGTGCTTTCTGGGAGGAGGATTTTAAAAAGTAGCAGTTTTGTTAGATACTTTGGATAAGCAAAGGATGCTCAGAGTGCATCACTTCAACAAGAAGCCTCAAGTAGCCAGCAAAGCGATGTTGACGTAAAATGCTTTTCTTCGAAGATTCTGTGTTCTCAGGGGTCCCACTGGAGAGGAAAGAGGTGTTTTCCATTCCACCATGCCTCCAATCTTTCCTGTGCTTTCCATTTGCAGCTTGTGTAGCTTTTCACATCCAGGGGAACTATGGTTGTCCTTTTACCAAGGGCTTTCTGATTGTTTGCATGGAATTGGGACCCAATATCCTCATCTAAACTTTATAAGGATGCTTATTTTTAGCACCTTTACATAAAATAACAAACAAAAAACTTGAAAGCCATTGCAGTTAGTGCATGCAAGAAGAGATAACTTATTTGAGAAATATTGAGAACTTATTAAGAAATAACTTATTTCTTTTTGAAAGCTTTTTTTTTTTTCCTTTGCAGCTCTTATTTTGTCTCTTAGAGAATGAATTGTTCTACAGGGAAATGGAAAGACAAGTGCCATTTTTTTTTTTAATCCTTCACTGTACCTTATTCTTCTCTTTGATTTGAAATTAAAATGTCCAGAAAAGTTGATCACAATAATGAAAAGAAAGCAGGGCTGTATTCCTTTTTGCGATCTTTTAAGCTGTAATTGCTCAAATCAAACAAGATAGTGAATCATGCAGAGAAGTTTATTTGATAAAAATGGTCTCTCATACACTTGATTTTACCTGCCCAGTCAGAAGGAAGGACATCAGGGTAGGGCAGCTCACATGAAGGGCAGAGTGTGATCTGTGCCCTGGAATATTTTCCTGAGCAGCCCAGGGCTGCCCGGCTTTGTGGCAGTGGTGGGCTCCAGCATGAGGTCACCGATGCTGTATCTGCTCCTGCAATGCTTGCATGTACTCCATCCACTTTACGTGCTTGTGTTAAAGATTTTTTTTTTAATTCCAAACCTGCCAATACAGCTCTCCCAGATATTTAAATGGCTTAAAAGTCTAGTCTAATAAAACAATAATATCACATTTTGCATCTAGGCCATCTGTATTCCTTTTAATCTCCAAAAATGAAATATTTTGTAGTAGCCATTATGGCTTCCATGCAAGCAAATAACATTTAAGCGAGCTGGATATCTCAGTAAATCCCTTTTATTCCGCAGCTCTTTTCTTGCTTACGTTTTGTTAAATTTTGAGCGCTGTTCGGAAAGCCAGAAAAGCGGTAAAGTCTTTGAAAAGCATGAAATAAATTCTGCTCAGTGAGTGGGTAATTGTTCAAGGTCATCTGTTGGTTGTCTTTGTCCTGATTGTTTGAATTAGTAGCTAATAATGGGGCTGAACCGTGAATGAATTATTATCCATAGGGCATATTTTGGGGAGTGTCAGGAAATATTACAGGGTAATTAAGGTTATCCAATAGCAAGGCTGTGTTACTAGCAGATGTCTAGTAATTACTGTGTTTAAAAAGTGTGGGGATTAAACTAAGATTATAGCTTTTATATTGTCTGCCTTTACAAGTCATATTTGGAATTTATTCAGTTTATTCTGCTGCCCTTTTCCTTTTGTTCTGAATCTGTCACTTAAATTCCAGCTTAAACACAGGCCTTTCCTGGTCAATTAAAATAAACATCAGCAGATGGTATGCAGTGCATGTGTATACAAAATAGGAATGTGGTCATTGAGGACTATAAGGATGACTACATTGATAAATACTTACTGCTACTATTTATTTGTTAACAAGTTCTGAGCCCATTCTTGGGCTTGAACATCAACCATCTTAGGTCTGAAAATAGGTCCAATATGAAATATTCTTAGAAATATTTTTCAACAGTGTAACTGTGGTTGTTAATGATGGAAGAGCTCATTTACTGATTTTATTGTAGTTTATTGCCAGTTCTTTTGGCAAAACCAACGTCCCGAGTTCAAAGTTCTGCTGCTATTGCTGACCCTAAGCTGGCTTAGTGCTACCAGGGGCCAGGGAAGGGAAAGCATTTGTTTATTCCCTGATCCAGCACATTTTAGCAGATGGGCTGGGGGGAGATAATGCAGTGGACGAGGCTCCGCGGCATCTGGAATGTCTGTGTTAGCAGAGCCGCGTGGCGCTGGGGACACGGCCGGCAGGCAGCGGCGCCGCACAGAGGGGCCGCCGAGGGGAGGCCCAGGAACCCTTCCCCTGCAGAGGAAGGGAGGACCTGGGAGGTTAACAGAGAGATGGGAGGAAAGGAAAAGGAGGAGAGGTCCAAAATGAATGTGAACAGGAAGAGGAGACTGCAGAGCAGTGCGTGAATACTCCTGAGCACGTGGCCTCGCACATTACTACCTGCTCAATATGCAAAATAAACCTATAACACGAGTGGCGCTTATGTGTTTTCTGGTACATTGTAGTAGAGGGGCACACTAGGATTATTTTTTTAGCAGTAATTAAAAAAAAAGTAAAATAAAATCACTTTGCAAATTTCTTGGTAACTTTCTCAAGTGAATATTTGTACTAAAGCATTTTTGTTCTGCCTTCCCTCCCTCACCGACAGCCTTTCTCACGAAACTAGCATTAAGCATTATATATTTATTCTACCGACTGGTAACAGTGTGAGAAGGGACTGCATAGTCACTGCACAGAAACATTCAGGGTGGAAAGTTGAGCTACTGTGTTCACGTTTCTTACTGGGACGTGCATAGCAGCAGCCGAGTTGGTCTATGGGACGTACGGGTCGATATTGTAGTCCAGGACTTTGCTCACTTGGGTTGTCTTTGTGCCAATCAGGGCGATAACACTTAATGCACATTTAATAATTTTAGAAATTGCTTTAGCAAAATTAGAAGGCAGTTATTAACATTGAGATTTTATGAAAGTCAAAGGGATTGTTCATGATCTAAAACTAGGCATAAGCTCAAGTTTTTTGCCTGATAAAGCCGTCTCACAGAATCCTCCCTTGAGGAAATTCAAGATCAACACTAGAAAAAGCTCCAAATCTGGGTCTTTTGAATTTTAAAACCTGAATATCCCCTTGGAATTAATTTTCAGGAAAAAGGTTGTGAATTTCCAATTGTTTTAATCTCTGTTGGAATGATAACTGAAATCTTGACTTTCGGTGTAGAAGAGAAGCTGAGGACGCGGAAAGGGAGGGGAAGGGCAGTTGCAGCAGACAGTTGGGCTCTTGGGCAGTGAATCATAAAGAAAAAACATAAGATGCAGATTCACCCCTAGGAGAATTGGCGATGTTTGCAATTGCTCTGAGTTGCAGTCTGTATCCCTGCTTGTCTGTCATAACTGGGTTATTATCTCCATAGGTCTCCCAAGCTTAGGGAACAGGCAGGCCTCCCATCAAACCAATGGAGAACTTCAACAGCAATTCGTGCTTTCAGTGGCTGTGATGCCTCTTGTTTGTATTCTAAGTCATTGATATCTGCACGTTGACATGATAAATGGTAAAAGCTGGTGTAAAATGCTCCTAGCTTTATACAAGATACCTCTTTTTTGCTGGCTACTCAATTATTACCATACAAATGCCTGACTCAGAGTCTTTTCAACTTAATGAGACTATTTTTACTGGCTTCATTGTGCTTTGGATCAAATCTGAAAACTACTAAACTTCTGTTTTAGCAAGTTATGAGATTTCCTTAAAGAAAGGAAGGTTGACTTTTTGTTTGATGTGTTAGTTAAGAATACAGGAGTGGGCAAAGGCAAAGTTCAAACATCTCCTTTCACCTTTTGATCTGATTGTAAATTAACAGCCACTGAATTAGCAAAAACCATTGTAACTTTTTATGGCATCATTTTTTCATAGTTGGAAAAGCTCTGGTTTACTCTAAAGCTTCTCTTTCACTTCACTTTGTAATGAATAAAAACAAAAAAAAGATGTTTTCCCAGGGCTGACTGAGTTTGCAGCAATCAGCTCCTACTAAAAACTCAAAAAGGTCAAACCTGATCAAAGGCAGTAGGTGCACTTGGCACCGTGTTGCGCTCTCAAGTGCCCTGCTAATGACAGTGGTTATCTGAAAGAAAAGCTGTCTCTGCAAGAGGTTTTCTTATCCAGAAAGTGCCTAAAAATGAATGTTACGCTTGCAAGGTAAATATGGAAGGAACAGTCAGCACGATGATCTCTTGTGTGTGAGATCCCGGCAGACCCAGGAAGGGCGGAAAACACCACCTCGCCCATGGTTTGATTCAAGGATAGCTGCAAATTTCCTTCACCTTAACCAACATGTGGCAAGGCCATACTTTGGCTTATTTTTGGAAGGTTTCTTGTACTTCACTTAAAAAAAATAAAGCAGCCTCCCACACAAGAAACAGGCCCACTGTAGTGAGCAGAGGCCTTGCTGACACTTGAGAAACTGTGTGCAGCACTGTTGAAGCTGCCTTGATAGTAAAAATCAAGTGAGCTAGAAAGGTTCATAGGGGGCTGTGCAGAACAGTCTCATGCTAGGGTGTCTGCATCTACTTGTATTAGTGTGAGGCCTCTCACGATTCTGGTATGCTCAAGCTGGTCGTGCTTCTTGAACATCTTTTTGTCCAAAACAAGGATCTTCTGGGAAGGATAGGAAGTTCTGAATTCTGGCTTCAGTAACTCATTGTAATTTGAAACTGTCCATAATGAAAAAGAAGGTTTTAAAAAAGTTAGTTATTTAGCAAATATTTTTTCCCACACATTTGTTAAAATTCATGATTGTTTTAATTTATTTTATTTGGCCACTTAACTGAGAAATCCTTTTTTCACACAGTTCCATTCTTACTCTCTTTGCCTAGAATTTGAAGTTGTAACTTTTCCTGTGAGATCAGAGTTGTGGAAACTGGAGAGCATGTGTGGCAGTCCCTGATCAGGCTCTGAAACCATTTGAAATCTAAGGTAAAACATCGTGGTGTGAAAGACTGCAACTTTAGCTTTTTTTTTTTTTTTTCCTCTCTACTTTCAACACCTTTTGGATTACTGAGGCTCGAACCTGAGGTACATTAAGCATTCTCCTGGACATTTGTTTTTTATCAGTCAAGAATGTGTGCTCAAACACAAAATCTTAAAAGCTGGGGAAATAGTTCGCTGCAGTTTCTACAAATTCCTTTTTCTATTTTCTGTACATTAAAACTACCCAGCTCAAATGTTACCTTCTTTAGTAACTACAAATGTAAGTTGTTATAACACCAAGATGAAATAATTTGATGTAGATTTTATTTTTGATCTCAGAATAGCCTCCCTAGTTCTGGCTTTAACAAGGAGGATGGCTGGTGTTTATTTTTTAGCATGTTAAATCAGAAAGGAAATACAAATGGCCGTTTTTTGAAACGCGATTTGCTGAAGTCCTAAAAGCAGAGGGTAATTTCGGAGGGTATCCTGTGACAGGAAATGACAAGCGGCCTTCGTCAGGGCATCGGCCGCCCTGCGGCGGCGGGTCCGTAAAACCGCTGTTGACTTAGGGGAGAGACACTTGGGCAGAAAAAGCAAAACCTTGTTCGAGTCCCCGGCCAGCCCCAGCATTCGGGCAGGAGACGGGGCGGGCTCGAGGGCTCGCGCTGAAAAGGCCGGAGTCATCAAACTCGAAAATAGCCTGTGTGGCCTTGTTTAGGGAAAATAGAGAGTAATGTGGCTATAAAAAGCAAAGTAAACTAGCAGTTGACTGCCTCTTTTATGCCATACACATCTTTGAAGGTTAAACTTGTTATTTTAGAAAAACATATGGTAGGGCTGAAAAGAAAACCCAGGTTGTTTGGCTTCGGTATTTCCTTATGTTAACTGAAAAGGCTTGCTCTGAAGAAGCAAAAAATTGCCACGTTTAACATAGTTATACAACTGACGAATGTGCTACATTTCAAAATTCCCTTGATAACATTGTTTAGCATCTAACATTATGGTGTGTTTTGTAAACATAAATGTAACTGTCATATTAACATAACTGTGTAAGGGAATCTCCCTGGTTATGGTACCAAAGTGCAAAGAAGCAGGTTTCCGTGCTGCAGACCTGGCTAACTGGAAAAAATGTGCCCTTAAACATCCAGTTTTCAAATCGCAGCAGTTTATTTTTTGCTTATTGATATTTTTCAGACATAAGTAATGTTCAAAATTAGCAGTGGCCATTTCATTTTACTTATGAAAGAAAAAATCTTCATAAATATAATTAAATATAAATTTTCAAGAATTTCGTAGGAAAATGAAAGTAGGCATTTCATCCTCAACATGTGTACTGTAATTCTTGTGATGAAATAAAAGGCTCAGATGAGCTAGAAAGACTGCCGAATTTCCTGAAACAGTAATGCTTAAAATGCAGTCATCTCATTTTACTGACCTTTTTTTGGCCCTTTGTACACTCGAACTTTCTAACCTTTCAACCAAAAGGTAGTTAGGAAGAGGCAGCTCTGTTGTTTTTCCTCCTGTCTTAGCCCCAATGGAGCTCAGATGTGTGAAGGCACATTGGTTTTCCTTTATTTTAAAGGGAAACAACTTGTTAGGGATAACATTATTTTGTAGAAACAAAATTATGGTTAAAATCATTAATTCTTATTGCAGGTGCAGGCACTTAATACTATCATGGGGCTTCCCCTTTTCATGGTCCTGTCTGCTTCTCAACATGGTTAAAATTAGAATTGAAGGGCTTCATTATCTGTCAGCTTTATTCTCCTTTCCTTTACAGCAGCTCAGCTACAACCCCCTTGTAAGGAACATCCTACCTACCGAAAGTGTTTTCTAATGCCCAGAAATCTGTTTGCCAAGACATACTCCTTATTTGAGAGCATCAGAGTTGTCTGGCAGCAGCATCATGTCTCTCTGAGTTAAGCATCCCAAGTTTTGATTGGTGTGTGCTTTTGGGGCTCATCTTGGGGGGGGTTTGTGCTTCGCAAGCAGTCCTGTTGTAAATGCTTGTGCCGGAACCTGCATACTTTGCTTGAATACTTCCACGTGTGCCTTTGAACTTGCCTTCCATAAATATTTATGCTCGGAAGGCTTGAAGATTTTGGCATATAACTGATTGCTGGTGATACATGGGCATAGTCTAGGTAGATTAATTAAAAGAATCATGCATGTGATCGCTGAAAACATTCAGCTGAATTCGTTTCTTTTGAGTCATATCTAAAGTGGCGAGGTGAAGGGGCAGTTAAAATTAGTTTATGTAGTTGAGACCCACTGATGAGTGTCTTGATTCTTTCATCTATATATCTTGTGGGCTAGTCTTAACCTCTGTTCTCTCTCAAAAATTTGCTTTTGTATCTCAGGCATTTTTTATTCCTATGCAGGAAAAAAATGAAAAATATAAATCAAGTTTAATAACTAACAGCTTTTAATGATTTAATGAATGCATACTGTGAAAAGGGGACTGAGTCATTGTCATGATACAGAAATATTTGCGTGATCTTACTTTGCAGTGTGTCTGTGAGGCTGAGTGCTTTCAGAGATTAGGAAGTTTACTTAATTATCGTTTTTTTTCTGCTAAGATTTTTAATCATAATATGGTCATAGTATTCTTAGATTATGTTATTGTAAGTTTTCCTATTTCAAAGAAAATGAAGTTTAAAAAACTGAGTGTAATATGCACAGTGTACTATAACTTTCAAAACACACTACTCTTAAGAATGCAGCTTGAGAGGGAGGGAGCTGATGTGAAAATGCAGGAATGAGAGAGACTGCTTTTTTTAGAGTCTGCAGCAATGAGAAATTTGACACTCCTAAGATTATTACGTGAAAGCAGCATTTGAGTGTTGGTACAGTTGAGTACAGTGTGCTAACCTGAGCAGTTCCTATCTGAGGAAGTGTATACATCTGTTGCTTAGTTTACAGCATCTGCCTCGCGGCATGAAATCAGTTATGCTGAAAGGCTCATCTAGGAAGCTGGCGAATAAACATGCAGGTGCTCCTCTCAACACAGTGCTTCCTAGGAACACACACTTAGTACTTAGGGTCCAGACCTGGTGCCTTTGTGACATGAGACCTGCTGAATCACAGTAGTTTGTGTTGCGGATTTTGGGGTAGTGATCTAGAGTGCCCTTTATTGCTGAAGAGAGGTCAGGCCAAGATGAGAGTTTAATGCACCATTTGGTGACGATCTGGGGTGTCTGTCTTTGCACAGATTCAAAAAAGTCAAACTCAAATGTCTTATTTTCTGCATGTGAGTGGTCTGTGCTGGCTGCCTTTATCTCTTCTGCCTCTTACTAAAGAAGACAGAACACAAGTTTTTAGACATCTGTGAGCTACTAATCATCTGGTTATTGCAAGCTAGAAGAAGATATAAAATACTACTCTGTGACTGCTTGGCACTTGCACTCTTTGCTAGCATCTGTTGATGACCATTGCTTGAGACAGGCTTGATAACAGGATAATTCAGCGCCTTCCAGAAGGGTAATTTTTACATGGCTATAAATAGACCTGGCCTGGGTAAAAATTAGATGGTTAATGTGTTAAGGAAGCTGTTTCCTCCTGCTTAGCGCTGAAAGGGATCATCTAGGTCACAGTATTAAGCCCGCTGGTGCTCCAGGTGCAAAGGTGGGGTCTAGCAGTAGCCAGACAGCAGGACGAGAAATCTGTTCATCACAAGATTACTGAAGTGAAGAGGGCGGAAGGGGGGTCTTCCCTGACGTAGTGGAGGTGGTTTTCACTTTGCACTTCATGTTCTTAGAGAGTGTCTCCAAGCCAAGCCAGCCCCACTGCTGGGACACTGCAGGTGCTGGAGTCTGTGTCTGAGTTAGGGCACCAGACGTTGCTCAGAGAGGAGGCCAAGGAGGCAGAGCTGCTGCCTGGCCACGCCGAGGGGAGACAGGGGGACGCACCGATGCAGCAGGATGGTGATTGGTGTCCAGTGCGCCACGCTGCTCCGCAGCTGCGTGAGGAAAATAAGGAGCCTTGTATGTGTTAGACACGGCGGGATCTGCGGCTCACCAAATGTGGTGCCACCAGTGGTGAATCACAGATGATAAGCGCGTTTTGACATGTTATCACCTACAAAAACTATCCTTGCATGACAAGACAGAGACATAGGTTTATTCTAACACTAGAGGGTCTTTTCTGACTTTATGGTCTATCTGACAGACTCGTTAAGTTCTCCCTCAAGACCCTGTAAGAGGAGAGTATCCAATAATGATAACCTCAAAGGTGCTTTGTTGAGCACCATCAGGCAGCTCTAATGCCAGTACAAGTGGTGCCCCTTTTGCAGCTGCAGGGCGCCAAGCCAGTCACCGTGCACCTATGGAACTCCTTCGAGTCAAAGTGGTTTTAAAAGGGTGATGAAAAAGATTGATGGAAGACCTGCAGCTTTAGGGTGTACAGGAAAGGGACTGCTTTCATAATGCAAAGGAAATATTTTTGGTCCTTGTTTCAAAAGAGAAAGAAAATAAAAGAAAGAAAGGAAAGGGGAAAAAATAAGTATTTTGTCAGCTGTGTGTGTCAACTTGGTGACTAGTGTGAATTAGTTAAGTGAAATGGTACCTGTGGTCTCTTGTCTTGCCAAGCGTGAATAAATTATATGAGGTACAAAATTTGATTGTAAAATATACAGTAGAGTAGCAGAAACTCATGTGACCCTCTTTAGTAGGGATTTCATGCCTCTGGATCTGAGCCTTTTTAGTGGTGGCAGGCAGTAACATGAGACTTTTCAGTCCTGACTTGATTCATTCAGTCCTACATAGCTCAGAGTAGCGGTTGGCAGCTTGAGTGACTGAAGGTTGAATAGCTCAACTGTAAATTAAATTTTCAAAGGAAGCTCAGTGGCCAGCTATTTTGTAACCTGCCACATCTAAATCCCAGTGGAAACCAGACTCTCTACATGTATTACACCTGTACCCTGAGGCAGCTGTGCACCTTGATTGTGGATCTCCATTCGAGCTCTAGTACTGTTTGGATAAATCACCTTAAAACTACAGTGGTGTTACTAGGGATCTCCTGGTGGAGTTGGAGGTACGGAGGCAGCTGCAGACTGCTTTGCTGAAATAGTTGGAAGATGAGCAGTAAAGTTGTGCCTCTAAAGTTGTTTTGAAGATGTGCTGCAGCTGACAGGGTATCGGCCATCTACAGAAAGACCAGATGGAGACGTAGAATATCTACAGGATGGACAGATTATTTTTACTTTGTTCTGTGTGTCAGTGTGTGCTTTCAAGTTAGTGTGTTGTCTCCTTTGATAGTGTGTGTGTGTGTATATATACATATATATATATATATATATACTTCCAAACTTCCAAAAATTGTGTGCATCTTGGNCATATATATACATATATATATATAAAAACTTCCAAAAATTGTGTGCATCCTGCTCTCTACTAATGCTCTATTACCTATAGGAAAGAATCCATTCTCCCCTCCATCCTACTTCCTCAGTCCAATATAGTTAAGACAAAAAAGCAATTTAAACTTTAAGCTACCAGTGAACTAAGACTCTAGTAGTTTAGCACATTATCAGCTTTCACTATTGTTCCTCGTGAAAGTAAGGCGTAAATTGTGAATAATGTGGTGCAAGGAAGCAGAGAATGAAACCTGAAAGGAGTGTTAGTGAGTGCCCTCATCTTATTCCAGTTGCTGATAAAGCCACAAAAAGGCTAAATTACATTCCTGCAATCTTAACTTTCACACAGGAATATTATTTACAACACCCAAACTTTATTTTAAGGTTATAAAATGAGTTTTCCCAGAGCCATCGTTTGGACAGTGTACGTGGTTGCACGTGGCCGGATAGGGACAAGTGGTACCTGCCCCCGTGCGACCTTCTCCTATGGGGAGAGCTAAGAAGCTCTCAGCTAACAAAGTGTTTGCAGTTCTCGCTGACTTGTATCTATGCAGCGAGAATATCCAGACAGGCTGCTATGAGTAAAAATAAATACTTATTTTCTGATAAATGCATATAATTTACTATGATGTTGAGAGATACCAGATGAAGTCTGATTCTTGTTTCTAACAAACACCTGGTTTCTACAGTGAAACTATACACCATTTCTAATGTTAATGTTTTACAAGTCTTTTTGTTTTACAAATGAAAGTAAAGTATATAAACTACTTTTTCCCTACCGATCAGGCTGTATGTGCAGTTTAGAATGTTTTTACAATCCCTTAAAGCTAGAAAATGTCCTCATGTACTAAAAATACAGATTATAACATGAAATTTCTGATTAAATCCACAAGATTTAAATACGTTCTCGGTAAAGAAGGCCTGAAGTAAAGCCTAAAATGTAAATTGAATTTAGGTCCTAAACATAGCTTCAGATAATAGAAAAATTCTTCGATATTTTCCAGTTTTATGTTTAGTTTTTATATGTTTTGTGAAAAGAAAATCTAAATCGTGGCATCAAGTTCCCTGGTGTTTTTACACAAGTGGTACAGTAGCTGAAAAGGTTGCCTAGATTCTTGACATCCCGCTGCACAAATACATAATTAGGCAGTGGAAGTAGGGCTGGAGGTATTTTCACTGAACACTACCCAAACCATTGCTGATCAGCCTTCAGATTTTTGTGCACTAAAAATCCTAGTGAAAAAGAAGAAACTGGGATTTCAGAACTTCATTTTGAAACACCCGCTCAATAAGCAGAGGAAATAAAAGCACAGGTGGTCACCTACTTACGGTTTTTGTTTGTTTACCCCTATTTTATGCTAGATCCTGGGAACTATTCTTTATTTATTCTACAGTGAGTTTGTTAAGACCTTTTTACTTTAATAACTCTTCCAAAGCAGTGTCCAGCCCAGCTTACTGAGCTGCTGTAGCAGCCAAGACCCGACAGTTCGCATTCTTTCCTGAGATCAGAAAAATTTTCCAAGAATTAAATTACCATTTCCATGCGGATTGGTTCCATTCACGTAGCTTTTGGACATTTCCTTTATTCTGTTCCTCGGTTTTCCTGTATTCCGGTACAGGGCAGCACCCTGCAAGCTGCAGGCAGGGGCTTTGAGTTTGATGCACGCTGTAACCAGACTGACTGAATTTACCAATATTTCATATCCAAGCAATGCTGATAAACCTGGTGCTCTTGGCTGTTTGGCATAGTCTCGTGGCTCAGATGATTCTACGTAAAGCCCAGTCATTCATTTTTCTGTCTTGCTCATAAACGCCTGAGAATTGGCCTTGCTGGATAATAATTTTTGTTTCTTTAATCTAGATTAATCCAATTTATGATTAGTTTGTCAGAATGAAGTCCTCTGGTTGTAAACAGTATTCTATTATCAACTGGAAAAAATGTTGTTAAAAGGTATTTAAATTGTGTTTGTTTTTTTTTATTTCTCCATGTGTTTGCAGACAGTATCCTTGCTACTCAGTAAATGCTCAATCACTTTTTCATAATATAAGTTCTCTACAGAATATCCACTTAAAATTCTTTTAGTGTCATCAACAATCTATATGATTATTAGGTCAGTGCCAGGGCCAGAAATGGTTTGTTTTTAACTCTTAGCTCATTATACAAATAGAGACGTTTCCATAATGTTTTTCATTTTTATCAATCTGCGTATTTTGATTTTAAACAAACGCATTTACTTCTCCTTTCTTTGGGGGGTGGAGAGGCGCAATCTCTAGCACGCTCTATGGAAACTGTGCTTTTGTTAGAGGCGGGTATGAAAGAGTTGACAGACTGAAATTCTTGAATTCCGTAGCCAGTTTGCCCTCGGAACGAAGTGCTGGCGTCAGCATTGTGTTTGCGGTGTGTGGGAGCGGGTAGAAGTGCGGGACGAGCCCCTTCTCTGCTGCAGCTTTTCTGGCCCTCCCTTTGGTTTGTATCAAATAAATGAACTAGATGTGCGAGTGTAAAATATTTGTAATAATTTAGACTATATTTCAGTATCAAAACAAAGTATTTGATTCCCTGGGTTTGTACAGGGCTTATTTGGTTACTCTCTAAGGACGCATCAGGTAGATAACTAATATTTTTGAAACAAATGTGTGTTAGAATGTAGTTTATTAGACAAAATAAAACCTTATTAGTTTTTTCCTCATCAGGTTAGAAAGCAGTTTTTGGTAATGCTGTGAATCAGTTTCTGAATTCAGAAGACAGATGTTGAGAGTCTTCTGGAAGCAGAAGCAAACACTGAAGTTCCCAGAAGAGACAGCACGTATCCATACGGAGCGGCTCTTGGAAAAATGTGGCTTTCATGTTATTACACTTGGAAAAAAAAACTCTAAAAGTTCAGTTTCTTATCATACAAAAGAATATTTCAAACTCAGAATAATATACTCTGTGGCATGGTATATTAACCTTAGAGCAGTTACCTTATGGCATAGAAGAAGGTCACTTTGTTTTTGTGGTGGTGAAAATGTTGGTCACGGCCATGGCAGCCTGAGCCTGGGAAAGAGGATATACCCACGGCTCGGGTCACATCTGCCGCCCGCACATGTGCAGGGCTGCTTGGGCTTTCTTCTCTTCAGACAAGAATTGCACGCCTAATTTTACGTTCTTTGAGATATTATCTCCTGCAACAGCCTGGTGTGCAGATATTTGTAAACCTTCTTCCACACGCATCTCTCTGCTGTACTTTTTTTTTTTTTTTTTTTTCGGAAAGATGGAAGTGGTAAGAAAACGTTAAAGCAGTGGTTAAGAAGGTAGGTGTCTGTGGGCAGTGATGGGAAATAGTCGTTAGAGGAAGGCTGCATCACCACACAGGAAGAGGCATAAAACTCTTGAAAGCATTTTCTCCAGCTGTGGCGGAAGAACAATTTACACAGTGCAACTTGAAAGCCGCAGATCTTGTACCTCATTTCTAGCTGAGAGAGCCCTTCCAGAAAAAGGGCTGATTAGCTGCACTCATTTACAGCCCTTACAAAGGCTCAGTGTTTTCACAGAGAAGATGGGTTTAACAGTGGGGAAACAATAAATTGTGAATACGTAATCAGGTTTAGACAGGATGGCCTTGAGGCTTGGCAATAATTTATTGCGAAAGGGGAGAGAAAAAGAAGATTTCGGTTTGATTTTTATAACAGAACACAACTCCATAATTTACTAGCAGCCCCTCTGCCAATACGTAATAGGCGATGAAACTTCCCCAGAAATGACATTTAGAATCATTTATGGCTGTAAGCAGCCTCCCTTCACCCAGTCGCACGACCTCTTCCTCGGGAGCCCTCGCGGTCTGGCCGCGGGCTGGGCAGGACCTCCCGGCGGCTGCGGCAAGGGGCTGCTCTGCCCTCCGCGCGCCCCCGGGGGTTCTCGCAGAGACCAGGCTAGTTTTCCCATAGAACTGGCCAGTTCCCTGCCATAAGTAACTTGAACGCCCCTTTCACGTGACGTATTGTTGGTAGCTGCTCCACTTGTAAAAGATTGCCCACTAGCACCCATGCAGTAAATATCTGCAGCTTTTCTTTGAAGTCTGCATTTGGAGGCAGAGCAGGCCAGCACGCACTCTTAAGCCAATGTTTTTAACACCTTTTTCTCTCGAGTAAGATCTAAGGAAAGCAATATGAGAGTTTGAGAGTGGTACATGATTCACTGCACGGATGGGCTATTTTATAGTTCTGCTTCTGTTCCTGACCTGACCTGTCACCATCAACAGGGGCTTTCATGTCAATCCTTGTGCTTTCCAAGGGCAAGGTGGTCACTGTCTCTGTTTTTTGTATTGTTTTTGTTGTTGTTGTTTTTGTTTGTTGTTTTTTTCATTTGCTTATAGTAGTTGATTTTGAGATAACTGACATCCAGTCTTGATGCATGTTTCTAACTGGAAATCTAGGAGTAATGTGTGTAAAAATGTTTGCATGCTGGGGATAATCTGCATAACATTGTGTGCTAAAGGATGGCAAGGAAGGTAGAGAAATGATACTTCATATGTACTGAACGCTACAAAGTCACACACTACTGTAGTCTGGAGTTGTGGGATGAAATGGGAGGGAAAGGGCAAACTAAGGATGCTAAGGAGAATGTTTTGACCAATATTGGTCCTTCAAGTTCAGGCCATCAAGACAGGAACAGGCTCTGCAAGGAATTTTGCTATGAGATAACCTATAGTTTTGTCATAGGTTACTTTGGTGGTTCCCAAACTCTGGTCATAGTAAATGATGGGCATGTTTTTTGTGACCAATATTGCTTTCAGGAGGATATCATTTAAAAAAAAAAAAAAAAAAAAAAAAAAAAAAAAAAAAGGGCCTTGGTGTGCAGTGGCAATAATGATCCAAAAAACGCTTTTTTGTAAGACTGAGCACCTGAATGTGAAATGAATGGAAGGACCTTGAAAGGAAATTAAAAAAAGGAGAGCATGGCATAGTATATAGTTCTCTGTGATATCTAGCTTCTGTAAGAATAATGTCTGGAAAAACAATGTTTCTACCATGTGGGCAACTGAGCTGGTCAACTCCAGAGCTCCTCGAATGCATACGTGATGTGTTTGCTATGCATTATTTTGCCTTTAATTTCCTGGCCCAGAAAGCGTGTCTTCTGTGCCGACAATCTCGATTCTGGGTGAAGATGCGGTAATGAGGGGGATAGTGTATGTCTGCTCTAGTAAGGATTTTGCTGTTTAATACTAGGCACTGGATCAGTTCTGCCAGATATTACTGGAAATCCTAGTTGATGCTTTGCTTGTGTTGATATTTCCATGTGCTGATCTTCTTGGATAACACTTGTATTTCATCTCTAAAAATTGGGGTCTCCTTGAAAATCATTGGGATTTGAATTTGTCCAAGATGCCTGCATCATCTTGAACAAACCATCTTGCCTTCCCATTCCTTACTTCTCTGCTAACAAAAGGAAAATTAGGGTATTTTCTTACTAGGAAATAAGTTACCTTACAGCAGCCCCTGTGCTTATGTTTATAAATAAAATAACTGTCGTGCTCTTGTTGGCCAAAAAATATGTTCCCACGTGCTGCGCTAGCACTATAACTGTGGGCAAGGAGCCCTGCCAAGGGCTGGGCTTACGTGGGCACGTGAGGTGCTACTTCTGCTCCCAAGGGTTGTCTGAGAATGCTTTTTGTGCTAACAAGTGCCTGTTCTGACAATGCTACTTCTCCTCTAATTCAGGTGCCACCATGAGTTTTTGCCATTGACTTTCACAGTGTGGGGACTGTTCGTGGATATGTGCTTCATAGATACTAGGGATGTGTGTGCTTGGAAGAGCAGATGATGTCTGTCCCTATTCAGGCAGCAGCCCTTGTTCCCCAAGTCTAACTTGCTCAGGATGCAGTTACCAGACCGAGTTTGGTCCTCTGTTAAGAGGAGCCGTTTGAGCAAGGGCAGCTACTCCATGCGCTGTTGCTTTGAAAAGGGAATTGATGGATTCTCCCTGTGTCTGGAGCAGATGCTCATGGAAACATGCAAAGGTGCAGAGACCACTGGAACAAGCCACCGGAGGCTACGCCACGGCCTCCCCCAGGGCGCCCTGGTGATGGCTGGTGCATGACCCCCACCCTAAGTCACTCAGAAAGGAATCCTGCTTGCTGCCAAGGCATTTAGGGAAAGGAAGAAGATGGCACAGGATATTTAAACCATTTTTCACTTTTAGAAATAAAAGGCTCTGTTTCTATGACAGCTGGGTTCCAGTACCCTTCCTTTGAGGACAGTGGAAACTTGGCATCGGAGAGGTAACAAGACTGTTAGGTGGCCAGGGACCCTCGAAGGGCCATGGAGCTCCTGTTTCTTCGACTACGACTGTTTTTCTAAATTCCTGTTGGAAGTGCTCAGGGGGCCGCAGGGACATAATTTGGTTTGTTAAAGCAAACAAGCAAACAAGTCTGCAGGCTCCCTGCTGTCCTTTGCCTCTGCCGCACGCACTGAGCCCAAGCTCAAGCAAAAATCTGGTACTCTGGTCTGCTGGGATCTCAAATAAACCATCCGGCCAACTAATGTGGTAATTAAGGGTCTTGACTTCCATCCTAGTAATTTGTCACTTAAAACACCAGTGACGACACTTTAGGAGTTGAAGCTTTCTTCTTTTTTTCTTTTTGCCTTCTCAGTACCTGCAGGTCATGTTTAGATCTCAAAACCTGAGATCTCCGCTAGGCTGTCGGACCGACTGCTTGGTCTGAACTGATGATCATTTGCTCAAGTCGATTCATTTGTTAAAGTCACTTCAGACATCGTTAAGGAACTGGTTAATTAGTCATTAAACCAAATAATAACATAAAAGTGGTTGCTTTGGAAAGTAGTATAAGATTTATTTCTGTGCATGTATTTAATATTAATTTCTCTGGCTGAGATAAAGTTTTCTTACTGTACGGTTTATAACCTGTTCAAGAGCTGTCTGTGCAGTGTGTTTTGTTGTGTTGCTGATCTGTGGGAGGTGGTAGGAGAGTAACAAATATTTGGTACTGGAAAGTACCTACTTCTCACTAAAGTTCTGATCATTTCCAGTGCAGAAGTTTTGAAAGGCTGCATTTATTTTAATGACTGATGGTAGCGGTATAAACATGGGTGAAGAGCGATGCACTAGAGCAGCAAGCACGAGCCGAGTCAGCTCTGGGGCAGTCGAGAAGGGCCCGTGTTGTTCCGTTCCCGACCACGCACACGCTTATTCGGACCCTCCAAGTACAGTGCTACCTGAAAGGTTATAAATGTATGGAATATATATTCAAACATGAACGGTATGCCCAGCAAATTTGATTGCTTAATCACTTGAACATGTTATCTCGAATACTATAGACAGTTCGTCCATGCAGACAGTTTGTCTGTGTTTTTCTGTACAGTAGATCAATAAGGCTCTTCATAAGAAGCTGAATACATTATTTACACTAATGGTTTGGTTACGTATGTCTTGGGAGTCCAGGGGACAGAGTTCTTACATGAGTAATGTTTCTGAGACTGTTTTCATCCAATAGAAGCTCAGGAGAGAAAAGGATGAGTGTGAAATCACCAGGAGAACTTTTAATGAGCACACCTAGTATAACTTCTTCCTATCTTTTGCTGATTTTTCATTTATACAAATTATGTTATTTTTGCTGGAAACCACACATAGTGTCAGCAAACTGTTAATTAGAGACTTCAGGTGTGTCTGCGTGTGTAAGAAAATTGACTGCTGTACTGGATAGGTAGGTATGTGTTATAAAAAATCAGAATTACATAGGCTTTGACTTGAAATTATCTATTATTAGACACCAGAATATTTCTGGGCATTATAGTTACAGGGATAGCATGCAATTAAGAGACAGAGCTAACGAAGGGAACAGTCTCCACAAAGGCTGTCAGCAGCTGTGCTCATGCTAACAGTATATAACTCCTGCTGTAAGTTAGCCTTGCTCTGGGCAGGGAGTTGGAGCAGATGGTCTCCATAGGTCCCTTGCAACCTGAACCATCCTATTTTAACTAAACAGTCCTCTATCCAGAAATACTAGTTATAGAAAATAAAACTGCTCATGGAAATCTCTTGGCTTTGGTGAAAGTTATGCTGGGCATAAGAGGAAGAAAGGAAATGGGGAACCCTGAAGAGACAGATATTTGGGTTAATTACTGACATGTGGAGATGCAAGCTAAGGTCCAGTCTCTCATGCAGGGGATTCCTAAGCTGCTTCTCTCTGTCTTCCTGTATTTTTAAATAAGGTCTCTTTTGTTTACTGTGGAATAAAATCAGATTATGTAACATCAAAAATGCTTTAAGCTTCACAATTCCTGGTTGCCAGCCTTAGTCAGCTGGACCTACCTCAGAGAGGAATTAGACATTACCTAGGTCTGTTCTTTTTCTTTTTTGACTCTCATGGACAGTCAGAATTAATTACCTTTCTGGCAAATTATGTCATTCTAATTGAGAATACTTATTTCTTATTTCAACATCTGTTTTTAAGGAATATGTATGTATATATTGTTTTACAGCTATTTTAGGAAGATTATATCTTAGAAATCACTCAAAGCTAGGCTGGAGGTGGAGGTGGTTCAAAGAGCTTACAAGAAATATTTTAGTAGTCTAGTCAAAGCAAGTTTCCAGTTTGAAACAAAAATATCAAAGGTATCACAAGAGTTTCAGTAATAATGGTAAATATTTTTCTCTTATGTGGGTGGATATCCATATGGTAAGAAAAGGTATGAAAGTCCCATATGCTTCACTCTTCAGTGGTAATAAAGGAGGAGGGGAGTAGATAAGGGAAAGCAAATTTAAAAGAATTTTACAAGGGGAAAAAATCAATATTTAAACTGTTCGCATCATATCCAAATGCCCACACCAAAGGTATCCATGGAATCAGCCTTTTCTGTAGCCCTATAGGTATTTAAGGTCCAGAGAGCTTACTGGTATGGAGCAGGCAACTCTCTGCAAATGTGGACTCGATGGAACCAAAGGGGGATATGTTGTCTAGGAAAATCACTGTGTTACAATTTACATTATAGACCTAAACTGAATAAATAATTATCCTATGGTGCTAATTCCCGTTTTGCTTTTCTATGAAGCAGGTCTGGGATTTAACATCATGAGATCAGCTTAATCTAAAACGTATGTTTTGTTTTATTTCACATATGTGTTCTGTATTTCCTTTTTTGAAGAGCTAGGACCAGCATGATAATACGCTGCGGGGAGAGAAATAGAGAGTTCATTGTGAAGGAGCTGCAGAAACAGCACGGAACCTACAAAAAATACATACATGCTGCTTTATGGGTTACATTTTTTGGCCCAAGCTAATGTTTCTGATCAGATTAGAAAGTGCATGTTGCCCTGTTCCTCAAGCTGAGCTTTCCCCCCAAAAGAGGAATTTAGTATTTTCACAAAATATTTTACTAAACCTTGTATCAGAGGTTGAAGCAGTGTGATATGAGAAACTTTCACCATGTGCTTCTTGTACCATGGGAATGTCATGGAGGAGGAATCCATCACAAAGCTTGAGATCACTTAGATTTTTGTGGCTCTGTGTGTCTGGATCTGTTTAAACCTAGCATTTTAAAACAAAGGCTGAAAGACTTTTTCAAATATAAAAGGATAATTTATAGCATTAGTTTATCAAAGTGGAATCAAAATGTGTAATATATTTAACTTGAAAAGCATTATGTATAAAGATGTCATTTCCTTTTAATGCCAGAATATGCGGATAGCCCATAATACTTCCTTTTGTTATGTGGCGACACACCACAGCATAGTACAGCATAAATTAAAGTCCCTGTCATAACAATATAATGTATGCAATTCCAGCAGGGTTGTTTGTCCGATAGGATTTTCTTCCTCGTCAGAAACCCCCTAACTGCCATGATGAAACTGTCTTTTCTGGCCAAGGAAGCTCCCTTGATCAGTGGTACATCCCCCCAGGGGATTTGCTTTCGTCTTGTTTGGTCACAGGGTTGTCTTTGTGCGTAGAACCGGCTTGGGAGGGTAAATTGAGTCTCAGCTGAACGTGACTGCGTAGCGCAGTGCCGCCTCCCAGCGCGGAGCTTCCTTTTGTTACAGCCTCCAGTTGGAAGTTTGAATTGTAAATAACCTGAAAAGGGACACACAAGCAAAAGGTGGAGCGCTTTATTCAAACAGGTATCAAAAATCTTGTGTATGTTCTAGTGGTTGCACTTAAATGAAGAGCCCTCTGTGCCCTGATGGGACTTTAGGGACATTTATTGCAGGTACCTGAGCATGGCACTGGAGCACAGAAGCTATTGAAAACACAACTCGACTTATGTTGCTTCAGAGCTTTTAAGGGATGGAATAATCCTTTTTCCTTGGTCCTCAGAAATGTTTTCTCTAACTGAAATGAATATGAGCCTTGAGGGTGTTATTTTCTGCAACTGTTCAGCATCTGAAATGAAAATCTTTGTGGCCTGCACTTTGCACACTTTCAGACTCTGTGGGGAGAATGGTCCATAATGTTACTTATCAGTAGTGTATATGGGGGGGATTAATTTGATCTAAGAACACACCCCTTAAGTGATATTTGCCAAATAAAAGTGATTTAGGCTTTATTCTTAGACTGTTAGTTCTTAACATGAGAAATGGGTTCTTTACAGCACAATTTCAAAGTGTACAGCTCACTAACTTTTCAGAAACATTTTTATATATAAAATTTCACAGACCACTAACAGAGCTGTGATTTAATCTTTGGTAATGGTGCTACACAAATTGAATTCATTTGACCACTATACTGCGTGGTATGTGGTTATATACTTTTCTTGTTCACTGGGTAGATGTTTGAATTTTACTAAGCAAATGATTGTTGCAATACAGAAATGCATTTTTATATATAGAGATGGAGCAAAAGCCATAGCTGTGTGTGCACAGGGTGGGATTAGCAGCGCAGTAGCAGGTCAGGATGATTCTTTAGGCCTGAATGTTGAAATGCACAGGCTGAAGCTTTTTGCTGTTGCAGTGACACAGCCCGAAAGTCTTCAAAGCCAAAAGGTGACTGACATTATAAATGTGTTTACTGAGCTCGGAAAAGTAAAAACAGGAAGCTGCACCTCTGCTCTGCTGCTGAACGTGTGCCCTATCACAAGTAGGAAAGTTTGCGATCTAGGGTTTTTTCCATCTCCTGTGATAAGGTTACAGGTCCAAACTACCACTGCTTGCAGAAGGCAGCGTAAATCTATCCTATATTAATATTTCAATTCTACTCTTTTGTAAGGAAAAAAAAAAAGAGGTGGAAAAAAATAATATATAGAAAAAATAATTCTAATTATGCTAAGTAAGGACTATTTTAGCAAAAGAAAATAGAGACATAAATAGGGAGACTAGAATAAGTGATATAACATGCTTTTGGTTTATCTTCTTGAGAAAGCTTGATTTCTGTAATCCATTTACAAGTATGAAAAACCTTTGTAACTTGAAACATTTTGAGCTTTAGAAAATTTCAAACTTTTCAACCAGTTGAAATCTACATTAAAGGGAAGGGCCTTGCCAGAGAGCAAATACTGCATTGGGTGGGATTCCATCTTCGTTTACTGTGCTGCTAGAAGATACACAGGTGCCATTAGGAAATCTAGCCTTCCCCCCGCTTTTCTTTAAGGAAAACAAAGCGTGATTTACGTTGTTTTTAAGCCGTGGTAGAAGATAGGTGGTCACGATTACAGCACGCCCGCGGAGGCCGCAGAGGCGCTGTGCCTGTGCCGTGAAATGTCCAGGTGAGGCTGCGGCGCGCCGAGATCCGCCCGGCGAGATCAGCCTTCCTGGGCGGCTGCCGTGTTTGGAGAGCTCCAACGCTAATGAGTTGAAATGAAAGTCATGCAAGGCCAGGTTCTATATGCGCTTGATCTTGAAGTGCGTATCTTGAAACAGATACAGTAAACATATTTATACAGACAAGATTTGTATGTAGGCAAAAGTATTTTTACCCCATGAAAAGTCATATTGTGGCCTCTCACTTCATGTTTCTGCNCCATTTACAAGTATGAAAAACCTTTGTAACTTGAAACATTTTGAGCTTTAGAAAATTTCAAACTTTTCAACCAGTTGAAATCTACATTAAAGGGAAGGGCCTTGCCAGAGAGCAAATACTGCATTGGGTGGGATTCCATCTTCGTTTACTGTGCTGCTAGAAGATACACAGGTGCCATTAGGAAATCTAGCCTTCCCCCCGCTCCTGTGTAAATCACAAAGCGTGATTTGAAGAGTCATATTGTGGCCTCTCACTTTGTGTTTCTGCAACCCATTTCCAAATACATGATGCCTGCTCAGATCAGTTATTGACATGCTTATTACTCATACATATTTTAATAGTGTTTCCTTCTTTTAATTGATACTGTATTTGATTGAGATGGTGTCTATTAGCCCAGCTTTGCCCTTACTGAACTACTCTGAGGTTTAAAGAAACACAAGGAGCAGTTCTGTTTTAGGACTCTTTGATTTGAACTCAAGCAACTACTTCCACCTGAGGCTCTGAGTTCTTGTTCAGTGTCGCACCACCCCACATGGTAACTAGCAAACAGTGGAGCTGCCCAGCCTGATTCCCTTCATCAAGCCCATTCTCCTGTTTGCATCATTCCCTGCGCAAGCCTGAGCCAAGACCAAAGCACTCGGTGCTTTAACCCTTGCTCCTCAAGAATCCAGTAATTTGAACTTGCCCTTAGAAGGATTTGATGCACCTCTGATAATTAAATCAAAATCAGTTTGTTAACTGCTGTCTGCTTGATTCATGTGTTTTTCTAGTTGTGCAGATCTGTGAATTTCCATGAATGACTTACAGAATTTGATATAAGCTAAAATAAGTTAAATGTATAATTTTAAGCATAGATAATTGAGCGACCCACTTCCTTTCTGCTTAAGATTTTAAAGAGGCTTAAATTCAGTTTCTGATGGATGTGCTGCTGTTTTATTCAGCTATCTTAATCCCAGCCTTATATAAAATGTAGCACTGGTGTATTTTTAAGCAAAAGACTGAGACAGGAGTTTGCATGTTTATTCTCAGAAACTGAACATGAGTTTGGCAGCTTCAAAACTTTGAATCAGATTAACCTACCAGAAGTGCTCGCAGGCCTAGAAGTGGATGCAGCCTCCTGCACAAGTGTGAAGGGAAGCATTTCTGATGAGCTCTCGGCGAGCGGGTGATGCATTTGCCACATAACGGAGCTGCTCTTTTAGTTGACTCAGTCCAGGTCGGCCTTTCAGGGCTGCTGTTCCCAGGCTTTGAATCCTCTCGGCTCCCATGTGAATTGTTACATAACTCAATGGTTTTACATTCAGAAAGGATTTTTTTTTAATCACTATCTCAAACAATTAGCCTTTCAGTAACAGTAGTGAAAAGAACAGTGGTACCATTCTGCGATGCGTGTCTTAAATAATATTATGTCTCTCCACACCAGCTTGCAAACTACGTAAGCCCAAGACCCTAAAGGTCAGCTCTGAATCCAGGCTTCCCCAGTGCAGGAAGCTCTTGCTGTCTCATTTTTTGGCTTACCCCTCTAGAAAGAAAGGCAAAATGCTAAGGCTTTGAAAGGCATTTGACTCGAGGTTCTCCCTGTTCAAGTTGTACGGTAGGTTATGACTGCTTTCTGGCTCCAAAGATAGTGTTCCTTGCGCTGTGATGGAAATAGCTTCAGAGAACCATTATGGCTAGCATAGATGTAGTCTAGTTTGGTGCATTTTTGTAGGATTTCTGCGTGTTGCCTCGCTGAAGCTATGCCGTTCGCAATTTGCTTTACCCAACCAAGTTTGTGTCTAGCAGCAGAATTAATGGAGTCTGGTTTTCTGGATCCTAGAAATACTGTGGTATTATGTCCTACATCTCTTAATTCTACATTCCCTTGCCTCTGCTTTCTTCTTCTTTCCTGTCTAGGCTTATTGACTTCACATTAGAACTGTGGCATCATTTGTTTTTATTTCCTCCAAAGGTGACTAGGTCAGTTAAGAGTATAGGAGCAGCAATACTAGTGAGGTCATCTGAATAGCATCAGCAATAAATTTGGTCATAGATTATGGAAAAAAAAAAAAAAAGAAGGTTTCTTAATATAAGAAGGCTTTTCATTAGCACTACATTAAGAAAAAAAAATGCCCCATTCGTATGACCTGTTTTTCCCCCTAAGGCTTTGTGATTATAATTTTTCTTTCTGATATTTCTGAATTTAGTTCTTAATGATGTACAGTAGCTCAATGGAGAGCCAGGTATTAAGATCCACCCTGAATTTCCCCTGACAGCCTTTATGTTTGCTGAAGGCTCGAGGGCTGTAGTTCTAACAGGCATCTTGCTCGTATTTAGGTTGAATGCAGTTTGATGCACGTCTAGGAAATTTGTGTTTTGCTCACATGAGGGATGATTCAAGTCTACAGCTGTCGCAAGCAGTATACACGACCTGATTCGTGAATAAACTGTCAGTTACTCCATTCCTACATTAAGAGCAAATTAGAATCACAAAAGGAAATTGGCATGAAACATAAGCCAAGAGATTTTTAAAAAATTACATTGATATTAGATCTAAGCTTGTGTTATAGCAGGCAGGTCTCTGTAAAGCAATTATTCCTCACTGTGAATGCAGAACTCTACATGCAAAGTGTATTATTTACCCTTAAAAATATAATAAGTTATCTGCAATACCATGAAATAACTATAATGAGAAAAGTATGTTCTTGCCCAGTCATGCTGCTTCCCCCGCTGTCATGTCCTCAGTCTACCTAGAAATACGATGCATGGAAAGTACACCTTCATTTATCTAAAATATATGAAACATATCTAAAATATATATGAGCATTTTCCTCAAATGTTTTAAGAAACTCGGTAGACTTTGCCAAAGTGGCTGGTGTTGCCTAAGACTGGGGTAGCATGGCCAAACCTGGAAAGACCTTTGAAAACCTGATTATTTTGCCTTGCTCTCTGCAGGAGCTGTTGCCCATTTGGGCTGTAAATGGTCCCTTTGCTTAGAGGCGCGTGGATACAGCGCTTCAGGTGCTCAGGTGAAGTTTCAACTCTTTTCCCAACATGAGAATAAGCATGAAGTGCTTGTCAGTGTGGAGGTGCTGGTGTGTGGCAAGCTATTATTTGATCCAATTGTATGTGAGTACCCAGATAGTAGAAAATATTGTGTATATATATATATATTTTCAGATAAATATATACCAATTTTAAAGGTATATGGCTAGTGTAAAACTAACTAAAGCAATACCTGCTGATAGGTGATTCCTGGTAATGAATCCACGTCAGAAAAAAATATTGTATTGTATTAGAATCCCCTTATTTTTACTGAAGTGAATAAAGGATGGAAAAATTCCCAAGTGTAAGTACTTTTTATTGTGCTTTTCAGATCCTCTGTACTGGAAAGCCGTTCCCCAAAGATATGAGAGGACTTTTCATAGGAGATCTGTGTATGAGTTCATGAAAAATTTGAGTTTCCTCTGAGGGTTAGTGCAATCTAGCAGCATCATGGGCAATGTGAATGCATTTGTACAAACAAGCAAAAGGTCATAGGTATGCTAGGTCTATAGCATAGCTAAATTTCTAATAGCTTCACAGAAGCATCTGTGTTTACAAATCTGGTAGAAGTGTGACTAATGCAGTCCTGGATCTCCTTTTCCATCTTAAATATGATTTAAATAATTACTTTTTCTGCTTCTGACTACAAGCAAAAATAAAACCTCTTTTCTAGCTACACAAAAAAAATAAAAACTCTTCTTTAGGTGCACTTTTTTCAAAGCACCTGAATTACGCCATTCTGCATGTCTTTTCTGCTTATCTCACAGATACCACTACAACCCTTCAAAGAGCATAGCAGGGTGGCACACTTGGTGTGATACCCGAAATAAATGTTAATCAACTCTCAATATCGTTTTCATCTGCTACTTTTCTCTTCCTTGTGCCCCGTCCTGTGATTTGGAGGCCCTGGGAGGAAAGCTGGGTCGTTCCATTGCCAGCCAGGCCCAGATTACTGATATTCCAGCATATCCCCTGTAAGTGCCCGGACTGGAGGTACAATGTCCCTGCGGGTGCTTTAACCTAAGCCCAAGACCAGTTCCCACTGGTTTTCCATCTCTGGGATGGGACTGGTGGCTGGTTATGTGTACGCATCAGTATATTTTATATCTTAAATTCTCATCTAGTTTCATAGCATGGAAGCAAATGAAATTCCCCCTTTTCTGCTTTCTTTGTCACTTGAAGGAAAGCCTCCACTAATTTAGACTAATTTAGTGCTAATTTAGACAGAGAAGTGTTCTTTTNATAGCATGGAAGCAAATGAAATTCCCCCTTTTCTGCTTTCTTTGTCACTTGAAGGAAAGCCTCCACATGCAGTTTGCTCATTTAGTTCAGAGGTACGTGGGTAGGTCCAGCTTGTTCACCCCTTCCACGAAGGTTTTAAGTTGGTGCTAATTTAGACAGAGAAATGTTCTTTTGTGAAAAGGAGAGTCATGTTTTTCTTTGCACTGATAAAGGATTTCAGAATATGGAAAATGGCTTTGCATCAACTTTGTTTCTTTCTTATTGTCAAGCTTCTTCTGGAGATTTCTCCCCAGGCTCTCTCCCCTTTTCCTCACGTGCAGTCTGGTGTGCAACCACGAAAGACCTTGTGAGCTTGGTGCCCCAGGTACAGGGATGGTCCAGCAGTACCTCTCCCACTCACATCTCCCTGCTTTAACGCAGAGACCTCGCAGCAGTGCGAGGTGCTGAGCACTCGCCATGCGTGCGGGAGCCTGGGGCTGGAGTGGTGCCGCGTGGCCCGTGGGCTAGGGCACCTCAGAGGTCAGTGGCATTGAGAAATGATCAAGGGGCACGTGGGCTATTTGGGAGCATCCTAGAGCTCGATTTGATGTGTGTACAATCTTTCCTCTTAACGCTGGGGCTGGGGGTGCTTAGCAGTGCTGGAGCATCTTTTGCCCAAGTGTATGGCAAGTTGCTTCTAAATGGATGCAAATGAGCTGGTCTTCCCTTTGATGTGACTTCACTGAACACAAAGCACGGATAAAAGGCTCTCAACAGTGTATTATAAAATTACTAGGCAAAATTAGAAACCCTCAGGACATACTCAGATCCTTCAAAACTTGCCAAGTGTGTTTAACCGTTCCTTTCTTCCTTTACAACAATGTAAGCCGCGGGCAAACCCAGGGCCTCCCTTCTCAGATGATAGGGTAGAGGTGCTCTCTGAGCATCATGTAACTCCAGGATAACAGGATTATGTTGTCTTATTTGCTGCTGCATTTGTGTGTATACAAAGTATGCTTCTTTTTGCTCCTTTCCATCCTTCCTCCAGGTGCCTTCTGTCTTTCACACCTACTTAGTGGGGTTTGTGGTTGGTTGTTGCAGGTCAGTACAGAGTTTGTCAGCCGGTCAGTTATTGCTAGAAAGATAGTTCTGTGGAATCTGCAGGTTCATTTGCAGTTAGACAGTGGTATTTGGTACTTTGACAGAACATGCCTAGACAGCCAAATAATTTCCTGGGGAGCACATAGAAACTGATTTTCTATAGCCAGTTTACCAAACTCCAACTTGTTCATTTCCCAAGTTAAAATGTGATCACTGACATCTGCTTATTTAATTTAATCTGTATTCATATGGTGAATGTAAAAAAACTAACTTTCAGAAAGCTCATCATTAATCAGCTACATTTAGCAAGCAGAGTGTATTGTGTGGAATACCAAAGACAGAAACACAGGCTGCAATGTGTTTTCCTGCTTGTAAGCTTGTGCACGTATCCAGCTAATGGTAGTTAGATGCTCTTGGCATGTGCCGTACAGGAGATGCCTGTAGGTCCTCTTTGTGTTGAAGTCCTGTTCTGGTGGCAGGGTGTTTGTCTTGAGACCAAGACACGGGTCCAGATTGCTGTCCCGCAATGAAATCATACAGTAAAAAGTGGAAAAAAATATGGAAAAAGTAGTCTTTTTGTTTTTCAGACATGATAATTACAGGAATGCAATCCTGGGACTTAAATTTTCTTTTTGTTGTATTCTAATTTGGACCTTATTTTTGTTTATAGTAAGCTGAGCTGAAATATTTGACTCTTTGCTCTGCTCATTTATTAGACTGTACCACCACTAATGGAGAAGCTGAATTAGAGAGAGAGTGATGGGATTACTCAGCCACATGCAAGGCTGTATTTGACATAGTGGTTGCTAGACTTTACAATGTGTTTTATTAGAAATACAGTTTATGTGCAATCTGACAAAGTATAAAAACAGAGAACACAAACATTTATCTCAATATCTGCTCTATAATCCTCTTGTGCAATGTAAACACATCCTCTGGTCATGATTTTAATTAACTATTGCTAATTCCCCCATTCTATGTACTGTTCTTCATTTCAAACGCATATCATTTGCATCTCACTATAAAGTCTGTTTTCCAGTAATTTTTCTGTCCTGCGAGTATAGTCCATATAGAGAGACTGGTTACGGAACAACATGTGGCAGGACACATGATGTTTCAATTACATAATGTGAGGTTATTAATTATCTACAAAAAACTCCACACACTGTAACGCCTATGTTACAGAGTGCTAAAATCTTTTTCTTTTTTCCCCTCTTGTTTTTCATAGCGTTTTATTTATTCTTGCATTTTACTTTTTCAAAGACTTGCTGGATTTTGATTGCAGGAGATTAATTGTTTTTAATGTGCAAAGAAATTAATATGGAATGGAAACTTTATGAAGAAAATCCAGACTCTAAGATAATGGTGATCATGTAGTCATGGCTAAGACATTTGATTTTAATAAACCAAACTTCAGTTATTTTTCAAAGACAGGGTTATTCATGGTCATAATTTTAATTGTGGTATTTCTAATAGACCATTTCTGTAGACTGCTTTGTTTTGTTCTTTCATTAGGAGATTTAATAAAGGGCAGATGCTTGGAGGAAGCCTCTAGCCACACGTAAGATAAGGCTATGGCTTTGATGATGTGTTGGAGTTTTAAGCTGTTCCAAAAAGTCTTAATTAGCTCCTAAAGAAGCTGTGACCTCTCCAAACAGGTCTGTTTCTGGTGATATTTGGGGCCTCTCTGAGCTACAAGGAAATGTAAGAAACTTTGGTAACCTGTTGCAGAGGGTTGTCTTGTTCATCTTTGCAATGTCAATGGCCACTCTGCGGGCTCAGTTGCCAACGACAGAGAGGAAGGTAGTTGCTTTAGTCCCAGCAGGAGAGCTGGTTGATGAGGATCAGGTTAACAGCCTAGGAAAGTTTTAGCAGAGCAAGGAAGTGGGGAAACCACCCCAAGAAACAAAAGATGAGGACTGCGTGGAGTAGAAAAACTACTCGCTCAGAAAGCCATGTTTCTTCATGTCCTAAGAGCATCTACTTAGAAACGTCTGTCAGGACTCCCAGGCCCTTTGAGAGCGGTCTCGCTATGACCGTGTGGCCAAGTCACGTTAAATCCGTGCAGTTGGGTTACTGCCATATTCCACTAGTGTTGTAAGCAGTTCTACTGTCGAGGTGTGTGACACCTCAAGTCCTGCGTAGCTGCAGGCAACAGCAGAGGAGTGATTTTGTTGTGTGTGCCACCAGATTTCCCTGTGCTACTCCACTGCACTTGGTATAAGAACAGCCAAAGAAACAACGTGGAGGCACATCCTTGTAGGCACAGGACCTAGCTCCAGGCTCTTCATAGGCATACACATGTAAAAAATCATCCTTCCTCCAGGGGCTACGGGAATAATATCCTGGCCCACCCCAAATTCCAGGAGAGAAGTCTCCATGTTCACGGTATGGTTTGCGTCCTCCTGTTTCTCGGCCTGTTTGTGAGGACAGGACTACACGGCTGCTGAATCAGGGTGACAGCTGGTGTTTTCCAGCCGAGCGGCCGCTGCGGCCGTGAGGGGCCCCCAGGAAAGAGCAGAGCTCGCAGCGTCTCACAAGGCCTGGCTTGGCCTTGGCTGGGCTGGGCCCAAGGCCACGCGCTCTCCCTCCTGGTTCAGGTGGAGATAAAACCCGATGAACATCTCTGTAACATGTTGCGTTTTGTCTTGTTTCATTCCTACGCTCTCATCAATCCAAATGAATCTTTTACAGAAGCTTAATTGCAACTTCAGTCTTTATCATAGTTGTAGTTTAAGGTAAAAAACAGGATATTGACTGTGATCCTGTGGAGAGCTGTTGTAAGAGAAGCACGCTTTAACACCGATTTAAATCATCCTTGCTTACACCAGGGCTACCTGTGGCTGCTATCAGTTTGTGACTTGAAAAGATGCTACTGAGGAGAAGCTGGCTCTGATTTTGGCGTAGAACAGACTGGGCAGCAGTGGCGAAGCTCCGTGTCCTCTTCCAGACAAGAACTGGGAGAGCCCTTGGGGGCTCGGCTTGAGTTTGGAGAGTCCGCTTGATGCTTTTACTTAAGGTTACCTCCAGAAGGACACCTAACAGGAGGAGGACTACCTTTCACTGCTGGTGATTTGGGTGCCTGTTTGCTGATATTCTTACTAAAAAGTGTAGCATTTCCAGAAGATGCACTGATTTAATACTTCTCTTCAAATAGCCTTTTACTGAGCATCAGCTGCAACCTGTTTTTTTTTAGTATAGATCACAGTATTTGTCAGATGAATTTATTTGGGTTGCATCGGTCTATAGTTGTTTGGTATGTCACTGTTCAGTTTTATCTGGATTGAGGCCAATACTTACACAGCACCTTTGAATGGAAAAATGCTCTCTTGAAAGCATTTATTACTATATTGCAGATATAAGACACAGTAAAACCAGAGTTCATTTTCCTGACCAAAAAAAAAACCCCTCCCTTTCATTCTAACTCTGCTTAATAGCAGTTTATTGTGCCTGTGGCCCCTCAAGCATATCAGGCTGGGAGTCCGTCTGATGTGCATTTGTTTGCATTTAAGACATTAACCTAAGAAGTGAATATGATAGAGGATAATATTTCAAAAAATATGAATGCATTCCAGTTTTGTGAATCAAAGACCTTCTGATAGTGCTTTTACTTGTCAAAATAAAATATGTATTTTAACATTTCTATCTGCATTCCCTGATGTACATCTTCTTCCAACCCATATTTAAAATGTCAATTGCCTACCACAAATTGAGAACATCCATATAAAAAGAGACTTTGTCTATGTGTTTGGAATTGTTATGTAGCATAATTTTAAAAATACTTGCATTAAAAAAGGAGTTAACAGTAACTCTAATGTAACTGTAAATACTACAAATATTTCTTAAATACTGAAAACTTCATTCTTTTACTAATTTGATCAAACTTTGAGACTCTGCTCACAAGTTAGTGTTTTTCAACACTGCACTTTTTCTCCTTTCTAAGTTTCCTTGTAAGCATTTCATACAGAAGAGAAATTTAGGTGTGATCCCAGGTCATGGATAGCTACACAACCATGTCATGATTATATCCTAAAGACTTTAAGTAACACTGTTATGACTAGAAATTTTCTAAGTTCCAGAAGATTGTTTTATCCAGAAGATTACTATTGTCTTGAATTAATGCATTTCAGGTTCTCATGAGTCTCCCGTCTTCCATTCCAGACCTCTGAAGAGATTTGTTCTTTCTGCAGAAATATTCTGAGGTCTCTTTCCTTGGCATGTGAGCAAAGAGGCATAAGCAAAAACTCACAGACCCTGTAACGTTTGAATTAATACTAGCATTCTAGTGGCACACTAGTATTAATTTCCCACCAATTTGGTGGGAAAAATACACAAATCAGTCAAACCCAAAGGGGGATATGCAGCCCTCACTCAGGAGGGTGCAATAGGCACTATCAGACAAGAATTAAAGTGTTAAATTATTGCCCTGCACGTCAGGCTTGTGTGAGGGGGTAGCGAGACCATCACCCTGTCCTGCAGCTGGCTCCATTCTCCGCAGACTGCACGGCCAGCGCAGCTGGGGAACTCTCAGGTCTCTTCCAACACTGCAAAGAACATCTTTTTTGTCAGAGGATAGCATATTTTGTTTATTCCCTGAAAAATATCTATGATCAAAGCTCTCTGGGCTTACCTGTCTCAATATTTTTGTCATTGATTATATGATGTCTCTGTTTTCTAGGTCAGTTACATAGCACACTTCTGTGTGAGTATGTCAAAGAAATGTATGCACTAATGTATGTTTAATGTGCGTGCATCCAAGCTGCTATTCAATAAATGCACGTTCCTTACTCCTTAACGTATTCTTCTCAACCCATTTGAAAATTAACATCTCTTATTTTAATGCTATCCGTAGTCCTGAATACTGTCCGCAGATATAGTAGGTTTAAAAAATGTAACATTTACAGTTGCGCCTTATCCTCTGATGCATGTTTTTCACTAATTAACCCATTCTAGTTGTTTTGTATCTCAAGATGCTCAGCATTCACCCTTTATATGCTCTATTTAACTCTTTTCAGGCAGAAGACAATATGAATATATACAAGTAGGCTCCTGCATATGTTACCCTAGTGAATTGCTCATTGTTTGATGAATATGGTAGCTGGAAAGCGATTATTGTGACTGAATAGAAAATTCTTGTTCTCTCTCTCCCTCTTTTTTCTTTTTTTCTTTTCTTTTTTTTTTTTTTTTTTAAGAGCATTCCCCAATACACTCTAGTCTTAAAAGTGACAGACTGGTGCTAGCTGAAATAGAAAATCCGTGCTGAAATTATGAAAGCTTTTTTAAAATTCGTTAATTATTACGGAGCTAACAAAATGCTTTGCAATGTTCATACCTAGCATTCCGAAACAACAGACCTCGCAAAATCATTGACATTGCCACTGCATTGTCCCCACAGATTCTTTGAATGAATGTGTATTCACAGGAATGTATATTCACAGGAAACCTGCTTCACTTGTGATTCATATCCCAACAAACTGATTTGATAAGTAGATGTTATTTCATTTACATAGCTCAGTAGGATTAAATTGAATAAATTATCTTGAAATTTTCTGAATGGTTTGAACAAAATAGTGCTCCTGTAGGAATTTTACTTATACCTGGAAAGAACAACATTGCTGACAAGATTCAGAACTCAATTTTAGCAATCCTGTTATCTCGGGCAATCAATGCTTGCCCTAAGTCTTCACAGATTGAATAACATTTTTAATGCTCAAGGGTTTTGAATGTCCTGTTCTCAAGAAACCAGTGTACACATCCCTTAAATAGTTTTGAAAATCTCAGCTGTCTATGTGATTATCCACAGTTCCACCTTAGATGAAACATGTGACACTGCAAGTCTAAGGCAATCTTCAAACCTTTGGTTTTTCTTTTTACTGAGATGATTGGCTGTGATTTTTTTTTTATGGTATGGATTTCTTCTGACAAGATGGACAAACCATGAATTAACAGTAGGCTAAATTGGAAAAGAGAGTAAGGAAGGAGTTCATGGTGCTTATGGAAACCATAAACTTGTGCATTAGAATATTTTGAAATATGTATTTAATAATCCCAAGTCATGCAAGAGTAAGCTCTATTCAGTAATATATCATAATTTTTAGTACATCCACTTTGAACATAGAGCACCATGTTAATGTTTGGCCCAACAATCATTTATCCTGAAATCTTTGCAGTTATAGTTGGTGTAACAAACAGCAAGGTTCAGAGTGCTACACTTAAGTGCAGAACTCCTTAAAAGTTACTAGAGGGTATTGTCACCCGTGAGTTCTTCTTGCACACAAGTTTCTTCTTGCAATGCTCCAGAATTTGGAGATTAAACATATGCAGGATAAATGATTTCCATATAGGTTTTAAATGGAGAAAAAATAAAGTCAATTGGAATACTGAAGTTTGGCTGATGATTTGCTTGATCTATAGATTAGCTTAGGCTGTGCACAAAACTGTATACTCCTTTCTTATACTTTGAGCAAGGGGGAAAATATTATAGTTTTACAGATTATTTCTCTGAAAATAAGGGTAGTTACTAGATTTACCCCCTCCTCCCCCCATCAATGTAAAGCTTCTGTGAGAAACAACTACTTAGATTTACTTTACTAGAAGTTCTTTTCAAGAAATTAATCAGATAAAGTCAGATAAAATCAGATAAATTCAATGTATATGAGCAAGGTGATGAAAATCATAGAACATCTCTATTCCAAAATATTTTTTTGAAGGAAGAATCCTGTGGCTGGAGTGGGAATTAAAATAGCTCCCAAAGCTAGCATAGACTTGGAACTAAGAAAGATGAATTTGACTGGTTTGGGTGGGCAGGGAGCACCAAATGCTTCTCTTTGCAAAGTAATTTTCTTGTAGGATTTTACCCCATATTGTGTGAATGCACTGGTACTCAATTTTGCTTGGAGCACAAGGTTTTTATTCATTACTGAACTGTTTCTGCTTCTATATATGAATTATATATTCTGAGATGCACAGTGAGGGTGTTTCCGCTGCATTTTTTGCAATTTCACATCCATTTTCTAAAATTAGTGGTGATCAATTAAGTGATACACATGCCTGATTTATTTATTTTAAAGGAAATCTCTCTCTCTAACATTGTCAATAATATTTGGTAAATGCTGGAACGATAGTTCTTTGGAGGAGTTCAGTTTCAAACTAGAAATCGGTCATTTATTAAATAAGTCACAAGGCTAACAGATATTCCTTCCTCTTTCTCCCTCAGTGCACTTTGTGTTCCTGATGTGCAATGTCACCTTTTTTTCCCCAGCACCCGAAGTTTGCCAGGATGTTATAAAGTGTGTTCATCTTGCTGAGATTTGTTACGTGCTCAAGTTTTATTGTAATTGACAGGTCAGGGTAACACTGTCCCTTGAGTTTTGCATTTTATTTTGCATTGAAATGTTTACTGTGTTGTGCTGATAATCGCTACCAGTGAGAACTGAGCAGAAGAGGGAGGGGCGACGGCCTCATTTCCCAACCATTGCAGATAGACCTAAGACCAGAAGGATGAACATTGGAGTGAGAATTATTAAGGACTGATTTGTCTGCAAATGTGAGAGCTGTCTTCCTTCCTGTGCAATATTAGTCATCAAATGGGGGAAAGTCAAGTCTTCCATTTGCCTGGGAGAGCTCAAAGGATTCGTGAAGGCAACCATGATACCAAAACGATATTCATCATGACCAACAGCCTGCATGAATTTTGACTGTGCTTAAAGCTTAGCGCACTGTTTCAGGCTGCCGTCCCCCAGATAAGGCTTTAGCAGCCTCGTGCTACACAAGCTAGTTTCAAATTTCTGGCTTTGCGGGAAGATAAATTGGATATTGTCCTGTGTTGTACAACTTGCATGATTTTTGAGGCAATTTAACCGCTCCTGTAGCAGGATTGTACCCTCTTGATGTGCATGGAGAGATGGAGTCTGTGTTCGCTGAAAGTCACTGGAGGAGACTGTACATATTTGTGTACTTTTGTTTTAATTCTAAATATTTAGATGCTAAACTGAATTGCAAAGGGAAAAAAGGCAGCAAATGATGCATCCATATTTCATAGGGAGCATTCCATATCTTTAAGAACTGATGTCTTCCTGGATGGATTTGGCATTGTCAGGTTACTTTCACTGTTATTGTCTGACTGTTTCATCTACATTTTTCCTCTAGTTGTCATTGGTGTCAGGAAAGAAATAAGACAACTGATCCAAAGGTCAGAGACATCATTTCAGATTTGATGAGTCAGTGACAACAGAGCTTGGAGAAATAGCCCTTGGCAGGTTTAAAAGTAGTGACAGTTCTGATGGAGAAATGGTTGCAGGCAGCTCTGAAGCTTCTTACTAAATGTACAGATAAATAAAGAACTAACATTTCTAGCCATTATGCATGCAAAAGATTTAATTAGGGACAAGACTGTTCCGTCATTTTCCTACCCTGAAAAGGGACTGCAGGAATGAATAGTGCAGCTCCTGGCATGAATGGAGCGTGCTCGCTGGCAGGTGGTGGGGAGCAGGTCCCCGGCGATGACTCTCACCCCTTGCATCGGCCAGAAGAATAGGGCCTTTCTGCTGCTGTCTTGCTCGAGTTGTAGCGCGAGAGCAGGCGATCCTGCTCAAAGAGGGGCCAAGCTACTACTTACGTGGCATGAATAATGTATTTTGCTTCCCCTTGAAGCGAGGAAGGAACCAGAGAATAACACTGCAGTGTAAACCTTTATTAATAAGGACATGAAATCTAAATGCGGAGACCCCTGGTAACTGCCTTCCTCCTTGAAGTGAGAGTACAGCTTAAAATGAAAGCCACGAGCCGCCCTGGCAGGCAACAAGGCTCCCTGTGTTAAGGGTCCTCAGCTAGCAAAGCCGCGTGCGCTTCTGCTCACCCCGGCCCCTGCATTAATCATTTAATCGCTGGAAAAGCTAGAGGAGGAGTCACCACAAGGATGTGTTTCGTACAGGAAACCCCATTGCCTGTGTTACCAGCTTTGGCTTACAATAGAATTTCAGCAAAAAAAAGTCCACGCTGAATTTCTTTCCAGTTGACTATAATGTAAAAAGCCTAAAACAGAGAGGGAATCTTTGATAATAATATTAATAAAAACTTCCATGCTTTATGCTTTGATTCCAGTCTCCAGAGTTGGAGACTGGTCACTGAGAAACTAGGTCACTGAAATAATTGCTGTACTGAAAATAATATAGCCTGACAGTTCTGGGGTTGAGCTACTGTATGGCCATTGGGCTGTGGCACGTTTGGAGTCTGTGCATTAGCATAAAGATGGAAGTCTCTCCTATTAAACTGGGCGCTTGTGTCTAATCTCTCGTAAAAGGTGCTTTCTGCTCAGCGGAGGTTTTCTTTTTTAAAGCAATCTGCTTATTATAGTTTAAAAAAAGTATGCTAATTTCTGATTTTAATTGCAAGTGTTACGATTTTACTTGCTAGGCTGGGTGTGCGTGTGTATTTTTCCATCTCTGCTGATATTCCTTGGGCCTTGTGTCCCATCTTCTCCAGTTGTGTAGCACTTAGTTGCTCTAATTTTTACAGAAATCTTTTAAGAGGAAAGTTTTTCTTGTTTTTAGTAACATTGTACTTCACTTACATAATGTGTCTGTGTTGAACAGAAAAGACAGAGAGGAGGAAAGGTAGAAAGGAAATCTAAGGGACCTCTCTGTGGCCTGATTGGAAACGTCTAATGTTGCATTAATTCCTGAGTGTCATCCTGTGGTGCACACTGGGGGAAAGATTTGACTGCCTAAGATATATTTTCTTGAATTTTGTCATCTCATGTCAACTATGTGCAATATACAAGAAAAATCATAACTCAAAGCAATATTTTAAGCCTATTAGTAAACGTACTCCTTTCTGACTCATTTACATAGAGCAAAATAAAGGTAAGAAGCAGGCTATGCCTTCCAGCAAAGACACATAAATCAACAGGAGAAAAACACTCTGCCTAATAGTACAAAACGTAGTGATGAGCCCCAAATCATAGGTCTTACAACTGAGGACAATATTAGACAAGTAAACCATGATTTTCATTTCAGAGGTGGTTCTGTTGCTTCTTATGTTTCACAATAGTATTTTTAGACAAGCAGAAGCTCCGGTGTGTGTTAAAAAGCGGTTCCTCATGAATTATACATGTGTTCTTTTTCATTTGGCTGCAGTGACTTTGTCATATGATTCCTCAAGATTCTGAAGATGTATATATAGTATGTTGAGATTTTTTGCAGGCTGTGTACACAGCCGTCTCTTCATGCTTTTTGACGTGTTGTGTACACTTGTTTGTTGCCTAGATTATACACTTTTTGTGATAGTGACTTTTTTCTGGTATTTTCAGACACCTCTATTTCTTCTGTCCAGGTTTCATTAAGAATTTAGGAAGGTGGATATACATTTTTTTTTTTAAATGCTTCTTTATTCCTTAAGAAGTGGCAGAACAGAACTCCTCTCCAGTTAGTCTCTTGGCCTCCCTTCCACTTCACAAAGGTGCATGTGCTCAGTATGTTGCCAGCATTTGCTTAAACCTTCTGTGCGCTTCTTGACCAGAGCCCGTTCACGAGCTTCTTGAGTGACCATCTTCACTCACACTTTCAAGCCCAAGAGTTCATTTTATACATGCCTATTGGGAAGCATTTATTTTCCTGTCAGCGTTTTATTTTTGTGAGGGCAGATGTACTATTTTGGTTTGGTTTTGAAAAATGATATTTGGATAACATAAAGCTTGTTTCTTTTCCTTGCCTACTGTTGGCCATCCTGATGTAATGAGGAAGTCTAAGGAAATAGTAGTGGCTTATTTTATTTAACTTGAGTTGCTAGTTAATTAGCTCCAGCATCCAACTATAATCCTGCAGCTCAGAAAAAGGTTGTTTCGTCCTTCAAATCTGCCTGACGTAATCAGGCAAATATCCACGGAAATTAATTCTTACCTTGGTAAGAACTGCGAATTCTGGTTTTGTGTATTCTGAAGAGTAAATTCCTCACTGTGTTCTTCTGTGGTGTGACGTGAATTTAAATCACGGGGATCTGCTGCTGGTGATGAACAATCTTAAACAAATGGAGTTAGTGTAAATTGATAGTCTCAAAGATGCTGTAAGAATTTCACCTATGTTACAGTACTTCTGGGTTTCTTCTGTCAAAATATGTCTCTGTGACTCATAGCAATTACGAACACTTAGGAAGAGTTGTAAATTACTATTATTTTGACACATTTGTCGTCGCTTCCTTCTTTTTTTAATTCTGTGGTTATTTTAAGCATTTAGTTCTTTTTCCTGAGCCCTCCTTTCTGTTTGCGCTGCCGCTTCCCCTGGGAAGGCAGGCGGGGAGGGAAGCGCCGTCCCTCTTGCACGAGGGCAGGGAGGGAAGGGGCAGCCAGGCACGGCCGCCAGCCCTGGTGCTTCCCCGTAGTCTGAGGCTTCACCATCCGAAACCAGCGTTGGCTTCTCTTTAGCTTACTGATAACCCATATAGTATATACGTGCTCTACTTGCCTTTCTGGGAGCAGAAATGAAGTTTTCTCCTCAAAATATCAGTGTAGGTAAGACAAGCCTTGGTGAAATCTGACCAGGAGAAGTTAAACTTGCTTTTGAGTTCAGTTAACTTTAATAGGTAGTTTTCTCAAGTGCTTAAAAATAAAGAACTCTACAAGTTTCTTTGTTGTTTCCCTGCATCATGCAATGGTCTGTTCCCTAGGGATCGCTAAAATAGTATAGCTTGCTACTATTAATAGGAAGAAACTTTATACACATGTATTACAGACAGGGAGGATAAATATAAAAGTGCAAATGATTCAAGGAGATCTTAAAAATCCCATTGGGAATCCATGACTTCTGCCTGTCTAGTTTTCTCTATAGTAAATTGAGGATAATTTTATAATCTGTTCAGTTAGTCATAACAGTTGGCCTTTTAAAATGACAGAATTGCTATCATTAAAATGATGATATTGGGGCAAAGTACAATGATATTTCTCATGTATGTATTTTTCATTTCTTGGCATGTTCTCATGCCAAGTATTGATAGAGCATCATCGGCCTAAATACAGATATAGGCAGTTGCCCCACTTCATTTAGATGATATTGTTGTGTTGCAAAGAGTTCATCAAAAAACTGTTTAAAAGGAAACAAAAAACAAAGTGCAATTTAGCCTATTTCAGGTTGTCAGCATATATGGTTTGGGCTCATATGAATGGTTTGTGTTCATACAAATAGTTCGTGTTCAGCTCAAGTTTTGATTCCTTGTTCTGAGTTTTATAAACGTGTTCTCTTTATTCATTTCTTTAGACATGCTCATGTAGTAGTAGAATTCCTTTAAACTGAAAAATTTGATAATATTTTATTTGACAACATTTTGAGCACATAGCAAAGCTCATTTTGATATAGGGTATGTCTCCTGTGTATGGGCTATTCAGGAAAAAAGAGATTAAGGGGGGAGAAAAAGAGGAAAGGCAGCAACACTCTTGTCTTTTTGATGGTAGAAAGCCCTTCTTGTCTCCAGTACATCCATGCTTGGCCATGAGACAGTGAAATTCCTCATTTTTTGCTTAACCAAAGATTTTGCACAGAAATTCCGAATTTCTGAGTGTGAAGTCAGCTTTATAATGCAGCCTGGCATCCTAGACTATTTATAAAGAACTAAAAATAAACATGAAGCCAGAATACTAGCCATGTGCTGGAGCTGGCATTATAAAAGTAATAAAAAATAAAATTAAAAAAAAAAGCTGGTGCAAAGAACAAATTGGTTTTGTGTACCTTAGATCTTGCTTTCCTTTAGCTTTACTCTGGAGGGAACTAAGAAAAAACATTTTTGGAATATTACTGTCAAGGAAGGAGCACCAAAGCAGCTGCAGTGCAGCCCCGCTGGTCCTGTGAGCGGGCAGGTGCTGCAGGTGATCGGGCATCCTGCTGCGGCAGCCTCCCAGGAGGAGCAGGAGTTACACCTTGCTGGGCTGCTCTGTCTTGGTAAGGATTGCCAGAGCCATGCAAAAATCACCAGTTTGTCATGCACCAGATGCTCAAGGAGTGAAAAATACCTGCAGTTTGGCTTTCCAAGTAACCCAGGGGATTTTGACCCCTCCCTCTGAACCTCTTAGGGAAGTTTTCCTAACTAAAGAAAAAAGAAAGCATCATCTAAAAGCCAAAAGCATTAAGAAGTGAGTTGTTTTTTGGGAAGCATCACTTACGTGATTTCCTAAGTACACTGAAGAGGTATTTTCTCCCATGAACTTTTGTGAAAGAAGAAAATTACAAGTTAATAGAAAAGATAAGGCTTTCTTTGCTAGGAAAGAAAATGGGATATGAGGAGGGTGATTCACAAAAGAGACTAAATGTAGGTTTCAAGACCATAATAAATATAAATCTGCAGGATTCCTTGACAGACAAAGAAACAAGGACATGGCTTCCTCCCTTTCATGTTCCAAACATATTATCTGTAATGCCAGCACGAATCCCTGCTGAAATTCAATGTTCTTTCCTTGACCAAAAATTAGATTACAAGTTGTTTCGGAGTAGCCAGCACATTGCGCTCTTGTCTGGGAGAACTGGCTAGTATGTAAATAAAGTTGAGGGTTGCAGAAATGCGATCCTTGAGACAGGCTGTCGCCTCTCTTTGCAGATTTGTTTGCTGGGAGGTTGGGCCTCGGAACCAGGCGCACAGATGTGCAGGCTGTTGCTGGGTGCATGTCTGCCGCGGATTTGTTGCTACGTCCGTGTGTTTGAAGATAATCAGCTACCCGGCATTTACTGCAGACGTCTCCATTCTCGTTCTTCACTGGCTAGTTGGCAACACGGAAATAATTTCTAGAAGTATGGCGGGCTTCTTTTATACTAAAATTATTCTTCTGTCTGCAGTGAGGTACGAAAGATCGATAAAATGAAGGACAGAAAAATAAACTAAATTAAGAAGATCAAACCATAAATTACAGAGTTTTCTAAGATTCGTACTGCAGAAAAGCTTCAAGTTGGACTCCGCTGTTTTAAGCAGTGAATAAAATTGACAGCCTCCAAAATACTGAGTTCTCAGTGACCTTACGTCGCTAAATGTAGTGTTTTCCCTCATTAGCAAACAGGAAAAACTGGGGGAAAAGCATTTATTTGTAGCCTCATTGGAGCTGCGCGGAGCTGGGTGCCGGGGAGCCGCCGTTCCCGCTCGTGCCGTGACAGTATCTGCTACCGGGCGCTTTTCTCGCCCTCTCCAGGTTGGGTTCCTGGGGCTCAGCCCCAGCCCCGTGTCCCTGCTCGTTTGTCAGAGCCGCTCGCTTGACCTTCAAGGTGCAGTGCAGGGCCCGTCTCTTCGCTCCAGCTCTTGCCCGAGGAGAGGAGACGGAGGGAAATGAAGCCTGCGCCTGGATGCGAGTCGATCTGCCCTGACGCTGTCAGGAAGCGTTATGCATCACCGTAAATGTTTACTTGGCCTGTTGGTGAAGCACGCTTTGTAACGCGAAGAGGATATAAAGGCTATGGGCGTATCTAGAAAGATGGGGACAGTTAAATATCACTGGGGCAGAATAAAGAAGGGAAAGAAATGATGTGTATTTTGCCACAATGTGCCCCGGTGCTTCTGCGCCAAGGCAGAAACTGGCAGTTATTTTCCATGGCTTTCGAGACTAAAATGCATCAACTGAAATGGTGGACTTGAGGTGTGGACTATAATGCATTTTATGACCATATGAAAACATGATTTGGAGTAAAAATAGGGCAGAGCAGAGCGTGTGTCCCTGGCAGGGAAGGCGCTGAGCCCTGGCTCAGCCTGCTCTAGGCAAAGCAGTGCGTGCAGCGAGCAGGAAGGGACACAAATGCTGCCTTCCATTTACTATCCCCCAGTGGAAAACTAGAGCACTGGTGGATCAGACTACTGGCGAGACCATCTGAGTGTGGATTTATGAAATGAGAGAGATTTTGTGAGTTTTTTTTTTAATAATTCCTAGAGACTATAAAAATCGGCTTAAATGTGTAATTTCTGAGAAATTATTTCTATGAATAAATCTGATCAATATTAACTTGACATCCGCCCCCTTCCACCACACTCAGTGAAAACCTCAGATCTGAGCATGCCATCAAATGTTCTGAAAGTGCAGATCTGAGCACCCAGGTCAATGCTAACACATAATGTTGTTTAAAAAATAATAATTTGGCATGAAATTCTGTAGGCAATGTGTTAGGGCAGGAATTAGAAAATACAGTGAGTAAGAAATAGATTAGCTTAGGCTATTATAACCAACCTAAATTTTTTAAATAGCTCTGCAGTTTATCTCTCCTGCAGCTGTATCGGACCTTGTAATGGGATTAGGCTCTGCCTTAGAAAGCAATTTTTTTTTCTTCATAGTCATAGGTTTCTGGCAGGGTCTGGCATTCTAGTTATTCTGGTGTGAGATGAGGCACTTTTTTTTTTATGGCAAAGAGGAAGCAGCAATCGAGACTGAGCGAGAGCAAATCTGAGCATGACGGTGTGTGTTGTGCCCTGCGGGCTGCTCCGCGTGTTGTTCGGGTATGGTGCCATTGCCATGATGCCATTCAGCTGGATGAAGGCTGAGCAACCTGCCTCCTCACCAAGAGCAGGAGGTAGGCAGCGTGGAAAATCCACCCTCATCATCAGCAAAGAATTCAGTCTAGCTCTGCCAGCTCTGACCTGCAGGAGAACAGACACTCGCTGCAAGTGTTAAGGCACCCAAAAGTGACACAGGTCCGAAGTTCAGCTTCTTAGTGAGCTCAACTGGTAAGTGACTGTGGTGCTCTTTGTATAAATGTGTGCAGCCTGTGGCATAATAGAGCCTCCTGGTCCAGAACTGGGGAATCCAGACCCTACTAATGTTAGTAACACAAGAGCGCAACAAGGGGTAGGCTTGGTGGGCAGGAAATGGTAAGCCTTGGAGGAGACCTCCAGTGAGGAACACACTAGTAAATGGGTTTGTAGCTGGGGTTCAGTGAACTCCACCTGGTTAAAATCACTGATTTCATCCACAAATTCTGGCTATTCAGTATATTTACTGTGGCTAAATATACTCGGGTGCTTTTAGTGACTGCAGAACTGTGCTCTTCCCTCCCCTCTGAAGGGATCTGCCACATGCAGAAACACCGCGAACGCCACTGTTATTGCACTTGGTGATTTATTTTGCTCCTGCTTTAAGCGGGATTATGAATTGAGGTTAAACTGTACATCTCCTAAATCCCCATTGTGGGTAGTTTCAGGACAGATATGCGTGTGTCAGGAATTCTTAGCCATGTCCCTGTTGAACATGGCTGCGACCGCAGGGCTGCCCTGCACAGCCTGCTCCAGAGGCACATGGAGTGGTTCCGAGTGGGCTCGTCCCTGGGCTGACCTGGATAATCCCCTGCAGGTGTAAGACAGGGGCTCCCGCTGGGCCGCAGTGCCTTTGGGATGCTCTCCTACAGCACGATTAGGAAAATCCAGGGAATTGGGCCATTTTTTCAGTATTTCCATCCAAAGTTTAAGCAGGATTTGAAGCAAATACCTATTAATAAGAAAAAAAAAAAAAAGGTTGTAAGCCGTGTGTTACATTTCTTTACATATATTCTCGCATGTGATTATGTGTGTATGCCCATGCAACCTCGCACAAATATATGTATGAATGCGTTGCAGTTGTGATCACTCTGTTTCCAGGTATCTTTGGGGGTCACTGGCTGGTGGTCAGGAGCAGGTAGGACCAAGCAGTGACACGAATGTGGCTGGGACAGGTAAATTAACGGGCAGGGCAGCGTGAGCTGGCGCCAGGCTGACCTTGTGTTCAGCCAGGAGCAAAGGCGAGTGAGGCTACGGCATGGAAACCTGCTGTTCATCCTCCTCTGCGGCAAGTGTTAAGAGTTAAAAACTGACACAGAGGAGGCTTTGAAGTTATTTCAAGCCTGTTGAAAATCATGATGTGCAGGGTCTTTTGCATCATGGCAGTCTGGTTTTTGAATAGACGCTGTCCTGGATTTACAAGTCCAGGGCATCATTCTTCCTGCAGGAAACACTGCTTTGGAGGAGGGTAGAACCTACGGATTTATGTTTTAGCGTTTGTTTTCTCGTCTGTTTTATTGTCACATGGCTGGATCCTGTGTAGGTTATGTGCCCTGGGTGAATGTGTATGGTGAATGTGCCCCGCTTGGGTTGTCCAGAGGAAGAGTATTTTGGGAGATGTGAAGCAGCGTAACTCCCGTAAGCAATGTTTGCACCAGAGGGTGTTGCTTGGAGTAACAAACTTGGGACTGATAGCCCAAGTTTCCATAGCTTCTGGGAGTACATTTTATCATGTTTCTTTCTGCAACCTAAAAAGGGCATAGCTTGTGTCTATGTATGGTTTGAGATGAAAAAGCATGCGCTGTGCTCTATCCCACCACACAAACAGGAGCACAGGCGGGAGTCTTCGCTGAGCTACAGTGAGCCGTTCAACACAGAGTTGAACTCCAGCCAACAGACTCAACGCTGGCTTAAAAGCAGCTCAGATCTGGGTTTGGGTTTCCCTGTTGCGCTTGTGTACAATTACACAGGCCTACAAACAAATGGAAAAAAAGTCACCTCGAGTTTAGGACTTTTACTTAACCGGTAAGAAGGAAGGTGCTACCCTGCCAAACCTTGGGCTGTTTGTTTTCTTTTTTAAAAAAAGATATACTCATTGTATTTGAAAGCTTTGCCCAAAATTTGATACGCAGTGGTTTATGGAGCAGGGTGGGAGGAAGGATAGAAACTGTTTTGAAAGAAAGGGTAGAGTTACAAAGAGTGGCTGCTCTTCTCATTTTTTCCAGGCCAGAAGGAAAGAGAAGGCGTTAGGAGAAAAGCTGTGAGAAAGCCAAATCTCAAGATAAGTGACATAAATGTTGGGCTTAAGTCCAAGATTTTCAAAAATAGGAATCTAAATTTAGGCATTTTAATCATTGTCCCCACTTTCAAAATGAATGAGCATCAGATATTCCCACTGTGATCAGTAGTTTTGAAAATTAAACCAGCAAAATAATGGGGTCTGTGGGCACATGAATTCAGCAGTGAAGGCCTGCAGCAGATGAATGAAACACCTAGCTGCTTGAGGGTGATTATCCCCAACAAATTTCAAAATCATCTGAAAATACATTGTCATTATTTGTGGGAATTCCAGAACGCAGCAGTAACCCTTGTGTCATCAGAAGGGAAGGAATCTGTTCCTGGCTAGGGCTGAAGGCCGCTTCCTGGCCTGTCAAAGCCCTTCAGACTTTCAGGGAGGAAAGTCTTCCTAGAAACTCAAAACGGTCTCAGGTCAGAGGCTATGCAAAATCCAAGAGATTTTCTTCTCCTGCGCCCATTCATTGGATTAAATTTAGCATAGTGTTCTTGGCAGCAGTAAGTGAGACTGCTGTTACCAAGCGGGATCGCCAGTTACCGCTGATCAGAATACAGTGCATTTGTAACTTGGGCTGTGTTTGAGTGTTGTCAGTGTGTTCTGTGCTAGACATTTGTATTCATCCAAATATGGTTACAGAGGCCTTGCTGAGGCTGCAATATTTATTAAACCATCTAAATCCCCCAATTCGATGAACAAACGCTCTGGCGTACGCTTTTATTTAGGGTGTAGCAACTCATCACGTGTCATTATTAACTGGAATAATCTTTCCTGAGTCACTCCCAGGTAGCCTTGATGCAATGTAACCCTGTTTTTTGATGTGAGTTTAGAAATCCAAAGCAACAAAAGATCATTGTTCTATTTCAGTATTGGTTTCAATTTGTAATTTTGAAGTTGAACACTCCCAGATTTGACAGGCAATATTGCTATTGCCTTCTTAATTGCCTAATGTGGGAAATGGTTGCCAAATGCATCAGTAACTGAGGAAATACTGTAATTTACTGATTAATAAAAACCTTCTGTAACTTAGTTTTATGCACTATACTGAATTTCAGCCACCCAAGGAAAATGTCCTTTGACATGACCTCTTTTACAGTGCTCGATTTGAGCACAGCTATTTATCTGCATTTCAGATCTATTTATGTTTAAATAAATGCTTAAAAAAAAAAAAAAACACTTGCATGAGCAATATGCACAGATTGCATGGATCTTCTGCATGACTTGAGCTGCATAATTGTACATTTAGTTCTAAAAATGAATGATTTACACAAGGGAACACTTGCCTGCAGCCATGGTCTAAAGTGCATTTTTCCAGTGAAATATTCAGAAGTGAACCTGAGTTTCCAGAAGGAAAATGGAGGATTTACAAAAAAAAAAAAAAACGGGAAGTGCTGTGTGTCATGCAACAGACCTGGGTGTCATATGGGTCACTAGAAAGCAGGCAGGCAGCAGTAATAAAATACATAGTTCAGTGGCAACTATCAAAAACAGCGCAAGAGAGACAGTCATTAGAAATTGTCCATCCACTCTCTTCCAGTTGCACTTGCAAGTAAGAAATATTTAGAGTGGTCTGAGTTGAAGTTTGGATAAGGTCCTTGATTTCCATGCTCAGGAAGCGGCTGGCTGTGTCAAAAGCAGAAAATTTCTGTTATTCTCAGGCCCAGGGCTGGGTGGGAAGCTGTGAGTGCTCAACTTTATTGGATGGCTGCTATAATTCAATACTTACCCAGCTGAAACAGGAAATTAAAATAATGATAAACTATGCTTACCCTTGGCTTTGGATTCACAGATATGAACGAGTTTTGCAAATATAGGAAAATGTTTTTGCGTAGATGGGTTAACTGAAGCCAAGCAAAGTTTATGGCCGAATTTTTGAAAATTTTGACACTTTAAGTAGATGTAACTGCCAGTGAAATAAATTTAATTCCCATTTCAATAGATTTCCTAACAAATTTTCAGGAGGTGCTTTATAGGGTTGGCATTAAGAGGCGAGTTATGCACAGCAGAGGACTTTCCAGAGGGAGTTTGTCTGGAGCACAGTAAAGGCTTGATCTCCAAACACTGCTCCTTGTTGATGGGCAGTGGTAGGACAGTGATTGTGATCTGCACAAAAAGATACTGTATTTTCTGTCCTGCCTTTATGTAAGACTCAGCTGGATCTATTGGAAGAAAAGTTGTGTCATTCTGAGAAGATAATTTCAGTACATGGGTGAGGCTGAAAAGTGCTTAAAGTAAGACTCAGGGAGCATTTAAGAATAGATGTAAGAAAGAGAGAAACTGGTAGTCAGCAGGAATAAGGTTTGCAGCTTGTAGTGACCAGAGGCAGAAGGATGATGTGGCCTTTTTAGGCAACTGGAAGTAGCTGAGAATGGCCAGGCTATGTTCATTAGCGAGAGGAGTACCAGAAGTCTTTCTGTACTAGCAAACCTATCCAGAGCAACTGCAATATCTTAGTGAAGATTTTTCAGAAAATATTTCTGAAAATCCATCCAGCTGGCAAAAACAGGGCTGGTACATGTGTAGAATTGCTTTCAGTCGCTGTTGCAAGACTATCAAATACAGCCTGCAAACATCCAGAGAAGGCAAATAATTCTTGTCAGCTGCTCAGTCCAGAAAGGATGAAAAAGATATTCTTCAAAGAGAAAAGAAATAGGTCTGTTTTCCCAGAGCCCAAGTCACAGGATGTGAGCAGGAGATCCCCTGGTCTCAAAGGTCAGGCAACGCTGTCCTGGGATGTGTCCCTGGAGCCTTGGTTTGCATGATGCTGGCATGTGCCTCTGCTCTTCTGCTCCTTCGCTTGCTCAGCTGATATGTTTGAAGGTCCTTTTTGTTCCATGATCAAAAGAAAACATCAGGAGGGGAAAAAAAGAAAGGGAGAGGGGCAATTGAGCTAAATGCATTGGCTGGGTAAGTGGCAGAGATTTTGATTTTAATGGAATATAGGACCAAGCCCCTTTGCACAGAGAGGCACATACCTGTACATCCCTGTTCCCAACTTGGGGACAAGGACTTTCGCTATGGCAAAAGGAGTGGCCTTGGACCCTGCCATCGAGGGGAAGAGCGACGGCAGCTCCGACGTGCTGGTTCGGGAGCTAATGTTGCAGTCCCTGTGCCCCTCGGCTCTCTACAGCCTGCTCCCTGTGGACTCCAGCTTGCTTCTCCGTGTGATTCCTGCTCCATTAACAGTATGTGATGGGCGTTTTGAAAGTGCCCGTTCCAAGGGACTCTTATTCTAGGTCAATCAGATGCATATTACACTAATTACAAGAAAGTGCATACGAGGAGGCAGAGAAAATAAATATTGGTACAAAATAATCTCAGTTTTAAGAGTAAAGCTGTTTGAGGCTTCACGATACACAAAGTGAAGAGATTTTTTGTTTTGAGCTGGGGTAATAATAACAATTTGGGAACTGTCACTCGAGAGCATGCTCTCAACTTGGTTTGTTAGTGATAAAATCTGCAGGCCTGAAGTTGCTTCCGATTTGAAAGGGGGTCCAAGGCCCTGACAAGCTGGGGCAGGAGTTATGGCAGGAGCCAGCGCTGACAGGAGCGGATGGCCCCAAGTGCCCACTCGTAGGTGACGCGGGAAGTGCTTGTCAGAGTCCAGCTTCACACTCGGAGCTGCAGAGTGTTGGAATTGAATTGTAAATACCAATTTCCTTGCTAAGCATTTATCATGGGAAATCTGTGTGAATCTTTGTCTTGATGCTTATGTAGGAACTGATCTTGGAACTAGATATCAGTGGCTGTTCTGATTGTGGAATGATTACTTGAGCATAATAAAAGCATACCTAATCCTTGTAAACCTCTAACTGCTTACGAGCTAAATCATAAAGACAAAAATATTGATCATGCTTAGGAAAAACTTGGCAACATGTTGCATTTCTATCCCTAAACCTGCAAACGTATAGTTAGGAAGGCTTACACTGATTTGAAAGAAATCCTAGATGGAGGAGTAAAGTATTTGAATACATAAGAGGGATAATTCCACAAGCGCAAATGAAAAAATATATTTAGTAGAAAGCTTATAAAAGAAACAAAAGGACTAGTATAGAATTCTGTGGTCAGTAGAGAACTGAAAGACAAATATACACGTACTAAGAATAAAGGAAACAAGCATTTATATCGTATTGTTAGATGGAGAGGTGATGTATTCTGGGGGAGCACGTGTATTAAATATTTCTATACGTAGGAAAGAGGTAGATGATATATAGTTACGATAGGACGATAAAGTATTTTCCTTTGTTATGGTTACCCAGGAGCTTTTTTAAACAGTGTCAGTTAAATCAACTGTGAAAATTCCAAAGGCCTGGAAAAAATCTTATGTCATCTCATTATTTAAAGATTAAATGGTGGAATTCAAGTAATTGTAAGTCTTGTCAACCTGACTTCAGATCTGGCAGAAATCATGGAATGGCTTATATGGAAATCCATTAATAAAGAAAGAAGTGACATTATTTCAAAAGTTACTGTTCTGCAGAGGTTCAGGATATGAAGTTTTTGTCAGATTAATTTGTTATTTTATTTATGTTTGCATTGATAAAGCGATAGTACTGATCTCTTTTGTAAGGCCTTGAGAACTGCACAAAAGTTTGAAAGTTCAAGTTGACCTAGCCCGTATTCAATGAGTTAAAATGGGTAGGTGCCAGGATGGAAGTCCACGCTGGGAATCGTCACAGTATTTGTGCCACTGAACCTGTTGGGCCTTAGAGCCCTAATTCATATTTTATCCAAACATTTTAATAGAAGACACAGTATTCTAGAAAACATAATTGCATGCTGGATCTGGAAGAATACAAAACTGTTGCTAAATCTGAGAGACTAGAAAGGTGGAGTTTGTTCAGCATCAGACAGAGATAAATTGGGCTGCTCATTGGGGTAAAGTGCCCACGTGTTTCCTGTGATGCAGCTTTTTAATTTCAGTTCTCAGTGTGGAAGACCTTTAGAATTGTATTTAAAAGGACCTAAATTTCTAAGAGGCCGTTTGTGTACAGTGAGTTCCTTCCGAGGAAGAACTCGTTGCTGCCAACTGGGTGAAGATGACCGTGACGTGGAGGCTGCTTCTTGTAGCAATTACCCGAGGTGGCTACTAGGAAGCTGAGGTGCTTCACGAAGTGTTAGGCCACAGTAATAAAGGGTACAGATTGTGCAAGTATGAGTGAATGCTCCTCGCTTTCTTCAATATTGTTGTAGAATACTCTTCTGCATTAGCTATATATATTAAAAAAGAAAAAAAAAAAAAGGTTAGCAGCTTAATGCATAGTAAGTCTTGGCAAGTTTCACTGATATTTTTATCCCTCTGTTCCATTTAGGGATGTGCTATTTTAGGATGGCTTTAGCTATAGTATTGTTATAGCTTCCTTCATTTTTCAAGCGTAGGAAGAATGCTACGTCCTACACTCCCTGTCCTGCAGCTACTGCGGGAGCTCCTTGTTTGTCAGCTGTGGAGTGTGCGAATTAGGTCAGCATGGAGAAATGTAGGGTAAAAGACACGTTGTGTCCTCTCCTGTGCAGACATTTTAGCCTTTAATCTTAAAGAAAAGTTATTCAAACCAAAATTAAAGTTTTCCTCTTTGTATCTGAGTAATGTTTGACTCAACCAAGCCACTCTTGAGGCATTACCTACATTTGGTTTTGATTTGTAGAAAGAACCACGATTCTAAACTAAACAAGCATCTTGGGATGTAGGTAATTAACGTTGCTTTTATTTTGGCATGATGGAGTTTCTCAAGTATAAACAGACTATTTTCTTAGAGTCTATTTGCCTTAAAATGCCTGCCTCACCTAATACTTCAGAAATTCCAAGGACAGCAGAGCTCATTTTCTGCCTGACTTCAGTTTCTGGTATAGCTGCAGAAAAGAACTCTCTGATCCTTTTTGAAATATTTAATTTATACCTTCTATCCATCCATGCATAATAATAGCTTTTTTTGACATGTCTTATATAAAACACACTTGTAATAAACCCTGCATTCCCAGTTATGTTTATGAACCACATGGACTCTCTGTGGAACAAGTGCCTATGAAACCAACATCCAGAGGTAACTTAACCATTTCTGCTTAATCTTTTCCCAGATTTTGCAGTACGTCTTAGGAACTGTGTTTCTGTGCATGTTTCTTTTCAACCTATAGTTAACTTCAGTTTCTGACTCAAGGAACGTATATGCAATTAGTGAAGAATTATGTGATTTTTATTAATGTTTATTTTACTGCCAGTGAAAAGAGCGTTTCTAAAAACAGCGATTCTGATCAAAGCATTTTAAAGGACTCCTTCAAGATGTCCTTGTGGAAAAACGAGACTGCGGAGGATGAGGTTTGAAACCAGGAGACCTCATCAAGGCGACCAGCAGCAGAAGCTCCCAGCGCTTTGCAAAGCGCCCCGAGTGGTGCAGCTGCGCTGGGAGCGGGTGCTGGAGGTCACGCAGAGCGCAGGCGCTCTCACCGACTCACAGCTCCTGCGTTTGGGCTACCAGAGAGCTGGTTAGTATCATTCCTGTGCTCATTCTCTGAGGAGTTTTTTTTTTTTCTTTTCCATATTGCTCTCACTGATTTTCATGGTAACTATGAGCTCTGCCAGTTGTTAGTATCAAAAGATATTTTTTTGCAGCGTGTTGCCAGGAAGGTGGCTGTGTCTCTTGGACTTCATCTGTGGTGCGTTCAGGATGTGGCCATCTGAACTCACCACGGAGCAGTTGCAGTGAAGACGCTTGCGTAGGCTCAGTGTTGCTCAGAGTAGCTTGTATGGGAGCCCCAACTGCCTTGATTTTTGACGCCCTGGAAGATGCGCTCGCTCAGGTACGTCGGCATGGGTTAGGATCTGATCTCCCATCACGCCCTGGAGACTGTGTGTGTGCTTGGAGAGCCCCTCTGGGCTCCGAGTGCAGCGTGAGCAGCGTGTCTGTGGCTGCCCAGCACGTGCTTGCAAGCACGGAGAAGGGCACTGCTCCCTGACGTGTTGCAGCCCCAGGGGACAGGCCCAGTTTTTGGCCCTACAGGAGTAAGCCACAAAGCATCCCTTGGGTTTAACTGAAGCAGGAATTCATTTCATCCCATCTGTATTTTAATATGGCTACTTAAGTCATGCAGGTATACTTCAGGCCATTTACTGTGATGCCCACATTTTACATCACTAGGGTTGGAACTACATCAACTATGTTTTATTATGTACATTAGGTATGTCTTGGATTATATGCCTCTGTTTAGTAGTTGTGGGTAATGGTAGCCCACTTTCATGTCCCCATTTGGAAATATAAAATTGCATTCTTCTTTACTCTGAATTTTTAAGACTCCTCAGGAAGGATTTGGTATAATATAGAGGATTAGACAAAAATAATGTACTTAGTCTCAAAGCAGGAAAATGCAATTTATGTCACTGCACTAGTTAGCTCATCAAATTGAAGATGCTGAATTTATTTGACATATGAGTTCTTGTTGCTGTAACACATTCAAAAGATCATGCTCAAATGGAAGAAGATACTTATGAAAATCAGGTGAAACAGGATTTTAAAATATACCTACACTGGAAGCTTGTGAGACTAGTTAACAAATAAACACATTTACTTAACTAACAGACAGTGAAAATATTTCTAGAAAGTTACAATTTTCACATTTTACTGTATATTTTTTATTATTAACAATCCTTGCAAAAGCCAGTGTGCTGGTTAGTAAGTACTTCTTGTAAAGCCATTACATTCTGTAGGGCAATATAAGGGGTAAAGCAGCTCCAAATTTGGCTTGTTATAAGCCAGCTTCATCAATTTAATGCTGATGTACAATCATATATGAGTTATGCTCATGCTATTCTAAGCATTTTGCCTATAGTCAATACGCCACTGTTTTTTTTTCCTGAGAGGTCAGTTTTGCACTACAATGTGACTAACAGATAGTAGTCAAGCATTTGTATGTAAAAGCTAATGCCCCTCTTTTTTTTAAAAAAATTATTTTCTAAATTGCCTTCTAAAATAATTGATTTTTAAGCACCTTAAAGTTCAGTGTGTGTGTGTGTGTGTATATGTACATATAAAATATATTTTTGAAAATATCTGAACTTAAGCCTCTATGGTTATACTCCCAGGAAATTATCTGATTTTTGTCCTATCAGGAGCTTTTCATTAAGGTTTTGGCTGACATGTTTGACTATTCTGCTGCGTGATCTTTCATTGCCCTGCTCTTAGAGCTGCTACGTTAGATGAGAGGAATTCAGTGCTTCGAGCTGCGTGCTCAGCGCTGCATCTGTCTGCTCTTTGGTGTCTGACTGATTTTTTCTGTGTGGACAAGTTAATTCCTACTCTTTTAGAAAGCAGGTTCATAAATGCACTGGCAGTTAACTGTACTACGTCTCATCCTGTGTTTTACTGTCAATTTGCTAAAGGGATGTATTTGATTTGTATGCTTCAATATAACTTGTGGGCAAAAGGTTATGCCAAGATTCATTCTTACTGGAGAGGGAGGTGAGGGGTGCAGAATAGACTTACTTACTGGACACACTTGGTTGTGTGTCCAGTGTTCCTAAGAAGGAACCATTTGGGATGCTCTGTAGACACCGCTTGCGGATTCTGCAATTTCAGAAGGAGATGTATTGCTTACTATATGACGAGTCTCACATTAAGCTAAACAGGAAAGTGTAATATAAAAGAAATGCAGATATGGGAATTTGTTAATGTTTGATCACTGTAAAGCAAATCCACCATGTAAGTTATTTCTGTGAGCAATTCTTCAGCGTTTGGGGTTGCTTGGAAAAGAGATTAAGTTTAGGCCAATGTCTAGTCAGAAATCCGTGTTACAGTATTGCATGTCACCCTGCCAAACTGCAGCACGGTAAGTGTTCTACTGACATCACTGGAAAAACCTTGCTAATCTGCGTTTTTTATAATCTGGAGCACTGGCTCGGCCAGCACAGGCACATGTGTCACAAGCCCAGGCTGACCGCGGTGCGCAGAGCCCTGCGAGGTGCCAGGGCTGGAGCTTCCCAGAAAGAAACGGATAACTCACCAAAGCAATGCGGACACTAGGTCACTGGGGCGGGCAAGGAATCTGCTTAGTAAATGAGGAGCATTAGTGTCTGCTTGGTGCGAGGCTGCCCCTGGCCACGCTGCTTTCCTGAACTGCCTGGGGACTCTCCGTTTCTACAGGATACTTTGCAAGACTTTTCTGTAACGTGCTCAAAGAATACGGGCAGTCAAAAAGCAAACGTACATATTGTGATGTCCAAGATATTGTAGTGCTCTTGTTCACTTCCCAGTTTGCCAAGTTGATTGATTTGCCACATATATCCTAATCATCTGCATGAGTTGTTTCAATGAGCTTTGGATGAGTTTAGGCTGTGACTATGACTTGGTGTGACTTCTAAAAGGGTGTAGGCTCTCATTGCCTTTAATATCTGCATTATCAGTCTCTCAGAGTGTGGGACCAGGACAGACAGAAGTGAGAAGTGCTGCTGCCCTGCTCAACTGCGCTGGTATTGGTTGTGCTCCATAGAAGTGGAGAGAGGAAAGAATTTGTCCCAAACTATGGAGTAGATAGTTTAGACTGTGTATCTGAAGGAGTAGTAGTAACATCCCTATAAAATACTAAGCTTATCCTACTTGATAAGATTGTCCTCAAAAAAGTCCCCCATCGCTGTTGCTTGCAGCAGTTACAGAACTTTTATGCTTTGTGTCAGGCCTAAAGCCCCATTAATTCAATGGATGTTTACAGCTTGTCCTTACCATTGGCCTCGCTTCTGGCTATGAGTCACATCTCGAAGTTAAAAGTCCTCAGAAAGTTGTGAGCGGCACCAGGAGGGAGCTCAGTGAATGGCCTGGTGTCCTGGGCACATCTCGTGCAGGGCACCTGGCCACCTCTGCTGTCCACAGCCCTCTGAAGGAAGCCTTGGTGGCATTAAAAGCCTTTTTCTCCAGTGTCTGTGGTAAAAGCAGTTATCAAGAATTTAGCAGTACTGAAGAGGAACAGGCCTTTGTTACAAATTAGATGTATTTTCACCATGGTTGCCTTTTATTTTGAATTCAGAGGGCTGAGGTGGTGCTGGCTGCTGCCTAACACAAGCTGAGGGCGAGTGGTTACTTGGCCCGGCTGCGCTGCCCATGTACTCTGGTGACAGCTGCGGGTCGCACGCGGTGGAGCTGATGCTCGGGACAGGCTACGCCTGCTGACTCCTGACTCCTTCCAGAAGGAAACGGAGCAGCTATGTGCCCGTTTGTGACCACGTGCAGCGCGGTGATTCCAAGTGGGAATTGGTGGAGTTGGTGCTCTCCAAGCAGAGATGTACTGATGCAGGAGGTGAGAACACGGGGCTAGACCATGGACTAGGAGGTTGTGAGAAATGTGCAGTAGTAGCCATAGAGCTGGATTTGTGTGTATACAAGACAGGTTTGTAATGAATGTGCCTGATGTTGATGCAAATACAGGAAGAATTAAGCATTGTTATGCTGTGGTCTTAATGGAGTGAGAAAGAGAAACATGCTTGGAGCTAGATCCGTCTGCTGAGAAAATCTAGAAACTTTAGAAGTGAAATTAAAATAAATGGTCAGTTCTGTCAGGAAGCTACTGGGTCTGATGCCTGAGAAAAACGTAATTTGTAAAAGTTGCTCAAGCTGGGCTTCCAATAATGTTTCCAGATTATACTCTGCTTCCTACCCCACTGAGACTTCAATAGGTGTTTACATTGAGTTTATTGAAGAAATCGCTGCAGTGGTAGTGAGGCTGTTGAAATAGAATAAAAGCAGTTTATTCTACCTTTTACTGCTGGTCCCTGTAGTTTCTATGTTATACTATATTGCTAGCATTAAATGTTTCTCATATGGAGAGTGAGAGAACTAAACCAATGGCCAAATCAGTTAAAATGTGGACCTTTAAGCTAAGGTAAACTGACTCCATCAGGTAGGAAATCATTTATTTCTCTTTATAACTTATGCTAGTGTGTTCATTTCAGGCATGTGCAAAAGGCCAAGTAACAAAGCTTCAGGAATATGCATATGTAGAAGCACAAAAGCAACCAAAATGAAAATTAAAATGCAAAACATTATGTCTGTCCACAATCCCCTCTTCTCATACCCAGGCACTAATAGCCTCTTCCAAAGTAAAAGCTTACTTAGATTAAAAACCACTTGGAGTCTCACTTGTAATACTTCATTGGAAGACAGTCTTGAGTATTCTTCTGAAATGCAGAGTGCTTAATAACCTGTCTTGACTGTGAATGCTGTCAAATATTTATGCTTGCTTCCTCCCAATGTTTATTCAGAATGCATTTTGGTACAGCTGGGAAGGTTGTTAGGAGCTGACGACTGGGACTGCAGAATGACAGATATTCTTAAAGGGAAAGAAATGAAAACTTTCCATCCAGAAGATGCAGATGTGGCTGTAGCCTGTGATGCACAGAGTGAATTAGTGATGAGTAAAGCAGCATCCATGCAAGATGAAAGACTAAATCATAGTGAAGAGGATTCTTCAGTAAATGAATCTCTTGGAAGGAAAGCACTGCTTAGCAGCCCAGATTTAACCAACTTGAAACACAGGCTCAGTAAGAATTAAATTATTGACTAAGTAGCTTATAAAGAGTAGGGGTGGCAGAAGGGGAAGCCTTCTAAAAGTACTGCACTAACTTCTTAATGATTTTCCCATTGGATTAAGTGCACTTCAGGAACAACCAGGGTTGGGTGTCTTTTTCATGTAAATTGTTCTGATCTGTTCTACCAGGCTAAAAAATTCTTAACTGGCAAATAGATAAGTACTGTAGATTAAGATAAAGATGCTCTCTAAAATAATTTCCTTCAAAAGTTACCGTTCTCATTTTCTTTGGAGAAACTATGTCTGCATTCTCAGCAATTTTACTTCATAGTTCACAGAGCTTCATATTTTAAAATAGCTGTGCAAACATTACGTAATCTCCCAGCATCCCTGGGAGCCAGATAATGTTGTCTTTCACATTTTATGGATGGGGAGAGCAAGAGTCAAACAGTGAGTGCTCTCTCTGCACTAAACCAAAGGGCAGAGTAAAAACAGTGACTCTTAGTTGCCTGATTCCAGCTATTTTATGTCTGCCAAACAGTCAGCACTCTGCATACCATCCATTTTCATGTAAGAAGTCAGTGATTTGTTTTTTTTCTGCAAACTTCTAAAAGAACAGCTCTAATCTCTATATCATGTATACAAAACAGTGATTTTCAGCTTCACTTGGTGTCTTATCTTCCCCATAGAAAAGGAAGGACTTTAGGTCCTTAATGTATGCTTCAGCAAGCACCTCTGAAAAAAAAGCAGGCCTATAAATGTGCTTGTGGTTCAGCAGCTGCTTTAGACTGGACCGAGGTAGATCAGATCCATGGGGGTCTCATGTTTCTGTTAGTCTTCTTGCATTTAGCTCTGTCAAGAGGAATGAGCATATCTGCCTCCCATCTGTGTTTGCAAGATGAAAATAGAAGCTGTGCTACTGAGTTCCTGGGGAGGTGTAGCTGGGATGGACGCTCAGGCGGTAACCATTTGAAGAGCCGAAAATACCGAGGCAAACGTGTAAGACCTGGAGTGTCATGGGCCCTACTGCACGGGTACCAGAGTGGCAGAGAAAGCTGATGTGGTAGTGTCCCAAATCACAGTATCTAAATCAATGTCTTAAAGTTACAGAGCAAGTGATTAGGAACGGGTAGTTAGAGTGAGGACGCTAGTGATGGATATCATGCCCAGAAGGGGCGAGCAGGGAGAAGTTCTCTGCTGTATAATGAGATAGCTTGCTCTGGTAAGGGGTTGTGGGCTGGGGCTCAGGGAAAACAACTCGGTGTTTATCACAAAGGTAGCAAAGGGAAACTGATGCTTAAAGTTATGAAAATCACTTAACTTGCATGGTAGTTCCTTGAAGTTGGATAGGAAGTTACTCTTGCCCACCTTGAGGAAAACAAACCCTCAACTATTTCCAAGAGCTGTTTTAGGAAGGACAGCATGTAAGTTAACATAAAAAAACCTTACTGATACTAGTAAAATTTATTTTTTATTTATTTATTTATTTTTGCCTTTTTTAAAAATATAAAGCTGTAAATAATTTCAGTGGCTGAAATTATGTAGTGTGATTCAGGGCAAAAGTTTTCCAACAAGTTGGTCTAAGAGGTGAGGGTCAGGGCTACAACCCGGCTAGTCAGCTTAGAGCTTGCACCTTTGTAATCAGCTTAAGAAAGAGTGTGCTGTTTCTTAAAATGCCACTACTTACCTCGCAGTGAAAGGGAGGTAAGTATGTACGTTATGGCTATATTATGGTTCTTTTACTCAGGACAGCACTGGTGCCACTAACAATTCTGTGTGGGCAGGTGCAGTGCATCTCAATTTTTAAAGGGAGTCTCAGGTAGTTTAAAAAAATATCAGAGCAAAAATCAGAAACTGTCAGGTTTTGTGCATCATTTAAAAACTAAGGTATAATTTGTTTGATTCCGTAATTTGACTACAACAAAAATAGTCATGCATGCAAAACCCTCATCAAACACTTGCATATTCTCCTTACCATGGAAGCTTCCCCTTCCTTGGATGTGCTCCTCTTCCTGCACCACATTATGTAATCCTGAGGATTATACGGGAAGCGACAGTGGAAACAGCGGCTCGTCCCGCAGTGGTCCGAACTCGAGTCCTTCTAAGTACTCCAAGGAGCAGTAGTAGCACTGGTGCTTCGGTTTCCCCCTCCTTACTCCTTGCACAGCTGGAAAATAAGAGAATAAAGTCCCAAGGAGCACCAGGACCTGATTCTCCTTTTCACTAACTTCACAGTACCGAGCGCTGCTGGAAGTCCTGCAGGAGCTGCCTTGGAAGCATTGCTGCTCTTTCTGTGTAACCCACTGCTGCCATTCACTTTCAGGCAACCCTTGTTTTTTTTAGTTATTTTGATTAACATTGACTATTTCTGCCCGAGAGGTATTGATTTCACACTTAAATAATTGCCTGTTCTTGTTGCTGCTGCAGATCATACCCTCACCATGACCACGTTACGGGCGCTGCTCTGCGAGGGTCCGTACGGGACCTGGCGAGGCCGTTCGGGGCACCCCGTGCTTCATCCCATGCCCTTGGCCAAGGTTTCACGTTTCCTCCTGCACAGACCCCAGCTCTCCCCGCTCTTCTACATTCTGTGTTTAGTCTAGTACTATTCCTTGCTTGCTGGCGGTTGTACTGGAAAAAATGTGTTGATCTTATTCTGGCATATATAAGCAGTAAGGATTACACCGCAGTCACTTTGTTGCTTTTAACACACATTTGAGCTTCTTGATGGAATCCTCTCCCTCTTTCCTGTTCGGATACAGTAAACTTGGCCGCCTGTTGGAGTGCATGCGGCCCGCCAGCCCCGGCAGAAGGTGCAGCCGCTGCTTGCTACGCGTCCTGCACTGCTGCTCCTGCTGTCCCCTCCGAGCATCGCGCCAGTCCTGCGGGGTTCAAGCAGCTAAAAGAAAAAAAAAAAAAAAAAAGAAAAGAAAGGGAGAAAAAGACAAAGTTTCTTTCAGTTCATTGACACCTGTATTTAGAGGTCTGGATTTTCTCTTTTGATTAGTATTGCAGTAATTTTCATATGTGAACCATTCCTGAGGTTCACATATGTTCAGTTCTACCCTTAGTTTGGGTCTATATCTGTAAGGAATAAAGGTTCAAACAAGCTTAGTTACTTGTGTCCATCTAAAACAACTGCTTGAGTTGTTATATTGCAAGGTATATTACTTTATATAGTTGAAAACTCTTTTCTACTTGGGATTGTATCAACAGACTTTTCACCTACATGAAATATATATTATTTTTTTCCAACAAACCATAACTCAGTATAGCATTCAAGCACCCCTGTAATCCAACTGGAAATGATTTTCATGTCTACTAAGATTCTTTTTCCTTGTAAAAGCTTCTTAAAGAGTCTGGAGTGAAAGTGAGAATCAGGATTCTTCACCTCAAAATACCTTGCTGAATTAAGTTTGCACTAAAAACTAGATTCTGGGGCTTTTCTTTAATCTTAAAATGTAAAAACAGTTGTGGCATAGTATTAGAGCTCATAACTTTGAATATTGTAGCTACTTTAGGTGAGTTCTTGTCCCATTGTTTTGTCCCATGGTTGTTGTAGTTGCATCTGAATTAAATTGAAGCATGGGTTATTTTCAGCTGGAAGATGAATATCCCCTTACTTGAATTTATAGCACTTTGCATAGTAGACAGTGCACCTGTTTATTGAAGAATATTCCTAAAAATTGGAAAACAGGGGACTTTAGGTCATTTTGATTTTATTTATCTATTTTTTAAGTATCTCAAAAGTGTCTGTTAAAACAGCAATGTACTCAAAGGTGTTGAGGTAGGTTGCTGCCATAGGTTAAAGAAGGTTAAAGAAGGTTAAAATGGTAGAAAAATAAAACTGAAAAATTGGTAAAACTCCGCGGTGGTAAAGAATTATCTCCGGAGGACCCATAATGAGGCCAGTTGTTTAACAGGGTCTGAAATGAGGGAGAACATTTGCAAACTGAACTTGCAAATGGCACCAAATTTGTTTGGCTGGCCAAGCCGGAGCGCTCTTGAGGGCCGTATACAATTTAGGCACTTGGGCAGCACGATGGCAGATGGGAATAAACGCTGACAAATACATATTGGAAGGGATAATTGGGTTAAAATATGATGACATCAGCTCGCTAGCTGTTTAACGGTCTCGTCTTTATACACTGCCTTTGAAGTAGTTGGCAAATGCCCATTTGTTTCAGTTAGAGAAGAGCCAGATCTGGTGTCTGAAACGCGAGTGCAGCCCCATAGCTCGTCGGGACACATAATGCAGAGAGCGGGCTCGGCGCCTGCGCGTCCTTTTGATCAGAAGCTTTTTTTCCTGCTGCACCTCCCCCCCCTTTTTTTTTTTCTTTTTTTTCTTTTTTACTATTTCCTGCGAGCTACTACTCTCCTCCTCGCCACTCCCTGCAATGTTATTCCTGGGCCGCGTCCCAGCGGCCACACTCGGCTGCGGCTCGCGCAGCGGCGGTTTTGCAGCGCCCGCCGAGGCGAGCGGCGCGCGCCCGCCTGCGCCGGGCCCGTGTGGGCAGCATGGGGCGGCGTGCCGAGCCTCCGCGCGCTCGTGCGGCACGAGGCGGGCAGGTGGGCGCTGCTGCGCTCGCCTTGGGGTACGGCGCAACCACCGGCTACCCTGGTGCTAGTGACTCCAGAGGATGGACACTGAGTGAGCAAACACCTCTGCCAGCCTCCCAGGTCCCTCCCAACAGGCAGTGCCTGTCCCTCGCTTCTTCCTGAGTCCCGCTGACCCCTCCAAGACCCCTTTGCCTCCAGTGCCTCTCTTTTTGCAGTAAACTAGGTTCTGCCTCCATGGCTGAGGTGATGTGAGCTGGCCGTGCGCTCCTTGCCTCCTTCCCTGGTGAGCCTGGTAATATCAAACAGATGTCTGAGAGGGCTGGGAACTTTGCCCAGCACGGAGGGGAGCTGGGCCCAAGCTTCCACATGAGTCATGTCCTTGGTGTCCAACACTTGACTTGTCCCAGGCGCTGGCCCTTCACCAGAACTATCTTCCCTTTCTCTAATGGCCATTTCTAACAACACGCTTTCTTTGGCGTCTGGAGGGGGTGGCTGGCCTTACTATTTATTTATTTTGGCTCTCAGATCCATGAATAGAAGATAGCATGAGGTAGCAGGTAGCCTTGCTCGTGTGCAAGCAGAGCCACAGGGCTGCTGCGACTGCAGTGCCAACCCTTGCCCAGCCACACTCCTCGCTGAGAAGAGATGGATAATTTGGGGTGCCTATTACACCTTAGCAGAGCTTTTGAAAATAGTGTAGAAAGTCCCAAGATTATGGTAATGCCATTTTGTTTCTGTTTCTTTTCAAATCTTTTTATCTGTAGTTAAATGACCTCTGTTTTAAAGCCTAAAATATTTACAAACACGCTACTGCTCCCTGATACTGTAAATACTTATATTTTAGATTGTGTTCAGCACACCCTATTTAGCATTAATTTTTAATTCATTGAAGTCAGAGTTGTAGTACATTTGCCTAGATAGGGGTGAATGAGTTCAGGTCGTGTAACAGGCTTGAATCCTCATCCAGACATTTGGACGGTTTAAAGACATCTAAAAGAAGATTTTTTTTCTTCTGCTTTCATGTTTTAATTGTTCATTTTTTCTGATTCTTGCTTGAACTGGATTCAGAAAACAACTACACTTTTTTTTCAGCCCAAATTTTAGACTCATTAGGTATCCAAACTTTTTTGCTTGGATACCTTTTGTTTGAATACGTATCCAGACTTGTTCAAATGAAAAAGCAGAGGCTTTTGATCTCTGCTAGAGATGAGCCTGGAATAAACCTCTGGATCACAGCAACTTGGACGTTTCGATGATTGAAATAAAGACCAGTCGTGGGTTCAGCCCATTTCTGGTCTTTAGAAGAAAAACCATGTTGCTGAAAGACAAAGCATTTGCTATTGAACATACTATTGTTGATGAGTACAAAATTCCCTAATTTTTACACCTCACTATGCCAAAAGCTGAATAAGAATGAAATAGAATGTCAGTTCTGGTTAAAATGGGGCTTTTATTTACACATAACTTAAAAGTTGTGATGTAAATAGTCCTGAGAGTTGTCTGCAGATCTTACCCAATCTGTTTTCTGCTTTGGTTGTTCTTGCTGCTGGGGTTGCTAGATCTGAGCAATTATTCATTCTTTTCCATTGACATTTAATCTAATGGACTGTTTTCTTTAAAGGGTTGCTGTCAACAGAGCTCATACTGTTTTTTAAAATAAAAAATGCTGACCTGACAATGCAGTTTATTACAATAGAAGCAATTCTAAAATACCTCTTTTGGGAGGTTGTTTTTCTCCGTATCCCAGAAAGACCAGACTGTGACAGTAGAAAACCCTGTCTGACTTTTCTCTCATTCATGTACCCCCACATAATCTTTCTGCTTGACTTAGTACTTTATATGGGTGTTTATATTAAAAGAAATAAAAATACTGTTTTTAGTTTTATTTGACATTTTATATTTCATCTTAAATTTTGTAAAATCCCTTGTAGTTATGGGGCCCCAGACTAACAGACAGTGTCCCTTTAACAATGGTGGAAGTTTCACAGACTTCCAACTTGGCTTCCTTACAGTTTATTCTCAATATAAATATACCATCTGGGAATGCTTGATTCGATGTTTCCCACATAATTGCTTTCTCATGTCAATTCTCCATTCTTTTATTGTGCAAAGTAGCCTTCTCTTGCAGTATTTTGGGGGACAACGATAGCAGTCCATCAGATACTGAATCCAGTGGAGAACGTAATGACGGTAGCATGAAGTGTTTGTGGTCTGCAGCGTTTTGTCGGCAAGGTCAGCAGCGTTAGGAGGGAAGGGGATTAAGTGTATGCACAAAAGTGAAACAAATACACGCATTCAGGATAGGCATGAAGCAATGCCTCATGTATCATATATACGTACATTATGTATATACACATGCAAGGAGGTTCTGCAGTCTGTGTGGGCAACCCCTGTGCAACGTGCTCTAGATGCGGCAGCAAGGTTGGACTAGATGATTTCTAGGGGTGCCTTCCAATCTCAACCATCCTGTGACTCTGTGAACCTGCGGCACCGCTGAACTTCTCTGCCTGTGCAAACCTGATTTGTTGCAGCCAGTACAACTTTCTGTGCTTGTAATTGATGGGATTTGCTTGCTGCCCTTTAGCTGTGCTCCTCTGAGCCATGCCTTGGTGTACACATCCTTTCCCAGTTGTGCCTGGGGCTTCTCCTGCATCTGAAGGTCTCTGCAGAGAGGTTCCCTGCGGGCTCTCCGTGGCTGCCGGCTGCTCCGTGGCCTGGGGGTGACACCCGCAGCCGGCCGGGCAGAGGCCCTGCGGCTGCTTTGTGCAGGATGCGGTTGGAATAGCGGGGGATCTGGCATCTCCCTCTCACTTGTTATAGAGCCACTTGCTAATCTACAAGGTGTGATCAAAAATGCACGTACTGTAGCCTGGAGGCAGCAAGCACCTGAAACATGAGCACCTTTTCTTTCATATAACCTATCTCTGAGTACACAACATAATAAGTAAATTCTAGTTTTGAAAGAAGGCAGTGTTTAGTAGATATTTAATGATGCCAGTGGCATTTGAGTTATGTCTGCTTTTAAAGTAGCCATGTGTTATTTAAACCAGCAAGTTTTACTGTCCAGTTTGTGTGTGTGTGTGTATTAGATGTCATAGCTCTAAACCTGTAACAACCTGAATCCAATACTGGGTCCTATCTGAATCAGTGGAGAGCTGGACTAGAGTGCAGGACTTCGGTTAAAACAGTAAGTTTGTAATATTAGATCCTTGTTGGTGATTTAATATGTAATTACTTTTCTCATAAATGAACTTTCTAAAGTACATAGATACTGTAGACCTTTTAAAATATTTTAAAAATATTTAAAACATTCTTGTACAAGTTAATCTGCATCTTTAGGCACTAAAGAATACTTAAAACCTCTCAAAAGTGCCCTAAGTTTCTACCGACTATGATTTTGGGTGAATTGCTTTTCATTAGAACACAGACATACTTTTGGTATTTAGCTTTTGCTTATTTATCTTGCTTTTGATATGCAATATTTAAATAAATACAGATTTTGCATATACATGGACCATGACTTTGAAATGATTCTTAAGATATTTGGATAGCTGTCAAAAATTATGTTGACTTATTAATAACTACCATATGGCTTAACTATTTCTCTTTAATCACATTCACATCATGTTTTTACTCTAATTAATTGTTATTAATCTCAACATTATTCAACATAATAAAGCTTAATAAATTCTAGCTCATACCCTGCTGTTCTTCCATTATAATACAACTGTTTGTCATAGAGCAGAAACATTTCCAATACACATTTATAGCTTTCTTTCATAAGAAAGCCCTCAAGTGCTTTGGAGTATGTTGCAAAATCTTTAATCCAATAATAGAAAAAAAAATCTGCTGCACTTCTCCATGTCCACAGAATTTTAACAGTAATCAGGTTAAGGGTTTGGCTGCATAACTGGGGTAAATTGCAGGACTTTGTAACATGGTTCTGATGCTGGTTTGTCCTTTTATTCCTTCCTTGGCACTTAAGAACTCCCAACAGTAGGTAGGTACATTCTTTCCTGTATGATACAGCAATCCGCTTTGGCAGACGGCATTAGCAGGGTTGTTTCTGGAGAGCTGACCTTGAGCACTGGTACAACTTGAGTAAGCAGATGAGAAGAGCCAAGTAAAGATGGATTAATCAAGCAGTCTGAGCCCCAGCATCAACTGGTGGAGCCCCCACTGCATTTCTGGTCACTTTGTTTTTCAATTTTATTTTTCTTTGGAATAAGGGCTAATAATTATAACTAATTATAGCTGGAAATTTTATGGCAATGGCATAGTGACCTCTTTCTTCCTTATGCACTTCCTCTTCCACTCCTCTCCTACCCAGTTTAAAATCATTGCTATTTATTCTGTTGTCGTAAAGAAACAGAAAGGTAATGGAATATTATGGTCATAAATATACACAAAGTATCACTAGGTTGGTGATAACCAGGCCTTTATGATCTTGGAAGTGTCATTGTATTAAAAAAAAAAAAAAAAAAGAAAATGTCGAGTACAAATAGCTTCCTCCTTGGGAGTTTTAAATTTAATTATTGGGTCTAGGTACGTGTTTAATTAAGTGAATGGTGCTCAGAACTTGTGTCTCCCATCTCCTTTCATTCTTAGCAAAACANTCCTTGTTTTAAAAAAAAAAAAAAAAAAAGAAAATGTCGAGTTTAACAAATAGCTTCCTCCTTGGGAGTTTTAAATTTAATTACTGGGTCTAGGTACGTGTTTAATTAAGTGAATGGTGCTCAGAACTTGTAGTGTCTCCCATCTCCTTTCGTTCTTCAGCAAAACAACCCCAGAACCGCCGGGAAACGAACCTCGCTCTGTAGATGACACCGTTTTCCCGTTGCCTTTCGATAAATGCTAGCAGAGCAAGGCATTCAATCCAGCTGCTCCGCATTTGTCACTTTGATGTTTCCATTACATGGGAGTACATGACTTTTTACTTTACGCTTAATTCATTTATTTTTTATGTTTTCGTTAGGACATAATTAATCTGTCAGAAAAAAATTTAGAGATTGTAAAGGAAATCTCGAAGGTAAACCAGTTTATCAGATACTATTATTTTATTTTTATATTTATAGTTTCTAATTATATAGGTAATAACTTTTCTCTGTCAGGAGATTAATTTGAGAGTAACTGCATTCTCTCATCAGATCCACTGACAGTTTTTTTCACACTCTGTTCTTAGTCTTGATTATTTTCTCATAGTGAAGATGAACAGGTTGGCTATTTCAGCAGATAGATTAATTAATTTTATTTGCACACGTGATTGGTTTAATTCTTTTGTTAGAAGCTCTTCCCAAATGGCCTGAAATAGAAGAGAGAACCCAGACAGTACTTCTCAATCTCTATCTTGAGGGTCTTTTCCAACCACAATGATTCGGTGATTCCAGTATATCAATAAACCTCAGTAAATTTACTTTTAACTTTATGCCTAAAGAGCAAATCCTTCTCTCCTTGGCACTGTGCGAAGGCAAGTACTGGCTCCCTTTATCTAGAACCTTAACTAGTGGGACAGTAAATGAAGTATTTAATGTCTTGGGTTGTGAATCCTTCATCTCCCTCAGATGCAGAGTTCACTACTGCTCTGCTTTAAAACAATGACCCAGACCGCCAAGTGGAATGAACTTTTGTGCCCAGAACACAAAATGCGGTACTCTGGACCACAGTGAGCCCTGAAGTAACCCAGGAGAAATGGTTGCCTTATACCTGAGCTGACTTATCACTGTCATTAATCCGCTTTGTTCTGCCTCAAGAAGTGCAGGGTTCTCAACCACGGTTAATCTCCCCTGCCATATGTGTGCTAACAGCTCAGCACAGCGGGATGAATCAGGAATGGTCCCATCCTTCCTTTATTGCTTGTAAATCAGCCCATTATCGTTATCTGAATGCAGTTTGTTAGGTTTAACATAAACAATACTCAATCTGCCATAGTGATTACTCCTGAAAATTCTTACTAATGTGAATTTTGAAACTTAGAAATAAATGAGTACTGAAAGTGAAAAACCTTTCAAATGCAGCCAAAGGCGGGAAAAAAAAGGAATTATCCTATCAATAGGAAGAAACTTGAATCAAGAATATGTTAAGCATCATGTGCCATAGTTTATTTGTAATCCCCAAAGACTAAGTGTTGGCCTCGGGATAACAGTACTTGATGAATCAGCAGATCTCATAAATCACAGCTCAGTTAGAAATAGTAAATAGTGGAAGGTTTCCCCATTTTTTTTTCTCTTGTAAACATGTCTTTTGTGTCTGATTTGCAAAGAAAATACATTACAATACACTCAACACACGCACTCTTTTTGTGCCAAACCAGATCGCACTCTGATCTGGTTTGGCCTCCGCATTCTTGCTTTATATGATGGAGTTTCAATCAGCTGCACTTGAGGGGTGAGTAAATTCTTCTGATTTTTATAGCTCCTTTTCTAGAAATAAAAGCTCTGTCATAAAAGATCATGAGCAAAGATGAGCCAGAATCAGCACAGACTGCCTATGGGCAGAGACATTAATAAAAATATTCCTTTTCTGTAAAACTCAGCACCTTCTTTCTCTTGTAACAATATCCCAATAAGCAATATATAAACAATATGCCTATAATGTGATGAAAACCAAACAGAAAAACCCATCTGTTAAATGATTAGAGCCATTTCATAGCATCAACACTTCTATTTGCCACAGTCCTGCCAGAGTTCTTGTTTTCACTGAGTGTTTCCTATAAAAGTTTCAGAAACTTTTCCATCGCAAGCAATTCTGTTGCATTAATAGGGCCCAGCACTTTGGCAGTGCGCAGGTTGACAGCTCTCCTTGCCTTTTGGCTTGGTCTATGGGAATATAATGAGGATTTTGTAGCGATGCAGAGACTGTGCTAGAGCCGTTCTGAGAAGGGGGAGAAGGATGGGCGAGAACTGGGCAACTTTCCTTCTTTACGCCCAAGAAGTTGACGATGGCAGAGGGCCAAAGCTGGGGCAAGTGTTTCCGTGCCACTCGCTCCTCAGGCAGAGGAGGATGTTGGTGACATCCTTATTGGAACATGCCTTTAGTTTAGGCGTAGCAGATATTTTGAAGCACTTGATAATGATCTGGAATTCTGAGTGGCATCCTCAGATTTGGTTTATTTGATTTTCCTTTTTCTTAAAAATAGCAATTTTGCAGCAGGAAAGCATTCAGTGGTACATCCTAATGCAATGGTACTTGCAGGCAGAAGTTATCTGGACATTTGTTTTGTGTCCTTTCTAAAGTGGCACTCAGAGCAGCATAACATAACGTGCCATATGCTGGCATGGTTTGGGGGTGTTTGTATGGAATAAGTAGAGAACTAGTTGCTTTTTGCAGCAGTATGAGAGGAATACAGTTGGTGGTAATCTCCGAAGGCACTAATCCAACCTGATCCAGCTGAGCTTGTAATATCTGGAAGCAGCATAGAAAACATGGCAAGTCGCACTGTAAAAGAGCTTTGTGTTCGCACTGATGTGAGGTAAGATTTATTTTGAAGTACTTGGATCAGTAAGTGCTTGCTCTGGCGCTGTCCTGTAACGTGTCAGGGAAGGAGCGCGCGCAGGTGAGAGATGGCAGGTTGTCAACCACTGATGAGGGTAATTCAAGGATGTAGCAGTTTTATGGATGGAATTACTGAAGAACAGCATTAACTGCCTATGGCAACAAACTCTGTTAAGTGCTGATAGCAGAGTAAGTTAAACTGAAATTCTTGCGCTGTTCATAGGAGCAGGAGTGTTCTGCTTAAATGCACCTCTGAGCAGCGAATGCACAGCTGGAGTGCTGTTAGTAAGCAAATAATATCCACTCTTATGCAGGGCAACAAATTAAAAATACACCAAAGATGATGATTCAGCTATTAAATGTGAAATAGGAAGCGTTACTCTATTTCACTTACTCTGCAGAAGGAACCACAGTTTGTTTTCTTTAGTAGAGACGTCTTGTTTACTCTGGTGAGGAGGCAAAGGGGAAACCTAAGAGCATCCAACGCCTACTCGAAGGGAGCTGCAAGTAGAGCCGAGCCAGGCTTTTCCTGGTGGTGGCAAATGATCTAGCGAGGGGCAGAAGCCACACGTTGCAGCTTGAGAGGTTTCAGAGTGGGCATGAGGGATTCTCCTCTGTGAGGAGGACAGAGCAGCGCTGGGGCTGGCCGGTGCTGGGTCTGTTGGGGGTCTCTCTGAGCAGGAGCAGCAGCCAGGAGACCCTTCCAGCCAATACTCTGTGATCCTGTGATCTCTTTCCCTTTCCAAAAAACTAAGCTTTTTTATATTTGACAGACTTCTGACACTTCTTTTGACACTTCTTAAAAAGCTGACACTTGTCTATTTTGTCTTCCATCTAGAGAGATGCTTTTAAAATAAATTTATTGGAATTCAAATGGGATGAAAACAGAATTTAGGAATAAACCCGGGCACAGTGAATTTTTTTTAGCTGTATGTATTACAACAACCTACTTTGGAAGAGGAAATGTGACACTTAGAAAAGAAGAATAAAATGGTGCACCTAGAAATGGCATTTGGAAAGTGGTCATAGAGCATTGTTAAGTCACAAATTTCCATACCTGTTTTCCTAGAGAGATCTCTGTGAGATTTCATTGCCTTAAGGTGTTTCCTTTCTGTACTTTTTCTGATTATATTTTATTTCCTTTACATAAATATTCACTGAAAAAAAAAAAAAAAGTGAGATATGGTTTAATGATACTACTATGACACAAACGCAGCTCCTTGGGAATGTTCACCAAACCCAAGGGGTGAGCTCTGTCAGCAGCTGTCACTTGCACAAAGGTTTCACAGCACTGTGGGGCTGAGAAAATATTCCACTTGTATACGCCTTTTTCATAAAGTGGGACCAGTCTCCCAGGTAATACATTGACTGGAAGATTGCTCACTCCAGGTGGAGTGGCTTGCAGCAGAGGCAGGAACGAGGCAGCTTGGAGCAATTCTAAGATGATCTAGTAGAACTTTTTCAGATAGGAGGTTGCATTAAAAAGGTGATGTCTTGCATGCATTGCATTTTTTTAATAAACATAGTGATATTTTTTACAAATATTTTTTTACTAATACTGTTTCTGAGGTTCTTCTAGAAGAGAAGTTGATAGTCTGTTCCTTTTACTGTGCAAGTGTTTTTTTTGTGTTACAGGTCAAGGCATCTGCAAATGCAATAACAGCTGCAGGTATTAATGCTGCAATGTGGAAGGCCATCGGCTCGTGGAGCAGTTGTCACCGCCCGTGACTCTCACCAGACCCGTGTGTGCCATTAACTGCCTTTGCGTTGTTAGATGAATCTGCAAAGATGAGATTTGCAGCCAAGTTTTGTAAGAGTCCATTTTATTCTTCATGTTGAATGTCATGGTGTTCACATCCTAGTTTTTTTAATAACCAGCCATTATTGCACGTAGTAAATTTCAGCTCTACACACTGCTGCCATTTATCTTAAATATCAATATATTTAAAAATAAACCAACAGAAATCAATGAAAGAAAGCAAAAGGCAAGAACATTTTTGAGTAGTATGAAATCAAGGGATTCTTGAGCGTTTTTTCATGCAGCATGTAAATCTCTCTTTTCACTATTTCCTTGTGTCATCTCATTGAGCCTGATAAACATAACATATGTTATTACCCTATGGACTCCAATGCGGTCTCACAAGCCCTGCAGAAAGGGGAATAACCAGTTCCCACCAAACTCTGGCTACACTCCTGCTAATCCAGGCCAGTGTGTGATGGCTGCCGGTGCTTGTATTACCCAGAGCTACTTAAATTTTGGAGTCTCTGAAAGGGTGGTAAGTAACATCGTTGCTGCCTGCTGCTGTGTGCCTTTTAGCGCGGTGGAACCCATTCAGTAATTAAAACATGATTTATTCTGTAACAAAGGTCTGAAATCCATTTTTAACGTCCCTTAGAGAACTTACTCCTAAATTTTCCAAGATAGAAAATGATTTTCATTAATGACCTATTAATTAAATTGTAAATTTCTGCATTAGTTGGTTGTGCCTCTATAAAGATTAGAGTAAAGCTGATTCTTGTCTCAGCTTGTTTATTCGTGTTCCTCGGATCACACCAAAGTGTGGATCTTTGTTAGCATCTTCATTGCAATGCAGCTGAGAAGCCTAATATTGTGACACCTTCTTTTACTGGGATTTATTGGCATAACTTCTCCTAGAATGGAAAAGGTTCTCTCCCAGAGCAGGACCTCCTGAAAATCTGGACAATGTAAATACACAAATTTATTGTAAGTGACCACATATTTACATGTTTATATCAAGGTAATAGTAACAGGAGGCTGCCCTAGACATCTGTGGGTCATGTTTTCCCTGAGATTTTTTTGGAATGGAAAAATTGAAATTTCTTGCTTGCTTAGAAGACTTTTCATATAATTTAGTGAAACTTACTACTTATTTGTGCTGTTTCTTTCATATAAATACTTCTTGATGGTTGCCTTACAAAATAAATATGTAAGAAAAAAATGTTTTGGCGGCTACTTGCAGAAAGCAACAGTGTTAAGATACACATCTGGACTAAGGTAAGGAGTGTACTTTTTGATTTGGACTGCCTATGAAGAGACTCAGTATTTCATTGAATTATCGGACTAAAAATGCAGTGAGTGATTTTGTTTTGCTTTTTAAAGTTGATTGTTTGCAATTTGGGAGGAGAAACTTGTTTTAATTTTTATGAAACTGTGGCTGTTGTTATCACAGAATGAACCTTAAAATAGTAACTTTTTGTGTTTGCAGAAGTTTCCTTATAAATTAGAATTAATACATAATAGATTTGGGTATAAACACTGCATATGACTCAGACAAAGATCTGATACTACTTTTCAAGGGTAGATAAATACTACTACGATGCAGAAACTGAAGGGAAAGTGACTGAAGACCAGTCTTAAAGAAATGATGTAGTTCTCACTTTCAAACCTCTCAGGTCTTAACTAGAAATGAAATGCAGGTCTACTAAAGCCTGTCTCTGAGCTGCCACAAGCCTATATTGTCCCCCTTGGGATGTAAAGGCATAGAGGGTATGAATTATTACACTGAAGGGTTTGTGAGTTGGAAAGACTTTTATTAGTCTTTCAAAGAAATTGCATCATTTTTTCTTGAAAGAGATATATAGCCATATTCATTTAATGACCACAGACCAGACCTCATTTGGAATATTTAGTTTAAACTAAAAAGGCCTTGCATTATGTACAAAGTTTATGAGTTTTAGGATGTAAATGTAATATAAGTTCTAACCTATAAAAAGATAGGAACTCTTCTCATACCAGACATCCCTGCCATATAAAGATGAATAAGTACTAGTAAGTTTAAACTCACTTTCTGTCTTTTATAAAGCTGTATGAAAGCAAGGTCTCGCAGCATTCCCTACAGGTGAGGAGATTATTAAGTAGGATGATTTTCTCTATTTTGTGTTACTGAACACAACATAAAAGTGTAATATCCTAAGGGGTAATATATACAATTAAAAGTAGATACTTAACAAATATCAATATTTATGTCCTAATACTTCACTCTCCATCAAAGACCGTGGCCTTATTAGGAAGCAGATCATAAGATGATGAGCTGTGGAGAAGGGGAGCTACAGACAGAACCCACAGTATTCTAAGAGGATTAACAATTTATTTAGCACTGTGTTAAATGCAATTCTCTTTGCCACACTATTCCCCGCTGGATCAGTCTTGTGTAGGATTCCCTGCCCATATATTCACTGCTTTCAGGTTAATGATGAAGGTAGGAAAAGAAATGGTCCCAGGAGCTATATGTCCTGTAGTTGCAATGGACAAGCCTGTGAGCACAGCTAGGAGAAGAGAAAAATCTAACTTCTCATCGCAACCTCCTTATGAAAGAACTTTCTAGTTCATGACAGCTGAAACATATTCTTCTCTGTTGAGAGCTCTGGGATGAGGTGAGGAATTTTTGGCATGGTGATGGGAATTTTTGGCATGGTCCCACTGCCCTCATGGGAAGTGAGTAGCCCTGGACTGGCCTACAGTCAATAGCTCTTGGTTTGTTGTTATTTTTCTAGTTTCATTTTTTTATTTTGTTATTTGCTTAGAAAATGTTGTGTCCTTTTTTAACTTTAGCAGCGGGGAACAGATCTCTGCCTGATGAAAATGGGCATCCAGACGAAGGGGCTGGTTGTCACTGTGGAAACTGCGTCTCCGTGTGATGAGGCCGGCTCCAGGATGGGGTGATGAGCCACGTGGCTCCAGGCCCCGGGGCGAGCGAGTGCCTCTTGTCACTGTGACGCTGCAGAGGTCCCGGCCACTTTGCTGGGGCTCTGAGCTCTTGCTCTCTGCCACAGCGAGGGGAGCAGCTCGGGTACCAGTAGAGCTAGTGCTGGGCGAGGCGTGCACCGTGGCCCCGGGACGGGAGCGCTGCCACACGTGTGCCTGCTTGGGGCGTTCTCCTAGGGAATAGCGCTGATCCTCTCTTCCTTAGCAATGTAAGGATAGTCGCTGTAGCCCTCATCTGGCATATATTTTAACATGTCTTTTTCTGAGCAGGGGTGACTGTAACATGTAGTATGCTTACTAATCACTGATAATAGCACACCGCAGCTGCATTTATTATTTTGAGAAATAAGTTTCCCTGGATAGATAATCCTGTGACCATCCCTTACACCTTCATTTTTTTCCTCCTCCCCTTCCCTATCTCCTCTCCAAACTGGAATGCTCTTGGCTAGAAGCATCATTATTCACTTTCAGTTTTCTGCTGTTGAATTCCAGACTATTCCTATAACTTTCCTCACATCACCTATCATTTCTTCCACGATATTCTGAGTATCTCCTATATTTACAGTTCATCCGGCTTTAGTGCCATCATTAAATTTCATTAACATACTTCTCTCTTTTTCTATGACAACCATTGCTGGAAACATGAAGCCGCGTCTGTTCCCACAGTGTCCTTGGGGAAGCTCTGCTCCTCGTGAGCCTCCAGCGCAACCTTTCTGCTTTCTGCATAACGCCCTTGTGTCTCCATCGGGCACTTCCTTCCCGGCTTGTACTCATTTCCTCAGCTGAGCTAATAATTTCTCACGTGGTACCATCTCCCAATACATTATCCAAAAGTATCTGAACTTTTATAATTCCTTTGCCAAGGAAATTGGCTCTCATAGGTCATTCGGTGGTTTGGTCTGGTGTAAGCATTTTTTAATAAATCATATTGCCTTTTAAATCGTATTTCCCATTTTTCCATATTTTCATAACTTCACGCAGTTACATGTTTATTTGCTGTTGTATCTAGTTCATGTTTCATCTCTATTCTGAAATTCCTGGTGATACTGCCTTCATTTTCCTTGTTCTCCTTTTCTTGGGTTGAAAACCTTTTAACAATCTTTGTAATTTCCTAGCTACTTAACAAAATTTTACTTCTGGCAAGTCTCACTTTGCTCCTACATTTCCCACCATTAAAAAAGTAGCTTTTCTTGCGGTTGAATCTTTATTTTCATTCTTGCAGGCTTTCTGCTCGCTGTATCTTTTCAGGGATGCTTCTTCATGTAAGGATGTTTGGAGACTTTTTTTTTTTTAACACGTTCTTTTTTCCTCACCTGGGAAATAAGTTCCAGATGGCTTCTCACCTTGGACAGGAATAAATGTAAGTTTCTGCTTAGGGCCATCTCCAGCCTCCCTCCTCTTCCTTGCTGTGGTTATGAAGAAGCACCTTGTCTTGTTGTGCAGCAACAACTTTTCTATGTTTCAATCTATGGATGTACTGAGAGTTTTTCTATTTCTTCTGCCAGTAGTAGAAAACTGCCATTCTCTCCTGCAGATATTTGTAGCTAACCTAGTAAAAGGTGTTTAGGATGAAATAAGGAAAAGTTTTCGGTAACTCTGTTAGTCTAATATCTACAAATGTGAATAATTTTGTATTACTACAAATCTACAAATGTGAATAATTTTGTATTACTGCTTTCACAGTAATTGTCCCACTTTATGGTTACTACAAAACAAGTAGTTTATATCATGGTAAATATTCAGTTCTTAGCTGCCTTACACCTCATCTTGTTCAATCCTTTATAATTTTGTAAAGGAAGTTTAACTGGAGTTGTCCACAGACTCATTTTTCTCACCAGTGAATTACTATATTAGCTTCAAGGCTGCACAGAGTCAGACACAGAGTCTGGTTTTAGGCTTACACAAAACAAATCACAACAGTATGAGTCAGTGCACTATTTTCATCAAAATGNTTTTTTTTTTTTTTTTTTTTTTTTTTTGTAAAAATAATTCCAGTATAGCAACATGGCCTAAATTGAACTGTGTAAAACCAAGTGTTGGCTCAGGCCTGGAAGACTAGGTATGAAGGGAAAGAAACAGCACTGAGTTATTTCTTGAACAATTTCTGCCAAATACAAGGTTGTGGGAAATCCTTGGCTACAGTACCAGTAAATCTTGCATCAAAACCATGAGCATTCTGGACTTAATTTTCATTTAACAAGGACATCTCCTTTCCATAAGAGAGCCTAAATGTCTCTTTGAAATATGTGGCATGAGAAGAACTTTGCAAAACTGAGAATTTTGCCTTGGACATTTTTCTCCACCCAAAATGTAGAGAAATCCTGCACTTCATGGTTCTCTATTAGACTGCTTAAAGAACTTCTAATTTTATTTTTTAGGATATCCTGCTTTCCCTTAGTTTTTCAGACAGTCCTGTTTTTAATTTGGCAGCTCTCTGTGGTCGTAGCAATTTGATTCATCTGTTTACTCTAACAACCACCTTCCCATCTGGCCACATTTCCAGATAGAAAAAAAAAAAATCATGGATTTTCTTTTTTAAAGAATTTTTTTTAAAACCAGGAACCAAAACTAAAAGGTAAAAATGCAGCCAGTCACAGAATATTGCTGTTCTGTCTCTCCTGGCTGTGCCTAAGAAGGAAATGACATATAACTGAGTGCAATAAGGGAAGCAGAATCTGTGGGAAGGGAGGTACTCGTTTATCCATCTCGGCCACCACCGTGAAAGGAAAAGTGGATCAATAGCTATCAAAATCCAGGCAAAACAATAAGTTTTCCAACCAAAGATCACTGAAAATCTAAAGATAAAATAATGTAGGAAGTTTTTACATTTCCTACAGAAGTGTGTTCCAGCTCTAGGGAAATCTAAAGAATAAAAAAGATAGTTTATATAATAGTGTAACAAGATAATGATCCATTGGAGGAGACAGGGTCTCCTGCCTTGTCCTTTTTATCCTCTAGAATATCATTTGTTAAACACTATCAAATGCTTTAAGGCTCCAGAACTTGAGGAGAAGAGTGATGGAGAGAAGATGGAATTATTCTTGTTCAGAGACAGGTAAAGCGCACCCACTTCTCTCTTAACTATTCTTTCTGACTGTCTCGCTTGCCTTTTTGCCAACCTTCTTACACAGATAACAGAAGTTAAATGTGAGTGATTCTCATCCTAATCTTTGAAGCACCAGCATAAGGCTAAAATTTTTCTAGCTTGTCTGTAGAATTAGCAGCCCTTGTTCTTGTAGAAGTTAATGGAATAAGGTATTAAAATCTCAGGGGATGATTTGCAAATCGTAACAAGAGTGATCAGCACCCACCAAGGCTGCTTTTAAACTTAGGTGATATTCAGCAATTTCAGTTCTGCAAATCAAAAGAGAGCTTTGGAAACTATTGCTGTGGTCATTTGTGGATATCATTTAATCATGGGCTACTTGGGGCGTTTTGCTTTTAATTCTTGGTAGGAATGTCACTAGTAAACTTTATTGTCTGAAATGTAACATTTTATTCTGAGGGGGAGCACGTCTTCCAGCATATCTGCATTTTACACCCTGTGAGAACATAATAAGGATTTGAGTTTTAGAGCAAGTGGGTGGATAGCAGTGAAAGGGGGATAAGGAATCCGGAAGCTTTTGTGCACCTTGTCGGTAGCCGCGGTGTTGTGCCGCTCTCGTGTGCCGCTCTGACAGGGAGCAAAGGGGAACGGTGGTAGCTGGGGTGCAACTGCTGTGGAGAGGTGCCGTTCCACCAGCACGGCGCAAGACTGCAAAGCAGAGCGAAACCTAATTGGCGACCTGGCAGAGCCGGTCAGATTGGGTCAAATCAGTCGGAATTTCTGTGCCATAGGGAGCCAGAGCAAATGGGATTCATTTTTTTGCCCTGCGACAGGAAGGGATTGAATGAAGAGCAATTTTGATGTTGCTCTACAGTGTGTCATGGTGTGTTGTGTGCCTTGCAAGGCCAATCCAGCAGTGTGCTCTGTGATCCTTGCAGAAATGGTCAGATGTAGGAAAATAATTTAATAATCCCTGAGTGCAGGATGGTATCCAGGAACCCTTCATGCTGAGAAATCACCATGACATTAATCTGAAATTCAGTTGGAGCAGCAGCAATAACTCTGCAGCACTCCATGAGAAAAAGGCCAGCTCTTTTCACTTTGTAGGAAGCTGTGTGGTGTCTCAATTTTATATTGCTGTAATATTGACCCATAAAAGAAAAGTACAATACAAAAATAAAAAAAGATAATAAGCAGGCTGCTCTATATATCAGGGGCCAATCCATAGAAATGTTGAGAACCTGTTCATAGATATTTTGCTATTCCTGAAGCTGGGCTAAAATTTGAGGACTCCTAATTTTAAATTATGAATTGCCCAGAAATACAGATCTAAAGCAGAACTGTGTTTGGCCAGCCTGGACGCCCTCCCTGTCACTTACACCTCCCCCTTCAAAGTGCAAATTGACTTTTCCACCTACTCTTTGTCAAAGAACTTTCCTGTACTGGCTGGCTGGCAAACCAGTGGCAGCCACAGGAAATATGACATAAGGAATGGGGTTATTTATGCAGAGAGTTAAGGGAAAGCTGGAAAGAGGTTTCATAGTACGAGCGAGCATATAGGATGGGTGAGCAGTAGGTATCCTACCTCGTATCAACTGGATATCCTGTGGCTGCAGGTTTGCAGCAGCGTCTGGCCACGCTATGTGCAAATATTAAGCACAGTGCTGCAGCCCTGCCCACGGAGCGTGGAGAGCAGTCATGCTGATAAGAGCGTCTAGACTCCCTGCCCTCCTTCTCTTTCTTTCCAGCCTGATCTCAGGCGTGATTATAGGAGATTACATGTTTGTCACAGGCAGGCGTTTGAATGGGTTGACTCGAATAGCAGCTGTAACAAATTATATTAGCTTATTTACAGAAGCTGAGTTTCAGGTACATATTGATTTCTGCATTTTAGTTATTTCACTTGGGCTTTGCAATGTTGCCCCTAAAAATCAGAGCTCTATTAATGAGAAAAATGCCGGGAACTGTGGTGGTTTCTGTCGGCATTAGTAGACAAGAGATACAATAAAGCAGACAGCACATGAAAGATTGTAAAGAAAGCAGTGACAGAGTTTTATATTAAATAATTCATCTTCTCTTGGAACCACAGAGAATTGACACTTTCACTGCAGACATTTTAATAAGAGCATTAGTGAAACCGAATCCTCGTCTAATCAAGTTGCTGAATTCTTGCCCCATCCCATTGGTGTACTGGTGTTCTCCACTCTTCCACCTCCATACTGGACTAAACCCTGTTCATATTGTGACCAGAGAATTCTCTGAGCTCTGTCTTCAGAACAAAGAGCTATTCAAATATTATGAAATTGCCTTTCTACCTAACAGAGGTGCTGCTTGGTACCTGAGCAGAGGGTGCACAGGTGTCTAGGGTCTGTTTTACTGATGATCCCAGAAGCTACCGTGAGCATCCCTTGGGCTTCCTGAGCTCCTGGCTGGGTTATCCACCCTCATCTCGCTGCACATGGCCAGGTGACAAATACCTGCCGGCCTGTTACTCTCTTACAGACAGGGATAGTGGCCTGTTGAGACAAGGAGGGGGAAGCAGGGTGGTAGCTGCAAGGGAGATGGTGGTCCCCAGGGTGCTGGAGGACGCGTGCCCAGGAGCCTGCTAGCACTCGAGCAAAAGGTACTGTGGCAGTGATGGTGCAAAGCAATAAGAGGATGTAGAGCGTATTTCAGTGTAATTATCATAATTCATAACTTGAGGATGTTCTCCTGTTAAAATCTCAAAAGCAGAATATTTTTACTTTCTCATAAATTATTCACAGCCATTTGCTTTGCTTCACGACAAGTAACTTTGCTTGTCTTAGACAGGATTTTCAACCTGAAAGAGTGAAAATTTTGACCCAGTTCTGCCTAACAAACAAAACCTGAAAAGAACTAAAATTAGAAATGGGTAAAATAATATTAATGTGAGAAAGAAATTATGCTGATTCCTTCCTGTGCCATCTGAATCTAAAATCTGTAAAGTTATTTCGCTCAGAAAAAGAAGAAAATAGACTTCAAAAGGAAATGGCTTAGAGAAGGAAATGGTGAGATATATGGAACACGCTGTGCGTTTTCTTTATCAAAAAAAAATTGGTTTCACAAATGTCCTAACGCAGACCTTAATCCCTAATCAGTTCAGCTAGAGTGTACGTGATGCCTTGCCAGGCTCCCATGCCCTGTCACGCGTGTCTCTCCCGCTGTATTTATCTGTGATCCTTTTCTATGTATGGCATGTGCGTTGCTGATAAGGGCAGCGTATGGGAGCTGAGGAACTGTATACCTTGTGATATTTTATGGGGTAAAATGTCTTAGTGGGGTCATTTCCCAGCTTCTGGAGCACCAGATCTAGAGGTAAATCTTCTCCCTCGCAATAAAAGAATCTTGAAGGTGTCAGGAGGGCTTCAGGGAAAAGCTGCAGCTCCCAGGCTTCTGCCATGCTCACTGTTCAGATATTGATTTTTTATATCTGTGAAAGATTCTCAGTCAGTTAATGCAAGTCTAAAAATGAGCTACCTTGTAAGGTACAGAGATTGAGACATTCAAAAACATGAGACTACTTTTAAAATTCCTAAAATGGCAGTAAAAACAGTTAATGTGTAACTATATATATATATATATATATTCACACACACACAAAAACAACTTGCACTTATAACTCCCACTAGGATCATGGATTTAGGTGTTGTTATGTGAAGTGCTTTAGAAACCAGCAGTAAATACCGCTGCATTGAATAGATTAAATAAGAAATGTTTGCTTACTTCGTTCTACAAGGAAAATAATCCCACTGTTTTGTATCTTGAGCATTACTTTTTTAGAGAGTTGAAAGGTGCAGGGTGCCACAGTTTCTTGTCTATTTGTTGTAAACAGTTATGATTGTATTTAAAATAAGGGATACATACGTGTTTTGCAGTCCTGGCTCATACGTTTTAAATTGGCTGGATGCATCTACCCCTTGTTTTTGTGCTCTCGCTATCCACAGTATTTGAAATCTATGTTAGTTTGTAGCTGGGCTCAACCTGCTCAAGGTGCTACCTGGCGGCCGCGCAAGATTGAGGATTCGTGCTTTTCTGCTCCTTGTGCACGTACGATTCCTTTTGCTCTAAAGGTTTTGCTGAATTCATTCGTTTTTTAATTTACTTTGCTATTGCACAAGTAAAATATCCAGGGAAATCTCTCCTGAATTGGAATAACCTGTGCGTTATTAGGGATCTTGTTTGCAATTTAGAAGAATATAGCCCAGAAACTGTGAAGTGATCCCATGATCACTGCTTTGTGCTTTGCCCATTTGCTTTGGGGATCGTAACTAAAGTTGTCTGTATTCATGGCTACTTTCTTAGGTGTTTAAATAAGTAGTTGCTGGACAGCAGGGAACCATTTCACAGCTGTTTATTTAGTATTTACCATTTTAACAGTTTGGGAAAAAGAACATTTTCCAACCTCTTTTTGTTTTTTTACAAGAATTTCCATTCAGTGCAAGCTATCAACACCTTCAAGTCAGAAATATAAAGCTGACCTCATTCCCCTTACTTCATAATTTATAATGAAGTTTTGGTAACTGGTAATCTCAGTGCGTGTAACAGAGTCAGTGGAGAGAATAGAGGACATCATGTACACAATTAATAACATACTTATAGCTCTGAAAATGATTGAAACATCAAGATTCTCAACTGTAATTTGAAAACATAATTTCCGTGTAAAGAACCTGAAACTTTGAAAGCACGAAAGCCAGCCAGCTGCATGGCAGGCAGTGATAAGCAAAACAGAAAAGCAGGCTGCGCTAATACAGAACTGTAAGCCTTTCAGCTGCCTTTAAAACCTTAGGAAATTAATTCCAAAACAGGAAGGCATAAATATCTTCTTTATTTAAATGACTACTTCGTGATATTCTGATGGACAAGAAATTGAAAGGTTTTGATTTGCGGTTTGGAAGGGTGGCTTTTTTTGCTTTGTTTTATTTCTTCCAATTCTTGACCGATGTGTTCACACTCTGGTTCACATGTTTTGCTTTTCCTATGAGAAACTCTAAAGAAATTCCTTTGTGTCGGTTTTCAGGGTGTAGGAAATTACTAGTGCTTAGGGAACAATATCACAGATGCAGTGGAGATAAGTGGATTTGTGACTTAATGATCCCCTTTCTTCCATCCTCTTCTCCTTTAAGCAAATGAAAAGGCCTGTCTGTGTAAAATTAAAGTGGAAGAGGAGGAGCTGCACCAGAATAGTGTTCAGAAAACAGTTCTGAGATAGGTCAAAGCCTCCCAATGATGTCGCACAGTAAAAATGCAAATTCCCTGAATAAACATGTTCTTGACAAGGAAAAAGTACTTTTTAATTTTTCATCTAAAAATGCCCTCCAGTTTCTTTAGTTAGATTTATAGGGCATGTTTGTGGAAGTCACGCCCTGCTGACCCGGGGAGCGCTTGCTATTGACTGCGGTCCTAGGAGCTTTTGGCTCCTTTCAAAGAGGAGGAGATCCCTGTCGTGCAGTAGGGCCCGTCCGAGGTGCTCAGATGGGTGAGGAGGGCTCTCGCAGCGATGAGAGGCGAATGCCGGGGAGTCTGATGCTCGGCCACAGAGCAGCCCCCGGGCCCTGCTGGCACCACGTTACCCCCACGCAGACTCCTGCCTCTGCTGCTGCCCTATTGACTTCCCCGGAGAGGACCCAGCTGCCCTTTGAGATGTCTGTGACCCCGGAGTGTGGAAAGCGGTGGGGCTGTCTATGGGCTTCGCATTAGACGTGCACGCGAACAACTTGCTGAATCAAGGTTCTCGAAAGAAAGAAAAAAAAAAGGTTGCTTTTCTGTAGCATCCCAGTAATGCAGCAGGAATGAGCTGCATTTTTTTCTCACCCTGACTGATGTGTGCCATCCTCAGCGCGTACGGAAGCTCTTACATTCTCATAACTACCTTTATTTTAGGGATGTGGCTGTTGCACTTGCCTCACGAACTCCCCAGGATATTTATTCATAAAAAATTACTTTCAGAAGCCTTTTAGTGCATTGACCTTGTTTCAGGGTTTAGCTGGGAGAAGGGAGGACTGTTTTTTTTTTCTGAAGAACTGCAGGGGATTTCTGTCAGGTTGCTTTAACACTTCCCCTCAGATTCTTGCCAGGCTTTCAGGCCAAAGAATTTTCAAATGTAGCTACCTGTCATCATATAGGTCTCTATTGTTTTATAAATGTAAAATATCATTGATTTTCAGGGAAAAAAAAAACAGGAGAACAAAATTATATATATAAATATAAAGCTACCAGATAAGCATCGTAAATGTATGCAAAAGGATTGTGTGTAATATATCAGATATATATGATCTAGTGACTGCTGTATAGATTGAGTCTGAGCATTATATTGATTTTCTGTGAAAAAGATGTAGGAGGTACCTATACCCTAAAAAGAAGAGAATAGAGAAAGGGAGATGCTTTGCTCTTGAATCTTCCTTTCAAAACTAAAGATTTCTTAGTGGTAGGCCACAAATTTTAGAAATCACTAAAACACTAATGCTCTGCAAATACCAAAATCTTAGTCATCTTTGCTCCACTCAGACATGACCCTAATAGGCTGTTCATGCTGCAAGTGCTATTAGTGATACCTTTTGCTCCTTCTTAGTCCTGTCACATACGTACTGATATATGTGTGCAAAACACATGCAGATGCTCCTTGCACCTAATTCCCCAACTAAAATATGTAGAGTAGCATAAAGTGCTTTTAAAAATTATTTTTTGCACGGATCACTGAATTTGAGTCTGTTTTGTCCCTCCAAAATAAGTGGTTTCATCCAGAGATGAAAGCAGTGGGGAGGAAAAACCTCCTGGAAATAGCGACATCCCAGCTATTGTTTGGGGATAACAGGCGTCATTGTCACTGTCCCTTGTCACTGCCTGATCTTTGAACTCCCCCCTGTCCCCTCTGCGCTGCCGCCCATGTCACGCAGGGCTGCTGCGTGGGGCGAGCGCATGGGGAGCTCTGCTCGCACATGGGGCTCACGCAGAACGCTCGGCTTCGTGGCATTTTTGTGCCGATCTCCCTAGGACTTTGAGCACCCCCCTGAGCCGGTGCACTTTTATATGTGGGACTGGGAAGCCTGCTCAGCCAGAGAGAAGCGTTCCCGGAAGATTTCAGTGGTAGTTAGACATAAGCAGGTGAAAATGTACAGCCCTGCTACATCCAACTGTAGGGCTGCTTGTTTTCATTCGTGCCTTAAAGAAGGGGTTGGGTTTTTCTAAGTGCAGGATTAGATCTGAACAGAAAACCAAAGAAAGAGACATTCAGAAGAATGGTTCATTTATATATTTCAGAATAAAGCAATCACATCTTTCTTTGCAGAAAATGGAAAGACGGCTGTAAATATCACAGCTGTTCACTAGTAACTAGGAAAAAACAGTCGCATTCAAAGCTTGCTGCTTCTATTCACAGTGAGGCACTTAGTAGGGAAAAGAATATCAGGATCCTGATACATACACAGTCTGAAAAGGGTTTGAGTGTTAAAGTCCTAAGGATGCCTCTTCAAATGGGCAATTGCTCACCATGTCAGCTGGAATAAAGGTTTATCACCAGGATGTGTGCATGCAATATGGCCACACTTGAAATTTCAACCGCTTTTTCCAACTTAAGTGGACTTTATCTGAATTGCTGGGCTACCCTGAACTGTCCACGCTTTCATTAAAAGAATCAGTGTTCCTGTCTTCAGCTTGGCCAGAACTGCAGCGGGAAGTAAGTCGCCTCTCAACGAGAGGATGCGTTTTATTGTTCATGGAGCTGCGGGAACATTAGCCAAGCACGAAGCTGTCTGACAGGGAGACTGGTTTGGAAAGGGGCTGGTTGAAGCAGAGGTCTGAAAGCACCGGCTGGTGTTTCTGGCCGTGCACGGGCATCCCACCCGCTCTGGAGGTCAGCGAGCCTCTCCGTTCCTCAGTTTCTTTATCCGTCCTGTGGTGGTGATACTCTTCTTCCAGGGTTTCCAGCTGCTGCCCTTAATTGCCACACGCTGCAGAGCACTTGGAGCTCCCCGAATGGGCTGTGCTCTAGCAGCACAAAGTGTTGTTACTATTAGAAGTCCATTACAGCTTTGTTTCACTTTGTTCAAGCCGGCCCTTTGGTACGTGCAGCTAGACAGCTCCTAATGTTATCTTGATGCACAAAGCGCTTTTTGTGTGAGGTTTGACTCACAGTGAAATGCCAGTTAGAATTTTTTCCTCAGGAACTCACTGGAGCTTGGCTTACAAAATCTGAAAATTAAATCAACCAAAATAGGTCAAACACAAAACTATATGTCCTTATGTGTCCTCTTGTCCTCTTTTAGCAGTACAGCACATAGTTGTTGTTTTCTTTTCCATAAAGTTTAAGCTGCTTTGTTTCTCAGCTGGCTTTGGTCACAGTGTCTTCTCTGCGTTTTGAATACCTGCGCATGCAAGGTTTCATTTCCTATTAAATATAATTTAGAGTGATGTGCTCGTTTATTAGTCGGCCAGAAATAATGCACTGCGTATGCGAACAGCTGATGCCACAGAACACGACATAAAAGTGCATCGCTGAGTTAGGGTTTGTTTCAGTAGCCGTTATTGGTGAGATGTCTTTGATCCTTAGAAAAAGGGAAGAGATGTTATCAAACGTTAATGGAAGCTGCAGGTTTGGATTTATTTTTCTAGTAGAGCTAATTCTTGAAGAATTCCTATTCAAATAATCCTTTAAATGGATGTATTTATTCAGTTCCTACTTTATCACCTTCATTCCTTTCTATGTAGAGTAAGGTGAAAACCCTGTTTAAAATAGTACTTAATTCACTATTGTGGTTTTTTGAATCAGTTGCTCATTACAGTCATAATGCAGTGCATAAATCTATTAATATTTGAAGTGGGAGGGGAGTTAAGAAGGGGACCCATCCACACCAGTCACAGCCCAGCTTTCCGGCTATAACGTATTATAATTTATTTAAACTCAATCAATACTTAATCTGGAGTTTAAATTCTGCTAAAGATCTGCAGCATGGCTAAAAGCAGCTGATGCCAGAGAATAAAATTTCCTCCGGGCTGCGATTCTGATGAATTCATAATGCGCTCCAGGGGTGGCGCGCTGACCTAAATTCACGGAAGCAGCCGCCGCTCGCGTTCGTGCTCGGCAAAGGTGGCCTCACCACGGCCGGGAGCGTCTGCGGCTCCGGGGACGACGGCAGAGCTGCTGCGAGGAAGGGCTCCCCGCGCAAAGGGCCGGAGCCGGCAGGACGGGAAGCCCGGCCCGCACCCAGAGCTGCTGCTGCTCCCCGGCCTCCTCCAGCCTCCTGTCCCTCCTCGTGCTGGAGCTGCCGGGAACCACCCCCAGCCCCGGGAGGGATCCGGCCACGTGAGTTTTCCCAGGGCTGTTTGGCAAGCGTTTCCTGCGCAGCATCCAAGCACTTCTCACAGTAAATGAAAGCCTTCCCAGTGACCTGAATCCTCTTCCAAGCCTCCCTTGTTACCTTGACTGCTGGCAGTCTATTTTCTCAGTCTTTTTTTGTCTATTTTTGTTAAAAGCTATATGTTTTAGCAGATTCCTAAGTGTGGGGCGCAACTCTTGTGGAAAGGGCAGTAAATAAGAGAAGTGCAGAGTTAGGAAAGGCTGACCATTCTCGCTTCTGCGATGTGATATGATGCCTCTCTTGTAAAAGCCATGGGCATTCAGTTTCTCAGACGCTCTTCCAATGTTGCTCTTCCAGGTAAAATGGGAGAGGGTAATCACTTCCAGGTGGTGAAAAGGTTTGGACCGCCTCCTTCTCCTCCATTCTCTCTCCTGCATGTTTTTGGGGTGTAGCGTCAGGGACACTGGTTCCAAGTTTTTATGTTCTTGATGTATTCCATGCCCTTCTCCACTGATACTGCTTCTTTAGTCAAATTCCCGTGATTTATGCCAACATAAATGTGGGATAGCGTAACTCCACAGACTTTAACGACATTAGCCTGCACTTCCCCTGCTGTGACTGACAGCGTCACCTCGCACCGAGATCTTATCTCCCCGGGAGAGGCAGCATCTCAAGTCTTGCTGCTTTGGAAGAGCAGCGCCCGGGGTGCTGAGGTCTGCCACAGCCACGGGTGCGTTGAACAAAAATGGAAACTTCGCATGGGCAAGGACTCACCCCTTCCTGCCTCGGAAATCAGCTATGACTGACAGCGGCAAGACAGCCTGCACTCAACCTCATTTTTTCCTAGTTGCCATACTCCAAACAAGTGCTTTAAAGTACCAAGGGTTCAGGTATATTTGTATGCTGTGAAGATGGACTGGTTTTATTGAAAGAGGTCTTGGATCACCCTGACAAGCTAGTTGGAGCCATCTGACAACCTGGAAGTGTATCAACACGGCTGCAGGCCACACATCATGGACGGTCATTGACCAAGTTGTATCCACGGGACATTGTCCTGCTTGGTAACAGATTGGGGAAATCTGCAATTAAATATTGCTGAAGTAATAAGGAAATGAGGAAGGTAATTGGAGGTTTGAGCAAAAAAAGTTACACTACCATGATGATCTGACTAAGCAAGTCTACCTAATCTGCCTTTACTGATAAAATATCATCTAAAGTTTGGATTTTTTTTTTTTTATGTGTGTGTGAGGAGGAGGGAAGCGAGTGGCTCATTTTATAAAAATTTATGATATCTCTTGCTTTTTGATGGGAAAAAAAAAAATCATGTTTATTGTGATTCTCTGGTCACAACATTGCAGCCAGTAGAAAAGTGGGCTGAAGTGAAGGCTTGTTCAAGCCTAGAGAAGAGCATTTCCTTGCCCGACAGGAGCACAGCTGATGACACGGAGCAGATGGATAAGATAAAATGGGGTATAGGTTGGGAGAGACAGCCTGACAAGAAATGATAGTGTGCACACAGTTTTTAGCTACGCAAGGGCAGTAGTTGCACTGTGCCCACCTCCCTAATCGCGATTAGGTGTCAATTTTCTCCCTGGCTTACAGGAGAGGTGAGGTTCAAAGCTGTGATTTGCAGGAGGCCGCGGGGAGCAGCGGTGCTTTCCTAAACTCAGAAAGTTTCACCGGGCACGTCCCATCGCTCTCTGCAGTTCACCAGACTGTGCAATAACGTTCCCTCTTCCCACAACGCCGTGAAAAAATGCTTTGGCTTCAGTTCATGTGTGAAACTTTTTGCACAACAGAAGTGGTTTCTTGTGGCCAGTAAGACTAAATGTTCTAAGCATTCCAGGAAGCATATAAATAGATTGGTCCCTAGGTTAGGGAGCCCTATTTCCTTCGTTTGCCTTTTTCATTTTTTCTCTCTTCAACTAGGCAGAGACCAAGCGGAGGCCAGCGTTTGCAAGTCCCAACTATTATTTTCCATTTTATTTGTTTTTTTCTTAGTTATATTTTCTGAAGAATAATTGTTTTAAGTAAATGCAACGTAGTAAATTTTATTAAATTACTTCTTACAGCACAGCCTACTATTATAACATGAAAATTGTTACTTGAAGTCTCCCACGCTCCCAGCTGCTGCAGACTGATGTCTCCAGGCCAGTCTGCACTGTGCAGCCGGAGTTATGGAGAGGAGGAGAGATCTCCCCTTCCCGCTCAGTCCTGATAGATACAGAAGGGTTGTAATAATGGTCAAAAATAACTAAAACAGTGGTTAGATACTGGAAGGTAGACAAATATCTATGCACAAACCAGAAGAGAAGTTATTCATGCCAAAAATATTAAATCTCAGTTCATCCGTGGATCCTATAAAACAGCCATCCTTCTCTTTGATCTCTGCTCTTTGAATCTGCACATGTGTTAGGAAGACGTATATATTGGGCATCAGCATTGTCTTCTCTAGAACAAGGGTAAACATTGCATTTGTCTCTGTAAAAATATACTTCAATTGCTGGGAAGAAAGTGGAGATTCATTATTTTTGCAGTTGTACAAGACGTTTAGCAGCTGTGTTTATACTGGCAGACAATTTGGATATTAGGTGGCAGGACAGAGAACTGCAGATGCACAATATTGAGCAGACATTGTGCACTTACAGCCTATTTCCAGGGAAACGTGCTATTTTATATTTGCCTTGGTGTCATTAATCACATTTCATGATGTATCTCACAATTTCAACTTGTTGCCCTAGATTCATTCATTTTTCACCCTGTTTATTTAGTAGTTATTGAGCTCCATTTCAACAAATTCCGTCTCAGCTACAAATAATAAAGTTCATTTTGCTTCAGGGGAAAAAATTAAGATGGACCTGAACTGATTACTGAGACTACCTGTAATAATCAGCATCAAAGAGATATTTGGCTTGTCTTCGCTCAGAAAAATAGTCATGCTGTTGTGGCCATCCAGAAATTAAATTCATTTCCTGAAAGCGATTCTTATCTTGGCCTGCCAGGGAAAACAGCTGCTCTTTTCTGTGCTCTGGAGGGTTTGGAACAGAGTTTGTGGTGAGTTTGCAAGTGAGTCCCCAAAACTTGCAGCAGTGCTGACCAGTCCCCTGGGAGAAAGGCGCTCCTAGGAGCAGTGCGAGGGCTCGCTCCATAGGGATTTGCGAGCCTGAGAAAGCTCGATAATACTGCAAGGAATCCCATGCAAGGGGGAGAATAATAATAATAAAAAAGGAGTAAGAGAGAAGCCAAACTGAAGAATTCACATGTAGCGACGCAGTGGCTGTGCACGAGGAAAGACTGAGCCAAGCTGTTGCGATCAGCAGGCTGCTTGGAGAAGCCACAAGCCCTGCCCACTGCCCCTTTCTGGGACCGGTTTAGAAATCTAAATATAGCCGGGAAGTATTTTTCTTCAGGCTAACGGAAAGCAGAGAGAAAACGGAGCTGCGTTTGAGCCACACCTCGGGCACTGCCGCTTGCTTTCCACGCTTTATTTTAGAGGATGGCTGCAGAGAGAGCCTCGAACTGCTGCACTCAGAGCAGCAAACTCTAACTCGTGCCCCAGCTGCTGCTCTCGCCTGCCCCGCATTGTGTGGGAAAGCTGCCCCCTAAACCTGATTTCAGGATCTGTCCTCAGTTGTGTCCACAGAAATGTTTTCAGAGTAGGGACTTTTAATCTCCAAAATAAGTTTGCTCTCAGGAAGGCCTGGGGTTTGGATTTGGGAGGAGAGAACTTGGGTAATCATATATTTATTTCTAGAAATATATGTGTGTGTGTGTATATATATATATATATGTATTATCATATATTTTTTGAAGCAGCCTTCACAAAGCACATTAGAAACTGGTGGCAGAACTAAGAAATGAATACAGCTCTGGGAAGCTGGATGGAAGAGCCTTAAGTCATTTATGCAAAGAAAATAAAATGTTACTGGTATTCATGGCTTTGCAGACTCCATAGTTTTACTTTTTCTGAAATACTTGCTCTTTCCTTGATGTTTTCCATGGTCGGTTCTATTTCTTTCTCTTCCATGCAGGTGCAGTTCTTTCACATGGGGTGGTTATGCTATGGGTGTCTAACCCAACCGTGCAGAAACTCTCTGAGCAAGTACGACTGGAAGCGAGGCTGGGAGTACATTCACCTGCCAGCATCCTCCCCAGATGGATGCTATGCATTTTGTTGTACACAATATAATTTAATGACGTGTTAAATGACCTCTAAATGTCTTAGTCTAAGCGTGCATAAAACAGATTAATGAGTTATCCATTAGGAGGTTTGTCAATATGTGCTGCATTCCCTTCAGATACCCTGATCCTTCCTCTTTTTCTCTCCTCACATCCACATGTTCCTCTGCAGGGCACTTGTCTTTCTGCTGCCATTAGTTCAGTCGCCCAGATCAGGCTCAGTTTTCTTCTACCTCCAGTCTACTACTTAGCACAGGTTCCTCCAACCTTTTATTGCATATCAAGCTGAGAACCTCATTGAGGAGGTTGAGGGAAGGGAAGGAGACCTGCCTGGTCTTGCCTACTAGTCCTAATAATCCTGCCCTAAGACTCCTTTTCTCTGTCTTCCTCAGCTCCCTTCCCTTGCAAAGCTGTCCCTGAAAACGCCCTGATGACAGAGCTGCGGCTTGTGCAGTGGGGAAGGATTCCTCAAGATGCTCGTGGAGCAACCTCATCGCTTGCACATGGCCATAGGATGGCGAGGATCCGTGCTCCTCGCGTGGATGGAGCAGGCAAGTTGTCGGGCATCATAGGAAGGAAGCAAATTAGATTTTTTTTTTCCCATTTGGATTGTGGAATTCAAATACTGTATATCTGTCTAGTTGTCTGAAACGTAATTGACATAAACTCCACAGTCTTAGTACAAGGGACACTCCAGTTCTTAGAGTACTTAGGGGAGAGGAGGGAGGAAGGGAGGGAGCAAGTGGTGCTCATTCAGGATTGTTTTCCATATCAGCTACTCTCTCATGCTCTGGCTCGTCAAAGCCTCCAAGAAAATGCTACAGTAATGGCGTAAAAGGTTAAGAAACAGGCTGGTACCTTTATGTTGCAGCATCTGTGGACTTTCCCAAGCTACAGGGATCTTCTGGAGCAAAGCAAACAGCCAGAGTAAGTGCCTAGTCTGGCCCTACAGTTATTGATTTCCCTTTACTGCCTTTTAGTCGGACAAAAAAAGAACCTCAAATTCCTGCTGTCAGCCACTTCAGGGTCTTACTAAGCAGAAGAAAAATTAGAAATGCTTGCGTTTCCTTCCCTCTTCCGTGCAAATAGCATGAGAGGGCTAGGAAGAGGCAGAGAGCAAGCCCTGGTCCATCTTGCATGAAATAGGAGGTCAGGTGTCTAAAAATGAGCAGGAAATTTCCCCCATCCCAAGAAGGCACAGATATTTTCTTTTTGTGTGATTGCCTCGGGATAATGCAGCTCCCCACTGAGCCTAAAGCTCTGTATGCCTAAAAGGCACAGAAAGAAAAATGTGGATTCTCAACTTAACAAAAATCAAAGAATGTCTTATGGCAGGCACATTTCTGGTTATGAGGCTTGAAATGAATTGTTCATATATGTGGAAATACGCTTTAATTTTTTCATCTAGATTTCAAAAAGTGACACTGAGGATGAGCTACGAAGTTTATCATCTGGGTCTGCAGTTGGTGCTTCCATGAGTAACTCCCCTAAGTATATATCCATATTTTATGTATACATCCTAAATATACATCCATATGTTTATTTAATTTTGCTGAAGTAATATGTCATAATCAGTCTTTTTTAATAGCCGAAAGAAAGCACCAAGTGTGCTATTTTTAATTGGCTTCTGAAGATGTGGCCCAATTATCTGCAATTGCAGGTTGTATCTAGCACCTGCATGGTTTCAGCCAGTGCAATATAAGGGCACCACTAGGAGCTGATGTTGAAGTGTTTAGAGGGCTGCTGCTGGGTTTGGGAGGTGATGGCTGGTTTGATAAAATTGGACTTTGGTGCTTACCACTGCAGTGACCCCCAGGCAAGGGAAGGGGTTGCCCAGGGTGGTCTCTTGGGTGGATCATGTTCTACAGCTCCAATGTGGAGGGAAAGGTGGACGGAGGAGCGAGAAGCAGGCGCTGGGAAGGGAGCTGGGATTAAAGCAGTGGCTTTGGACACCGTCTGACTGGCTTAGTTTTCCACGCCTGGCTAAGACAGTCATTCAGGAGACGTGCATGGCATGGTGCCATTCTGCGTGGAGTTTGGCTACAGAAAGCAGCTGCTTTTGCTGCACTCTGTGAGTAAAAACATCGGCGTCTGGCAGGGCAAGAGGCCCCCCTTCCCTTGCGCCGCTGGGCTGTGCAATCCTGCAGCTCCACGTGCCCGTGCTCGTACCCAGCTCGTGGGCCCCAGCCCCGTTTGGCACCTCTTGGCAGCACCTGGTTTTACTCCAAAAGCAAATGCTATTGGAGGCATCGCTATTTAATTCCCAGAGGCAATGGGATGTTGTTGGACTGTTGGAGGTTGACTTCTGCTTGTCTGTGGAGCCGGTTTGCAGGTGATCTACCAATTAATTCCATGGCTGATTGCAATCTCTGCTGAACTTACAGAACCCCATTTGATCCCTGGGCCCAGGGCCCTGGTTATGCTGCAGCCTAAAAGGCACTATGGTCCAACCGGGGCTTTCTGACTACCTGATCACAAGGGCTAGAGACAAAGGCTGGTCTTGAATAATACATAAAATCTATTTAATATTAATCCTGTTGTAATATTTAATTCCAGAAACGTATCTGGAAGCAAATATTAATGCATGAGGTTATTTGAAATTATTAAAGCTATTTTTATTAAACTTAGTAGAACTGTTAACTATTATTATTTGAATTTACAATGATTATTCCTGACAATTATTGATATATTACCTAGAGTTACTTCATTGAGAAAGTTGCCCTCATGTTCAACATTGAATTGTCTTTAGCTACTGCCTGTAAGAAGTTTTTTGGCAGGGAGAACATAGGAAGCAGGGTGGGAAGGCGTTGAACACCTTAATTATCAAATCGCATCAGCTACTGCAATTAGAAGTATTTAATCAAGTGATAAAACAGGCCTGTTCAAATTTTAGTTAGTGATTTCTTTTTTTTCTTTTTTCTTTTTCTTCACCCAGAGTTGAACTGATGCAACATCTGCATATTGTTGCTGTGGTTGGACTGGAGAAACTTAAAACTCTGGACATGTCTGAACGTGCCCAATGCAAACCCTGTAAGCGGCGTGCAAATGCCAGAGCAGAAAATAGTACGTGGGCTTTTTCTTTCTTGTCTTTCTGGTTCTGAGCAACTAACGAGAGGAAAAAAATGTCTTCATAAGTAGGAATACCTGGGCAAAGGAAACCCAATATGTTGCCTTTAACCCTCTGATTACACTTTTACAATTCTGCCTTCAGTTAAAGCTGTAGGAAGGACCTTCCGTCTTTGCAAATGCCAAAGCCCTGTCCTCAGTGCTGGTGCTTGGGGTTTTCCCATGTCTTTAGCACTGAGTGGAGCTTGCAGGAGGGGGAGCAAGGAGCAGGGCTCGAGGGTTGGCACTCACCAGCAGGGAGAAAGAGGAGAAAACTTATGTACTGGCCTTTCTTCCAGAGGGTATCTGTGCCTTGTAAGGCTAAATATGGCAAGATTAAAACTAGAAATATTCTAACTTTAAAAAAAAACTCAAAGAGATTTGGGGCAGGCATAGTCACATAAAATCTCCCTAGCTATTTTTTATTTTATCTTATTTTATCTGTCTTAATGATGAATATTTGTCTGCTTAAATATGTGGAGCTTCTGTGTGATCAGCATTCAAAATATTTCATTGGGATCTTTAAAAACTGCACAAATTCATGACAGAATGCAGTCTCCATGGATTTACATGTGCAATCAACTTCCAGTTATTTAACTAGTGTCTTAGCAACTGCATCCTTTAGCAATACACATAGCAAATCACAGTTCCATTTAATAAAATGTACTTCTATTAATCATTCCCGAAGTCCATTTAAATAAGCATCATATATTCCTTAAAAGCAAGAGTATGTCATAAATGCTAAGGTAATTATTGTGAATGCCTAATTCTGGATAAAGGACAGGACTTACAATACACGTTTTAAGATAGAACAATAAAAAGTTAATTGAAATACTTTTACAACACTCTCATAATCCTTGTCCTTCACTATTTATAATAGATCCACAAGCAGCAAATATCATATAAATTAGAGATTGAACATGCCTTTAGTAACACAAATGGCAAGATTGTAATATGCTTTTATCCAGCATCCTTTAATGGATAATGAATTTATTTCCAGCAATGTATTTTCTTATGACATATTAATATCTCACCTCATTGACTGACACGCTGTTTGCAATTTAATTCAGTCTTGTTTCTTATGGTACCTACTTTGTGTTATTTAGGGCTTGACTACACAGGTGCTTGACTCGTGCCAAGCAAGGTGCCACTTGCTTGGCACGAGTTAAAAAGATCCAAGTTCTTTTTAACTGATTTAAAAAGATCCAAGTTCACACAGTGTATTTCCATCTCCTGAAGCATAATCACTGTGCTCTTGTTTCTGTTGGATGCAGGAGGCTTATTTGATGCACAATAATATTCAAGATAGTTGCAAACTGTTTAGTTGTTTTCTGGTGCCTTCCCAAACTGTTTGCACCTGCTTTAGCCAGTTTTTCCCTCCTGTGTGTTGTTACTTGCCCCTTAATTAATATTAGTTTACATTAGATGTCACTCTGGTGTTTATTGGTGTAATGACCAGCCAGGTTCAGGTCTTCAGAGTTACGAGGAGCAGAGCTGAGTGAGGAGCTGCTTGGGGTGCATGTGAAAATGTCTTATGGAATGCACGACCTACCATTAACTGAATAGTGCAAGCTCCTAATTAGACTATGGAAGCTAAGTACATTAATTAATGAAGCCGTATTCCCTAGCCTCTGACAATATTACCTGTTTGCAGATATGTTCTCATGCTTCTATGCCGTGTATTATTTCTTCCGTGTTGAAGACGGGCATGAATGGATAAACAGTCATTCTGCTTTCTGGCTTGCATTTGGGGCAAACTTGTTATTTGGAAGCTTTCATTAGTGCATTAAAATGTTTAGCTTAATTTTTCATTTTGTGGTATTTCCCCGTTCAGATTTTGCTCACGAGGCACCATTCTTTAAAACCTTCCCTAGGCGGATGGTCCTGGCAAGTCCTAGCTTTGCTGGTGGTGATTAAGGGTGGGAGTCACACTGGGAAAGAATGACTAAGTGCTATGATTGAGACCTGACATTTCTCCTGGATAATGGATCTGTTATCTCCATAATGAGCATGTTTCAGTGAAATGACCCAATTTTAGAAGTTTAGTACATTTTCCTAAATTTAGTTAGCTTTTACAGAAAGCTTATGTCTACAAATCTGGAGGACTTTGGTAAAAGGATTTTTGAAGAAGACAGACTCAGTAATAGCTACCTGGCAGGCCCCAAGGATGCTGATACAGAGGAGCATCCTGCAGGAGGACTAGGATTTCATGTTTGGAATCTACAAAGACCCATTAGATTAGCTGTGGAATCAGTGGTGGAAAAGGAGGATTCTGAGGTGGTCAGGGTCTGACAACGTTCCTCATAGAAACAAAAGTTGATGCCAGATGAAGCCTCAAGTTGGTCTTTTGTCAGTAACTAATATGGCCATTACAGCTACAGTTTTTATGAGCTGGGAGAGCTGGCTCACTTGTGTAGACTAATTGCACAATATTTAGCAATTTCTGTGCTGATAGAGGTTAATAGTTGGACATCTCCCAGAATCAAGGGCATAACAGGAATACAAGTGAGTGCCATAATATAACAGGGTAGTGGATAGCCATAGATCTTATGAAAGAGTAGGAAACCAAAGGTATTTTTCATAGAGATAAGGTACCTTACATGATTTTAAATAGCTGTGGATTGTTTTCTGCAGCCATAAAAACACTTTGCCTCAAACAAGTCTGCAGCTAACCCAAGTGGAGCCTGAGCTGCTGTTTTCTGTGGAGCAGGTTCGGTCCCTGGCTTAGGGAATGAGAGGTCACAGCTAACGCCCTCGGAAGGGGGAAGGAAGATCCTGCTGCTCCTGCCATCGTGCCTGGATCGGTGGCGGGAGTCAGGACAGTCACTCACCCGCTGGGCTGCGGCTGTGGCTCTGGGGAGAGCAGCCCCCAGACTACTGAGCGAGGACCTCCCAAGCGCACCTGTGCTAACAAGGGTCCCTCTTGGTTCCCCACCTTTGTATCCTTTTTCCAAGGAGAGAGAGAGAGAGAAAGAAAGAAAAAAGAATATTCAAAAAAGAATATTCTCCAAAGTTGTCCTTTCTTTCCTAAGAATAAAGCCATGAGCGCGTAGTTTATTAAAGCTGCCAACTAAGTTCTGTACTAGCATAAATGGATGTCACTGTATTAGCAATATAGCTCATATTTTCTCATACTCTCAGGCTGTAATAATTATTTTTTGTTTGTTTGATTAGAATTTTTATTGCCATATGCTCAAAAAAAAAAAAAAGAAGGAGCAAACTTGTGTATCGTCTTGGCTTCAGGTTAACAGAGCAAGTAAAAATTCATAATGGAGCCTAATAAGGAAAATCTTTATGTTTGTCCTCCAAGTTCATCTAAGTGAATTGATACTATCTATCCTTTTCAACTCCTCCACTTATTTCTTCTGATGAATATAATTTTCATTATATTGTCCATAATATTCTGTTGATCCAAAAATTTTCTGTCTGCTGATGCTCCTTATTCTTAGTCTGGGTAAAGTCTTGGTTTTGAAGCCCCATCTTGTAGCAGCTTTGCTTGAGCCCAGCCTGTGCAGGCCACTGCACTGCCAGGAAGTGCTGAGCCTGGAAATGTTTTGTTTGCAGCTAGGAGTTGCACACAATTCCAGAAATGTCTGCGGTCCCTGGGTACTGCCACGGCAGTGTGCCAGGTTCTGCCTGCTAGACCGCATTTTAAAGTGGTAAAACAACTCCCACGTTTTATTCAGTGCGAGTTCAGAGTTTCATATTCAGACTTTAAGGAATCCTTAATCTGCTATTGCATTTGTTTCCTGTCATTTGCTTGATTATGTTGCTGCATATATGACTGATTCATAGATCCTTATGATCTGAATCATGATCTTATCATGCATTTGTCTTTCTGTAAGAAATTTTGAACGCTTTAAAAATGTGTCTGGAAACACAGAAACACCATATCTCTAGTAAAACAATAAGAGGTGGTTCAAGAAAGATGCCAAGAAGTAAAACAGTTGCTTTTGGATTTTATTTCTCTGAAATTCTTAGTGTTTGGGTATTGCAGTGGGTATTTTATGCTGTGTACAGAGTATCATTTTGGAAAAAAGCAGTGTGTGTGTGTAATGGTGACAGAATCCCTGCCAGATTTAAAAATAAACCCCGCAGCAGCAGCAAAATGCGCTCCCTTGCAATTTGTCTCCCTACCCTGGCATTCCTAGTGTATTTTCAGTTATCATCCTTCACAATTAAATAACTATCAAATGAGTTTTATGAGAACCTAATGTGATTCGGAGCGCACTGACAAGCATGTGGTGTGCGTCACATCGCCCGCTCGCAGCGCTGCGGAGAGCAGCTCTGCGCTGAGCGGGGTGGAAGCTTTCCACAGTCTCCTTACGTGACCTTGCGCAAGGCCAAGAATGTTTGAGGTCAGAGGGAACATAAATATTCATTTCTACATGACTCACTCTGGATACTTCACTAGACAAATTTTAGAATAATTCTAGTTAACCAGCACTGAAAACATTTTGGACATTGATCATTAATGCTCTACACGTTGGCTTGGCAAAACCATTTTTCCCCATGCTTTTCCTAGCAGAAAACAAAATTAAAACTTTGCTCAGACTGCCCTCTACAGAAAGCGCAGTCGTTTTTAGTCGTCTTTATTTGATACCTAGAGTTTATTGTTGGTGATAAAAGAGAATTGAAAAGAGACGTGTCACAGTAACGAACTCATCTGCAGCTTCCAGGGTGACAGGGGAAGGCTAGTAGTTATTTTTCAAAATATTTCAGGTATCTATTTTGAAGGAAATGTTTCTAAGAGGGCATTCCCTGCGGGAAATGTCCTTAAAATGCAGCTATTGTACTCTTTCTGTGGCAAGAATAGCATGGAGACGTGTGGGCTCTGCTTGTTGTAATACCCCAATGCAGCGTGCTCTTTAGTTCCCTTTTTTTCCTTGAGGTCACGAAGCTTTTGATCGTGGTCTCTCCCCAGATAACGAAGTTCCTATCACATCTATGGCTCTATTCTCAGCTTGTGTCAAGAAGTGTGGATCCACCACAACATCCCCGTGACGCTGTCTCTGATCGCTCCTCAGGACGTGTGGGTTCGTTAAAGGACAAGGGCTTTGAAAAACACAACTTTGAAGTGCTTTGAGGCCCCGTCCTAAGTTTTCCCTCTATTACTGGATAAAAAAAAAAAATACTTGTAAGTTACTTGCATGTCATGAACATGTTCTGTCTTTTCATTCTTTAAGCTATCACCTCGCAGCTCTGTGTACTGAAAAGGAAGGGTTCTCTGGAAAATGAGTCCGCAGACTCCCTCGGATTAACAGTTTTCCATTGAAGAATCCAACGCAGGCAAATGTACAAGAGGGCAAGTGTTTGTGGGACTCGGTAAATCTGTGGAAGGGAGAGAATGCTGTTTCTGATAGTAGACACATGTGCCTGATCCTAGGGCTGATTTGAGAAACACTTTTCTAAAAATGAATCATTTTATGTGAAAAATAATTTTAAAACTTTATGACTTCTTCTTAGCTTTTTTTTTTAGCTCCACCTCCCAATGCTTTCTCTACCTGTTTTATGGCATCCTCGAGGATTCCTACTCGCACCAGCTCAAAAGGGGCAGGAAGTTTCTCAGAGCTTGTTGCCTTTCCTATTTTCCTTGGCCCGGGAGCTATGCAGTTTTTAAGGCATGCCAGATACTGGCTGCACAGGAGACACCCAAAAAGCATCAGAGAAAACATGTGATATTTTCATTATGAATCTGGCAAACTTGAACGTTTTGAGAAATGGCATTGTCCAGCTGAGTTTTTATTTACTGGGGGAAGGGGAAGGTTGTTTCTTTCCCACACAAACGGAAACGCTCCGTGGTTAAATCTCTGATCCCGCAATTATGCAAATGTCGGATTTCTCATGAGCTCATCAGCCGGCGCAGAATAAACGGAGATTGAAATAGGTGACCTTCTTTCAGGCAGCCCATAAACAATTTTGCAAGGTTTTTCATCCTCTGGAGACTCAAACTAAGTCACAGAGTATCTTCTCAATGATCACAGTTATATTTTCCGTATTTTAAAAATTAAGGTTGTTGCTGTTAGGAAATTTGATCAAACCACATGGAAGTTTGTTTGGGTGTTTGGGGCTCTGTTTCTTTGGTCCTAATTAAGAGGTCCTTTTGGTGCCATGCTGAGCATCCTCAATCCGCATTCAATTAAGTTGTAGCTGATGATATTTGGCAACCGAAATGAAGACTGTAGAGATTCTGTATCTGTTGGATAATATGATTCTTTCCCTCCTACTTGCACTTTAGTTACGAGAATGGGACACCTTAACATTTAAGGCAATACTGGTTTTTATCAAATAAGTGAATTTTTGAACTACATTTATAAAAGATTTAGGTGAATATATGGTTCTGTTCAGTGTAATGTTATAAAACTTTTCTTTTTTTTTTAAAGGACAAAGCCTGGCTGCTTGATTTTTATTTTCCTTGAAAGACTGCTTCATTTTTCCAAAGCTCACTGTTATTTTCAGATTTTCACGGTATATTTCTAGGCATGGGCCCATTTCTCCACCCATGTTCCTAGATGGATTTGTTTTAGAACCAGTGCTATAAGCATACAGAGGAGAAATCTAAGGTCAAGTTTAAAGTAATGGAAGGAAAGTATTGTTCTTCCAGTAACTATAAGACATTACAGCAGTGGAAACGGAGCCAAATGGCCTCCTTACAGTTGATCTTCTACATCTAGCTAAATCTGCTACAGATTTCTTAAATCGTGTTCCCACACTGTATCCCTGTCATAAATTTTCCCTACAGCACGTTTACTGTATGAAGGATATATTTTGCAGAAGTGGGCTCTTTCTGTCTTTCAGATTAAAAATAATTCCTGGTATCTCATGGAGGGCTCGGTTGCATTGATGCCAATGATGTTTATTCATAAGTCTAAATTCCTGCTTCTTTTTATGGCCAGGCTTGTAGCTGTAATATGACAACAAGAAAAATATGACAAAGCGTTATTTTAATGCTTGCAAAATCAGCCCTTTCTTCTTTTGTTTCTTCTGGGAAAGTTGGGTAAATAAGTCATTCTTAAAATACGTTGTAATTAAGTGGCCAAGTTCCATAATGTCCCTGCCCACTTATTTTTTAGTTAATTAAATAAGTAGAAGCTGTAATTATGTATATCTTGCAATTGGGCATCAGAAAAATGCTATATGCAAAATCTGTACACAACAGCTGGGATGGTAAATGTTTCTGAAGAAAATATCCTTATAATTCATCTCAAAACACCAACCTTCATGTTATCATCGTGAGTCTTAAGGCATAAGTTACACTAAATAACAGATTTCTCAGGACATCTTTTGGCCCCAGATATGCAAGGTGAATTACATTGTCCTTACATTTTTTGACACATTTAAATATTTGGAGACTGGAACACCTAAGCCTTTTCAGTTTTTTGCTTTTAACTCTGTAATGCTGTAGCATGGAAGCAAATATGCACTGAGTTAAACACATGTTAAATGCGAATAGACACTTTTTCTTTTTGACTGGGACCATTTTCTAATGACATCAAAGTGACCTTTTTCTTATGGTTTCCTGTTTTTCCTTCCCGGCATACTCAAACATCTCAGCTCAGAAGACATCATTTTTCCATAATTTAAATTAAATCTAAATAATACATAAGTAGATTTATATTTATCTTTTAAATTAAAGTTATATTCCTGGCAGCAAGAATCAAGGAGCTGGCTGGTGGAAAGAAAAAAAAAAAAAAGACTTCTTCCTTCCCTTGTTTTGTCCTAGCTCCTTCCTTCCTCTGCCAACAATCACAGTTCTTTCTTCAAAGGGAACAAGTCCTAGTCAGAAAAGCCTGACTCTTCAGTTTTCCTCCTGCACCGAGCAAGCTGCAGCACGTTCAGCAGTTGGGCTGCGGGGCCGTGTTTGCTGGACTCCTGCGGAAGCTGCCGAGACGCCGGCTGTGACGTGTGCCAGCACGGTTCCCTAAACTACATCTGCCCTAGTCTGAGCAAGAGAGAAAACATTGAAGCATTTTCTTGATCTTTCAGAACTTTAGAGTTGATTTAGGATTGAAATAACCAGCATAACTTGGTTCCTTTTTGCAAAAGCTAAGAATGGTGTGCTCCAAATACACAGGATTCATTGCATGGATGCAAATCCGTTCCGTACATGGAGCAGGTTAACAGGCCTGCAAAGTGTGAGACTTATGGTTCCTAGCTCTGCATGGCGTATGTGGTGAGTCTACTCTCCAAACAGCCAGGAATTCCCAAGTAATTGGAGCAAACTCATGCTTTATCATGAAAAATGGCAGGTTTGGCAGCCTGTATGATTTGCAATCAAAGCTGATGTCTCCATCTTTTTCCCTTCCTCCCAGGTTCCCCAAAGATGTGAGCCTGGACCTTAATCTCATGAACATCTGCAGGCCTAAAGCACAGAGGTGATGGTAGGACTGGGGCCGTGGGTTGTCTTCTTTAGGAAGCTGTGCCAAATTACACAGCATTGGACTGCAGGTCTTTTACTGGTGGATAAAATCAGCCCATCTCCCTTTTGCCATTATTGCTATTTTTCAGCCCATCTCCTTTTTGCTATTTTTTGGTAATGTTAGATATTATCTTTGAGTCAATGTCGCTAACTAAATTAAATAGAAAAGAAAGGTGAGGAATAGCTTCAGTATTTGCACACGTGAATAGTTAGTTGAGAAGATTTTCCCTGCACCTGACTTTTATTTTAGTTGTTAAATTTTATTCAGTTCTGGGTTTTGAGTATCTGAGTTGTACGCAATGTGAACTTTACAGATTCATAAGGCAGCCAGATGATTACTGGTTAAAACATGGACCCAAAATTCTTCTTCATTCCTGACAGATAGAATTCTTCTTTCCAGGTTTACCCAGTTTAAATGTCAAGTCCTTTTTCTTTTCCTGCTTTTTTGGTCACAAATAGTGATTTAAAAAAAAATGGTTGTAAGCTATGTTAGCTATGAAGTATCTTCCTTTTCTATTTTTCCTATCACCATGAACCTCTGACAATGTCAATTTGGATCTGAAGGGGAGAGGGACTTGGGCTTGCCCGGGGAGCACAGACGGAGTGTGTCAAACGCTGAGGAAGCGCCTGCAGGGATGCCTGGCAGCCGCTCGTGCTCCCAGGCATTCCGTAACCCAGCTGAAATGATCTGGTGATGCTCCTTTTCAAGGCATGTGTAGAGAAAGATAAAGCAAAGAGTGAAAATTACAGTAGAAATGCGTGGGATGACTGGCAGGAAATAAACAGAAATGCTGATTTTTTACATTTTCTACTTCTCTGATTCCTTTTGCACGCAGCACTGGACAACGTGCTGGGAAAATGGGATTGCTAGCACTAATGAGTCAAATATTTGAGAGGAATGCCAATTATATAACCACTCAGAGGCTGACAGAGCACATTTCTTTCAACTATGCAGCAGAGATGGGTTGGTCAAACAATAATTGTAATTAGTATAATTTGCTGAAAAATAGCATTCATCCACTAGTGCATTTCAGATTAGCAGAAGTTTGAAATAGCCTTTGTAGCATTACCCTACAATCACGAGGCTCTAAATAAATAGTAAACAACTGTATTCCACTTCTGGTAAGTTGGAAAGCCAAAGCAGAAAAATGTGAAGCTGGCCACACTCTTAAATGTTGAAGGCAGTTCCAGAGAAAAAAGGCAGGACCCAAGTCATCTGATTTGTGTTGTGGTAATGCTCAGCAGCTCTGCTCCTGGGATGGCTCCCCCACTGAAAACACGTTAGAAATATGTGTAATTTTATGTGATGCACAGAATAAGTGAATAGTTCTCAACACACTTAAATAAACATGTCTTTGAATTGAGGCTGAGAGGGGCAGCTGATGGCAGGAAGCTATTTTTCCTATCAGCTTGCTTTATTTTATTCTCTACCTACAGGCTACTATAGCTTATGACATATGGTCCACTTAAATTAGGCAGTAGAAACCTTGCTTATTCTTCTCAGTGTGGGGAGCCAAGATGCCTATTAATAGGAAAAGCCTTGCCCTGGTGAGTGTGCCTGCAGCAGTCAGTCTCTGCACAGGGAAAATGAAGGATATGATACAATTGGGAATAAAATGAATTTCTTATGTATTACAGCTAGAGCCACTATAACCTAATACTGTTCTGAACAAAGTGGAAAAGTGCTGTTAAATCTGTATGTTTAGGAGGTGGTATGTGTAATGACTTGATGTCTGCGTGATCCAGCACGCTGACTTTCCAATGTCATCTCCAAGTCGTAATGGACAACCTCTGTCAGGCTACCAGAGCCAGAGAGGATTAACCCAAGACCACCAGCTAAGACATTATGTAATGTGCCAGGGGTATAAACATGCCATCACATATTGAATATAAATGAAAAGCTTTATCCGAACCTAAAAAAGATGCATATAAAAAGTGTTAGTTAAATATGTCATTTATTCTTTTATAAGACTGGAAATTTTGTAAGAATGTTGCACAGAACATATTAACATAAAACAATCTCAGTACAAGTGTCCATTTTGGTACACCACATGCTTTGATGTGAGTTTCCAAAAAGAATCTTTAAAAATAATTGTCTTTAGGAATTGAGTTACAGGCATTGCTCTCTGGTGATTATTATGCAAGAATTAATATAAATGTAAATTTTCACCAACCTCAGTTGATTACTGCAATAGCCATTCCTCTGCTTTTGACAAAGACAATTTTGCCAGCATGATCCTATACAGCAAAGCACTGCAGAGATCATTTTCCTAGCCCATCGCTTTGACTGTCAAATATAACACTTTCTATCAGATATAAGCAGCTTGGCTTCACCTTCAAAGCCCTTCATAGCTTCACCTCATCCTACCTATCATTTCTCATTCAGGAACAAGCGATCACTTCTTTCACTGATTAGCGCCCGATGCCAGCCTCCTCCATCTACTTCTTAGATTTTCAACTGCTCAGATTCAGGCTTTATTTCATGCCATTCTTTACAGTTGGAAAGTGCTCCTGTAGACAGCTGCAAAGCTGCCTCATTTGCTTCCTTCTCATCTTGTCTGTGAGGTTCCCTTGCCACTGTGCCTTCAAAAGAAGTTTCAGAGTTGGGACTGAATTTGTCTAGTTGTGATAAGCTACTCCCAAGGACAACATCTGGGGCAGATTCAAATGGAGCATTCCCAAAGATGGGAAGATTGGTGTTTCCTGCGCAAAGCTAACCTCTTGGAGACGGAATGGAATGAACTTAAGGGTAGTCCACCTGGACTGCAGTAACAGCCGTGGTAGGCGCTGGCATTTCGGTAGCAAGATGATGTCCCAGGAGGTTGTATCTGAAGGGTCTCTTGACCTTTTCCTTCATGCGAAAGGTGACTGATAAGAAAGGATAGGATTCATATGGGCTAAGTGAATGGGTCCGTCTGTATGGGCCCACTGCTGGACACAGACATTAGAAATTATCCTGTGTAAGCGAGGAAAGACTGGCTGGCCATTTCTGTGGGACACTCTGTGGTCTCATGTTTGCCCAGATATCTGCTGTGGAATGAATGATTAGCCTGTGTTCCCTTCTGCTGGGTCATCAGCTTAGCTGACTGTATTTTTCTTTGAAGCAATTAAATCTGTAGCCTGTAGCCTTGAAACATGCCTGTGTCGTGTTGTGTTTATTTTCTAATCCCTAGTGGCAATGACTCAAGACCAAGTCATCTCTGTGCAGGAATTACCTATGAAGGCAAGTGGAAACTCCGTGGTGTCTCTCTGGCGTCTTTCCCTCCAGATGGTGCCTCCGTACCTCTTCCGAAGAGGCTTGTGCAGAGCCAAGCTGGTAAGCGCTTCCGCTGATTTTGTTCTAAGCCGTTCTAATTTTGGTGAAGATTTATTTTGGGATGCTTGGCAGATGGGGATCCCTGCCTTCTTGCCCTCAGGTGACCTGACTTGTGCACAGCTCCCAGCCACCAGGTAACTCCCGTGGGTCTTGACGAGGTGAGACAGACCCCAGGTTTCCTCGCTTTTCTCTGCTTCTCCTTGGCCTCCTGCACATGGTCAGTGGGGTTTTCCCCCCGCAACCCATCACCTTTTCCAACTGCAAAAGGGCCAGTGTGCTCCTCCTTACTCTGCATGGGGATGTTAACGAAAGCATCCAGGCCCCTGTGTTACTGCAAAGCATTTCATTGGGCTTATGTTTCTGGCTAAAATCTTTAGAAAAAATATTATAATTTTGAAGTGATTAGAATGTCTTTTAGAGAAGTTGTAACCAGACCTAATTTCAGATCCCTTAAAATAGGGGAAAAAAAACACTTTTAAACATCCTGTAACATCACATTTTCATAATTTATCAGAGTGGATCTTTACTCTTAGAAAGTCCTGCTGGGATTTCTCTACGGCACCTAAGGGATGTAGATGGCAAGCCAAGGTCTTGTTCAGAACTTCAGTCTAAAAACACCCACAGAGTTGTACAGATTTCCCAAAATAAAAAGTAAAATCGCTCCCAGACTGAGCTTTTTTTTGCCAAGTTTCAGCATAAAAAAATATTTTTGTAGCCAAGTTATAAATCTCTGAAAATAAGAGTTTATGTGGAAATACTGATACGTCCTTAGTTATAGCACTCCTAATGGCTATAGCACTCAACAGCGATCCGATGCTAAGGCTATTAATCCCAAAGCAAACTTTCTCGGAAGAAGTTGAACTTCAGAGGTCAGTGAGATCCCAGAGGAAGTTGGATTGAAAACTCAGAGAAGCTGTTCTTGTCCATGTAAATTAATTGTTATTGTTTTCCCATCTGAGAAAATTTTAATGCAAAGACTAAGGATTTACAAACAGGAAGAAGGAGAACTTCAGAAATTCTTGTAAGAGGTGGTGATTCATAACACTGATTTTTTTTAGATAATGCTATTTTCAGACCTTGTCCTGAAGCAAAACTGAAGGACTGGGTGGCTCATTCCTGTGCCCCTGTTTTACGTTTATACTCAGGTTTACATGGAAAACTACCTACAAATTGTCTTCTATAAGAACAAAACCTCAAAGCACAGTGAGGTACAGAGAATAAGCAAGAAACCTTGTCAGTCTCAAAATCCTACTGTGTTTGTTTCTTAGTTTAAGAAATGAAAGTTTCAGAAACAACAACAGACAAGCTCATCTGTCAATTAAAATAACAAGGATGAAAGTATTTGATATTTGTCTCCCTTTATTGAATTCCTGCAAGTAAATAACTTACTAGCAGTTGAGTTGTCTGTGGGTGGGCTTATAATTACTAATTAATCGCAACCAGCAATTTGCATGTCTCATTTAGTGCATTTTCACATTTTTCATGTTCACATTATTCCAAAAAGAACTTCAGAATTAAAAAAAAAAAAAAAAAGAAAAGCTGTTGCCTCTGCTTCAGGAAACACGGATGGGTCAGTAAAGAGGCAGAGGGAACTAGGAACATTGGGCACAAAGAGGAAGTTCTGTCACAACCAAAATGTCAGTCCTATAAGTAACTGTTTGGTTATTACTATTTTGGAAATGATTGGTAGTCTGTAAGGAGAAGACCAAAGATTACATTCTCATAGACCTTTTCTCTGCACTGTCACAAGTGCTGTTTTGCTAGTACAAAAGTAGGATTTTGTCTTTCTGCTGTTGAATAACTTTTGAACTTTTAAAAAGTGGAACATACAATGAAGAAGTGTTTATTTGAATACAAAGGAGATAAATTTCACAAGACTGATGCAGGCACAAATGACATCAGGGCACCACAAATGCTTCGGTTCCACTGTACAGGGTTTACTGTATAGAATTGCATCATTTGAACAATCAGATGAAACTTTTCCGTTACTTTGNAGAAGACCAAAGATTACATTCTCATAGACCTTTTCTCTGCACTGTCACAAGTGCTGTTTGGCTAGTACAAAAGTAGGATTTTGTCTTTCTGCTGTTGAATAACTTTTGAACTTTTAAAAAGTGGAACATACAATGAAGAAATGTTTATTTGAATACAAAGGAGATAAATTTCACAAGACTGATGCAGGCACAAATGACATCAGGGCACCACAAATGCTTCAGTTCCACTGAACTGTATAGAATTACATCATATGAACAATCAGATGAAACTTTTCAGTTACTTTGAATCAAACCTTATAGCTACCCTTTTGCTATTGGAAATTTTGAAGTTTTAGCCTTTTCCCTCAATGAAAGAAAACAGATTTTAGTGTGTCAGAATTCCTCTGAGTGAAAACACAGCTTTGCCTTTCCACTGAAGCTGCCAATCAAACTGCCAAGATGGCTCAGGGCTTAGCTGCCTTCCAGAGAACACTTTTTCAATCACAAAAATGTCCAGAATGGTGCAAAGCTTCCACGTGGTTCTGCAGTAGCTATGGCAGCCCAAAGACCTGCTTTAAACCTTGAACTTCTTTAGGTTTCTGTAACCTAATCTTTCCATCAGGAAAATGGGGATAATAGCTGCTGCTTTTAAAAGGGCTAAGTCCTGTTTTTGCACAGTATTTTACAATATCTGCAGAGCTGATCCCATAGATTTGCCTTTTTTTCAGTTTCTGGAAGCAGAAACATCAGATAAGCAGGCTGCCGTTATGTGGAGGATGTATGTACTAAACCTGCTGATGACCACAGGGTGTGCATGTCTGATCTATATTTGACACAAGTTTGCGACTGTATTTTTTAATAACTGAAGTGGAGGAAAATAGAGAAGACTATTTTAAGAATGGTTCCTGACTTTATCATGTGTTGTCAACTTAAATAACTGAAAATATCTATGTGAACATAGAAACTACCAACCCTGTCTTACCACTGTCTCAATACTGTTCGTAGTATTTAAGAACCTCCACTGAGACCAGTTTTTTGTTTTTGTTTTTATCACTGCTTCTCCTAGCATAGCTGATATCTGACAAGCCAAAATAGTTAACAATTTGGAATGAAATTATGAATATATTTCTTTGCAAATAAATGAGCAAGTGGCACAAAACCCAATTATCTATAAGGAAGTGAGTATTTTGTGGTATCTCTTAGTTTCAATTTAAGTAACGGGAAAGGGAGTTATGTTCAAATTGCATGTTAATGGCCATACAACTTTTCAAAGCTCTGTTGTCTATTGCTAACTTTATTGCACACCATTTGTGAGCTTTTTTTTTCCCTCTTAAAAAAAATGTTCATTTTGTACCATTACTTCATTTTTCAGTACATAAAATAACCACAGAGCCGATTGTTCCACCTTCTGTGTTGGCAAAGCTCAGGCAACTCAGGCAAACAGATATCAAAGAGGTGAGGACTTGAAAAAGCAGCTGGAGGTACCCAGAAATGTATAGATCTGAGAGCGAGAGGGGAACATGACAGAGGCAGATGAAAATAAGTTGAAGCCGATCCTCTGAACCTGCATGACCGAGACAGTATAGAGGAGAAGCAGGAGGCACCTAACCCTGCAAAGACTAATGTAATTTATTAATCCAAACTAGTATTGGAAGAGCCATGTCACAAGAGCTTCAGATTTCTCAGAAACTTAATTTAGTATTTTACTCACCAGGAATATCTTTGATCTGCTGACTTTCATTTTATTAAAAAATAAACATTCTAGATGATAAAATAAAGTAAATTTAAATTAATAAAACCTTGTTTTACTAGCAGCAGCTATACAAGGGATTCTGTCAGAGTCGTCTTTACAGGAAGGTGGACTTCTGTCTCAAAGATAGAGAACGCTCTCTTCCAACCATAATTTCAAAATCAGATGATAGGCGTTTTTGACACTTTCTATTTGTAGTCAGAGTTTCTATGGCTAATATTTATTGTGACCTTTGTACTGAGAGAAGAGATGACAAAATCATTAAAGCTGATATTGCAACAGAAGAAAACACAGCAGTCTAATATGAACCCCTTTGAATATCTTTATTGTGTGTGTTTTTTTCTTCCTTCAGAGTAAAGCAATAGCATAATACCCAGCTGCATGATAATATTGGCAAGCAAGGCCATGAATTTCAACTGCAAACGCTAAACACTGAATGTGCTGTGCTTTTTGAAGAAATCCCCTTTTGTATGAGATATGTAATACCCTTTTGTGCTCGAGTGGTTTGCATAATAATAGTTTTCTTTAGTTATTCGTTGTCATGTGATGGAGCTGAAAAGTGAGCTAGGCAGTAACAGCATGAAAGACAATTTTCCATTTTTCTCTAATTTTTCTGAGACATTCTTGTCTTTTAAAATGTAAATACTTCTAGCTATCTTCAGAGAAGATATCCATTTATTAACATTTCAGGTCTAATTGCTACTCTTCTTAGTATTCACCTTCCTTTTGGAGCTTTTTTTTTTTCCTCTCTGAAGAAACAGCAACATTATTTTCTTTGCGCTCACGAGGAACCTCAAGTATCTTACCATAATTGGACATATGATAATATGATCATCTGGTATAAATCAGCATAATTCCATTCAGAGATACTGATACCAGGCTTAAAACCTTATGGATAGAAGAAATTGGTTATAAAAGCCAAGCAAAATTTATATTGTATATATTTATATTATAATTGTATAACTTAAAAGAATTGGACGTGTTATGCCATGCCACTGAGATTAAACATCTAGGATGCATATGAGAACATGTGTAAAATAAAACTAAGAGGTTTCTCCTGTATTATTTTTAAGATACTTCTTGGGCCCTTCTATAAGTTCTAGTCTAGCCAGTAAGTAAGGAATATTTGCACAGAAGATACAATCACACTGAAATGGAGCTCAGTGTTACTCCCAGGCAAAGCGATAGAGCAGGACTGCAGCCAGGGGAAGTTCCTCAGCTGAAGCCCAGTAACCCGGATCAGCTGGGTGGAATATTTGGCATTATTCTGACTGATGCTATCAGATGATTTTTTCCTTTGAAATCAATGGAATTGTGCCAAGTTGTACTAGTTGTGAAGCTGGCCGTAAAACTAGCAGTGGTTTTCAACCTCTGGCCTGCAACCACTGCAGGGGACTCTTTCCAAACACTCCTTGAAAAGTAACTGAGGGAGTAAAGCTAGTACTAATTAGCTTCAGTTCACAGAGTGAAAGGAGGGCTCATAATTTTAATGGAAAGCATTTAAAGGTTTCAAAATTGAAAAAGATCAAAAACAACTGGACTAGATTAGTCCAGGGAAGGTCACAAGTGAAACTGATGCATTCTGAACATACATTACGAGATCTTGGTGCTGCAACAGATAGCGAGGCAAAAAGGAATCCTCCAGCGCCCTGCAGGCTTTTTCTAGCTCCTTAGACATGATAAGAGGACATGATACACAGTTAACTTATAAAACTNATAATTTTAATGGAAAGCATTTAAAGGTTTCAAAATTGAAAAAGATCAAAAACAACTGGACTAGATTAGTCCAGGGAAGGTCACAAGTGAAACTGATGCATTCTGAACATACATTACGAGATCTTGGTGCTGCAACAGATAGCGAGGCAAAAAGGAATCCTCCAGCGCCCTGCAGGCTTTTTATAGCTCCTTAGGCTAAAGTAAGAGGACGTTATACACAGTTAACCTATAAAACTGATACGAATTAAATCTATTTATCCCTTACCAATACAGCAATTATATAGTATGGTTTACTAAAATGTCTAATATGTGTCTTTACTAAATAGGCAACAAGAAATCTTCATGGGTCCAGCAAGCAAAGGCTTTAACAATCAGTGTGAGAGACATAAATACTTTCACCAAACCATGCAGGAAGTCCTGGAATCCAGGTAAGCAAGTACTGACATGGTTATGCGCTATAAATCATTTAATGAGGAATCTCACGACTGATCACAGGGTTCTAACACCTTGGAAACGTGAGTTGCTTCATGTCATACCAGACACCAGTAACACGCTGCTGGCTGAGTAACATGTCGTGCTGTCTGTTAGCCATGAGATAGATGAGCTCTTGGATTATGGAATTTGAAAAGAAGCCTTCCAGGAGGACAAGTCGTGGTAGAATTTTCTGAAAGTTGGCGCTAGGACGGTACGGCCCGTGACTTGCTGTGTCGTTGTAAGGCACTCTGAGTTTTACTGCAGTGGGTGCTGGGGTGTCAGTCGCATACGTCCCCATCCTGGGCATGCAGGCACTTTTTACAGTTCTCCTGGTCTCTTCCTTTTCCCCAAGTTCCCCAAAGTTCTGTGAATTTGTTGCTGCTCCTGAACAGATGTAGCAAGAACCTTTTGTGCTCATCGCTTTCTTTCATAGTTTCTTGGAAGTGTTGAAGTTTTTGTTCACAGTAAACTGTGAATCAGAATTAAATGTTACTGTTAAAAAAAAAAAAAAAAAACTTTTCAAATATGTCATTTTCATGTGAATATTCCAGAGTGCTGCAGATGGCCAAAAATCGGGTAAATCAACCATTGGATTTGTTTGATTTTCTGCAACAACTGTTGCTTAACTTTTAAGGTAGTAAAGTAAGTCTGCGAAAGGCAATACATCTCCCATTCTCTATTAACGATCATCCTTGGATGAAATGTCAATTCCGTCTATGTATTATGTGGTGTATGAATTTTGTCTAGTAATACAGCAATATGACTAATAATAATTCAGACAATCATTTGTATTCAATGGCCAGTGTAAATTAATCCCAGAATTACATCCTGTTATTGTACGTTTCAACTTGGTGCAAATAGGCACCTTGGCAGAATCTTTGCTAACGTAACAGAGACTACATGTAAGAGCAGTGTTTGAAATTACATTTAGTTCAGTGAGGTTTCAAGTGTGGAAGCAGCTTTCTGTCTTGCATCCTTGTTTGCAAGGGATGCTGCTCACCTCTCTCTCATGTCTTCCTCATACATATGTTGTTCCAGCTCTGCCAGTTTGAAAAAGTCTCCTGAAAAAGGGCAAGGCTTCTTCAACATCAAAGTTTTTTTCCTCCTAGAACAGGCCCAGCTGTAGCTACATTTGCAATTCAAGTATTTCAGTGATTTGGAACAACCAGGTTAGGTTACATTCAAGTTCACTGTGCTGTAAAGAAGGGATCTTCAGGTCCTTAGTTACCTTCCAAAATATGCCTGGCTGCAAATATGGAACATTTTAATGCATAATCATGTAAGCTAGGAGAACATTTCCTCTGTGCATGACTGTACTGTTTTTGTCATTAACAATTCACAGAGTTTGCACCAAAAATCTGAACTCCAGTGCTGTCTAGGAAGGTTTGTGTATGGATCCAAATATTATTGCTCAATTTTAGCCCATATGCTCATTAGTACCTACCTCCTTCTTGAAACGTTTGTAGCTGACTGCAGCGAGTGAGAGATTATCACATTAGGTGACCTATTGGCATGTTCCTATGTGGTAATTCCTATGATAGTTTCCCTGTAGCATCATGTTATGATGAATTTTATATGACAGGTTTCTATCGCTGTGAGAGTTTTGGTGTTTTTTTAAGGTGTAAAAATACCCAGTTAGGGGGCAGAGAGCTACAGACTCCGGTCTGGTCTCCCCTGCTGAGAAGCCCGAAGGAAGGGGGAGAGCTCTGCTGCCTGACCCAGCGCCACATTTGCAGCAGGACTTTGCCTGAACGGAGCAGGGCTCCTCTTGGATAAGGTTAAAAGACATTTTACCTGTTCTGCCAGTCTTGAGCCTGTGCAAGTCCCTGGGAAACCAAGTGGCCAGCACTTCAGGAGACTTCGGAAGGTCTCCTGTGCCCCTGGAGCGAGCACAGCCAGGACAGAGAGGCAAAGGGTGAGGATGAAAGAGCAGGTCTTCCTTGGGTTCGCTACAGCGGCTCTGCTTGCATGGAAAGCACCACAGACCAGGACAGACGTCCTCTTCTTTCCCTGCTCTATGGTCTCTTTACATAAACCTGCAGAATTCATCCCAAACAGTCTCCTGGTGAAAAGTCACTGAGAAACCTTTCCAAACAGCCACGGCTGGAGTCTTAATGAATTTTTAAAAGCATATAAAAAGTTCTTTAGTTATATATGCTTTAAAACAAAAGGCTTATTCTTACATGTTGGCATGTCTTTATTGGCACTATTTATTTACTTTTTATAGGAGTGAGAGCATGACTGCTTTTATGCCAACCTATTTGATTGTATATGACTTACCTTACATTTACAGGGACCTATTGTTGCTTATGAGGAAAAATAAAATTTCTGTAGAGTGTTTAGCTAACTCCCTGCTGCAGTTAAGCAAGGCATATCTTTGAAAACCTCTTGAAGGATTATTTCTAATAGTGCCAATGGGACCCTTGCTTTGCTCATAAAAAGATATGTGAATTTATAATGGACAAAGATACAGTTTTTCCAGAATAGCCTCAGGAAAAATCCTCAGATTTCTTTCAGAGGAGGTGCGCAGCTAGGGACTGCAGTGTACACTGCTATTTGCGGGCCAAGGAGATGTTGTGCTGGCTCTTGTTTTCAGTATGAGACATTCTCTTATCACTTACAAGGTTGGGAATAATTCCCTTTAAATCATGCTACTGCATATCCAAAGTGGAATCAACAGAATTTATACTGATAGAAGACAAAGAATAATCCTACCCAGAAATCTTAATAGTGGCGACGATGAAAAACTAACTGCTAAGAGTCTCCTATGTGTTATCAGATCTCTGGAATCTCTTGAAGCCTGTCCCAATTTCATCCAAGAAATTGCCAGCTCAGTCTCTTTTGAACAGAATAAACTGTGTTTATTAGCCTTTTTCTTCTTTTCTAGATCAGGAGGTTTTTTTCTCCTTTTATGGAAGGGTCTTTACAAAACCAAAGAAACCTCGTTAAAACTTAATTACAAAATGATGTTGTATTAAAGGGGAAAAAAAGCATCTGGAAAGAATATTTCTCAAAGGCTTGTGTTTAGTTATTAGCAGTTATTTCTGTTGACTCCTCGACTAAGTTATTAAATACATTTTTCTCCTCTTGAAGATGGAGTCACTCTCAGATGTACAAAACTGAAGTCCATAACAGGGTTTTTAATAGATCATTGGTTCTGTGCCATAGGAAGATATTCAAACCTATGGTTGCTTCTCTTTACACCGATACCAGCAGAAGCAGTGCCAGGTCGTAGAGGTTCTTCCCTCTCTCTCTGTTCTGGCGACGCCAGCAAGTGAGAGTGCAGAGAGCTGCTTCCCTTGGCACACACAGAGCCAGGCTCCTTGGAAGGCTCTTCAGATGCCACCTTTGAGGAGCTGGGTCATTTCTGGAGCTCAGGAGAATGAGCCGCATCAGAAGTGAAGCGAGGACAAGCCTTGGGGACAGCGCTCACCTGCACTTGTCTCTTCCCGAGCAGCCTGGCTGCTCCGAGGCTTCGGCAGGAGATCGCACCCGAGGTGTATTTGTTCTTATTCGTTAGCCAACAGTCAGTTCTGCTCAGTGTTATTTAAGGATACGAAATGACAGACAGTCATTTGCTTTTGATAAAGAAAATGTTAATTTTTAAGTGAATCTTACAGCTTTTGCTTCAATTCTTTATGCAGCAAACTGTTCCCATCAATCAAAAGGGAGTCTTTCTTCAACTCATGAAAAATTACATTCTTTATTCGGTACTGCCAGCAGCACTGTGCAAAAGGAAACCTTTATTCTTGGATAAAATCTGAGAGAAGCATGCACTGGGTAGATTAATGGTTTGCTGATCCATGATTTAGCATCACTTTGATGCTTCTTACACAGATTAACTCGCAGATTCCTCTCAGAAGGGAATCAGTGAGAGCCATTAGATGCTATCGCAGCCCTTGCACCCGCAGAGTGAGGGGTGACCGAGAGGTGGCATTGCTGGATGGAACAGCTCAGCTGCCCTTACAGTTTAGCTAGATGGTACTGAGAGAAGTCATTCTGAAGAGACAGAAAGGCTGTTGAAAGAGGAGAGGGTGGGTGCATTTCCCCCTGAGCACTTGGAGCCTCTGTTGCCTAGAACAAGTCAGATAAAGAAACCTGCACCCTGTTCGGCTTTGAATAATCATCAGGAATTAGTTAAATAGACTTTGGGAACAGTTAGTGAAGGTTTTACAAATGCCAAAAATCTGGGACTATTTGCCCTTGCCAGGGTTTGTATCCTTTTTTTCTTTTTTATTTCCTTTTTTTTTTCTCATCTTTCGAAAAACCACTCTGCTGCTAACAGATAATTACAGGTAATCAGAAGGTCTGTTATCTTCTCAATGCCTTTCCAGTTTCTCTGTGTTCTGAAAGGAGTGAAAAATCCTGATTCTCATTTTAATGTGTTTTGTTTTATTAGATACAGCTGCCTCGGTTATGGCAGGTTGGCCATGGAGACAGTGGAATATTTGGATTTGATGCATAGAGTTTTGCTAAAGAGCAAGACCTTAGCATAGCTGTGTCACAGACAGTTACATAACTTCCAAGGCTCCTTTGGGCAGCAGCAAGGTGCATAACACAGAGCAGGATGAGGAGCAGAGAAAGCAGGTCAGGTAGATAATACAGCCATGTTAAAACCTTCATATACACGTTAGCCTCCATATACACGTGTGGAGGCTAACAGCGGGAAGCTCTATATAATTCTAATTTATAAAGAAACCAGCTTGTTAATCAGTTTAAATGTGGCTTGGGCAGCTGGCACAGGACATATGCCTCCTGCCAACTGACCCTGGTGTTTCTTTTCACTTACAGTCCCTGACTAGTTGACCTGTTGTGGTTTAGTTCTGTGAAGCTGAGATTCACGATCCTGCTCTGCTTGTTCTGCTGTGAATTCTCCAGATTCAGTGACCTTGGCAGTAGGGTGGATGTTGAACTAACCAGTTGTGCCATCGCATGGAAGGAGGATTCTGTCTTCTGGATCACTGTTTACCCAAGTCAGCTCTGTTGTACAGGTGATTTTTGGATGTGTGCCTGTTCTCTGTACATGCCTTTGCTTTTGCCTTTATATTTAACTTTTTTCCTCTGTCTTCTTGAGAGCTTGCAGAAAGTGTTAGCTTAATATGTGTCTGTTCTGCCCATGCATTTGCTGCTCACAAGCAGTGCTGCGCCGCTCTGTGCCCTTTTATGCCTTAGTCATTTGTGCTTAGTGCTGTACAAAGGGCACAGCCGACCCAGCAAAACCTCTTCCTGTGCAGGCTGATGTATTATGCTTAATGCATTATCAACATGACAAGCCTGCCTCAGGAAACTGCAGCAACCCAGAAAGCAGAGGGTTGTTTATGTAATAGTTTTTAAAAGCAAATGCATATCCCACATGGAATGCCACTTTTTTTTTTTTTTATTAATTTTCTGCAGGTGGACTCAGTTGATGCTACACCTGAAAACAAGGCAACAAGAGCTTGCTTAGGCGAGCCAAACCTGAAAGGAGAGCAGTATTGTCGCTTCAGGACATTGCAGAGAACCTCACGACTGCATTTATGAAAAAGTTCTAGAAGGGATCCCCCTAGGTGAAATATTGCCTTCATTCCAGGAGGGCTCTGCTCTAAGGCTCTGCTCTACCCCTACCCCTGGGTTTGCATGAGAAAGCAAGAAAGGTTTTGTCTTGTAGTGTCTGGAACTGGGCTCTCGGTAGGAGGCTTTTCAGAAAAATCTCAGAAATTTGCACAAAGCAGATTGTCTTGCAGGTGTATTTGGGCTCCTGGGGGTGCAAAATATCTCCAGTACGTCCCAAACAGACTTAGATTATTATTTCAACTGACTCTGGAGTTAATTTTTTCTTGGCAATTGGGAATTCTGTACCTTCTGACATTAGGGCTGCTAATACAAAATGCATATACATTTTTCCAAAATATAATCCCACATGACTAAATCCCCTGATTATAATTTTACGAATAATTCAAGATGCAGAAAGAAAGCCGTCTTTGAGGCAGCCTCACTCTAAATCAGGACCTGGGAACGAACAGAATTTTTTAATCTATTTGAAATCTCCTTTCAAACCGAGCTCTAGTTGTAACCTAAGCTTCTGACTAACTGGGTAGAATTATAATGCCCAAGGATAGGAATTCGAGTTCATGTTTATGTCCTCACAGTTAATTTGAAGTCTCTCTGCTTTGAAGCTCAGCCTGGAATACTGTGTGTGCCTGCCCTTCCCCTTGCCTTGCTGCGGTGGTGACAGGGTGCACCTGTGGGAAAGCATCCTCCATTTCCATCAGCTCTTTAGTGTATCAGGCTGGTGCAGAATGTGCATTAAAGCATGTGCATTGCTGCATACGTTCTGCCTGGGCTTGTACCTCGCCACGTGTGACTACCACCGTTTGGGAAGTGGGTACTAAAGCGGCTCTAAAGCGCCAACGTGGCCTCCGGGACACCCTGTTTGCCCTTGAGGCTGGCGCCCTCGCAGCGCTCTGGGGTGACACCGCGGGTTGTCCTCGTTCCGAAGGACAGTGGAACGCCAGCCGCAGTGCTGTAAACGGAGGCACTGTCGCTGGAAGTTGTTGCACTGAGCTGTATCATTTTCTCCCTGAGTAAAGCAAGGCCATAGAGCTAGTGGTGCTTTGTAAGGAGACGGAGTCCTGTGCGGAGCTGCAGCTTTGTTGCTGAAATAGTGGCACTGGGACAGAGGGCTGAGGAGGAAGGCTTCCTTCACCCTCATCGCACTTTTTATAAACTCATTTATATGGCTGCAAAGCAGGAGTTTGGAAATTACTGAATGCATTTTTCATTTTGAAATTTCAGTTTATAGTGAGCAGTCAGATACAATAAGGACATTTTAAAGTGGCAGATGATAAAGTGGCACCCTCTCAGACCAGGATGTTTTCTCTATCTTTTGTATTGCTTCATTGTCTAATATCAAGAAATTCAATTTCCTTACCAAATTTGTTAGCTTTTATGGATTATAGAATCAGAAACACGGAGTTATATGTATAAAATCCTTTCTTCTGATTCCTGTTTGGTTTTATATATTAACTCATAAAATTAGATTATAAGCAGATTCCTTATTTGAAAGTTTGCTTAGCTTTCAAATTTAGATTAAGAAAAACATCTAGTGAATGAAATGAAATGTTTCTGTTGGATAGCACCCCGACAAAGGAAAGGAAAGCCCTTGCTGTGGGATATGGCAGTCATGGGTCAGGAACATTTAGCAGGAGTTACTGCCATCCAGAGGAGGAAAGCTATAAACCATCTTGGTTCATTATTATTTTAAGTAAGGAAAGGTAAACCCAAATGAATGATTGGTTGATCCAGTTTGTTTTCTATTAAGGAATCAAATGGAGAAATAACATAAATGTACCCAGAGATTTCTGTGGGCTTTCCTGCATGTAGGCATTTACGGAGCAGGTCAGAGAAGTGCTGGAGAAGACCCAACAAAAAACAGATCCGTAGGTGAAGCTGCACCGGCTAATAAACCAGGTTTACTTTCCTCTCTGCAGCTTAGGTTTTTCCCAGCTCTGGATAATCCAGCTTCCCATCAATAATGATGTTTCAACCCCAAATAAGGGCCTCCCTCTCTCTTCTCTTCCTCCTTCCCAAAGGAAATGTGGAAAAGAAGTAGGTCATCAGGGGAGAAATAAGAGGAAAAGGAAAAAAGTTGTTTTTGCTTCCTTCCCAGTGTGTCCCTGGATCTGAATAAAAGTTCGCAGGTGAAGGGGAAAAATAAATCAGAGCAAGAAGGGGGGAAAACAAGCTATTAAAATATAATTTCTTTTTAAGCAGCCTGTCTTCAGCCACAGGTATGTCAAAATTTCAAGGGTAGAAATTCACTTTACTCAGAAAACAATAACAGTCATCCCCAGGAAAGCTCTTCCTGGATTGCACACACTTCCCAAAAGATTTAAATATTTTTGACCTAGGGTGTTGGCTTCTCTGTGCTTGCATGTACTTGCACGTGGAAATAATCCCATTTATAGTTGCAGGTATTTAAAAAAAAAAAAAAAAGGCACACGTCCTGAATATGGGACATATTTCATGCCGCGTCCGTTTGTGGAGGTTTGCGAGCGTCTCGCGGGCTGTGCCGCGTTGAGAGGTTGAGCAGTGCCCTCTGCTGGGCTCCTGGGCGCGGTGCGGGGAGCAGATGTGCCCAGATGTGCCCAGAGGCGCCCGCGCTGTCCCCGCAGCAGCAGTCGCTCCTCACTCACCTGTCCCTAGTCAGGCCTCCCCGTTAGGTTCCCGGTGCTGCGGCAGGGCACGCACGGGCAGGCCTCGCTGCAGAGGCGCCCGCGCCCCCCGACGCTGCACCAGGGCTTGGAGGGGTTTAGTTCTTGTCCTGTGACGCTGCCGCTCCGGCTGCCGCGGTGTCCTGGCCCTCCCTGGTGGCATCGGGAGCGAGGTGGTGCTTCCAGAGGGGCAAACTGCCTGAGCAGAAGATAATTTAGCAGGAGTTTAGAGCATCTGTTAAGACATCTGCCTGCTGTTCCCTGTCTAACTTTATCCACAAGCGCGCCCAACTTTTAACCTGGGAGCCAACGGGAGTGGAGGCAAGAGCTCTGTGCCCGTAGCCGTGTGTTATCAACGGTCACAAATGCACCGTGAGGCCGACTCTTTCATCAGAGCTCAGTAATGGGTTAATTCTTTCCTGAGGAGTCTCTGGAAGGAATTTCCAGCAGGGCTCAGGCATTCCTCGCAGGCTGCCATCAGCGCCGCGCTTGTCCTGCTCGAGATTTATTGGTGGAGGTAACGGAGAGTTCAAAGGCGCTGAGCCTTCCGCCTCGGCGAGCCATACCCGATGCCCTGCGCTAGGAGGAACTATTGATCCCTGCTCGTAGCTCCTCTTAGTGAGCCTGGAAGTATTGACAGCGCCAGATCTCTAGGTTTAAATACCAGGAGTGTTAAGGTAACCAAACAAATGTCTTAGTTTGCTGGCTGCATGCTCTCCTTCAAGGAAAATGTTTTTATTGTGGTTATTTCTATGACACGGGGAAAAATGTATTAGTTTATAGTTATACAAGATATAATCTTTCAAAATAACATGTAAAGGTTTTAGAGTTGGTTATTTTCCCTTTTCCTACATCATGCTGAAACTTCTAGGGGGAAATGGGAACCTCACCATTACTATGTAATTCCTGTCAGTAACGATATCATAGAAAGCTAAAAGTGCCTGTGTAAACTCNTAAAGTTTTTAAAACAACTTATTTTCCCTTTTCCTGCATCATGCTGAAACTTCTAGGGGGAAATGGAAACCTTGCCATTACAATGTGATTCATGTCAGTAATGCTATAGAAAGCTAAAAGTGCCCATGTAAACTCTTGAGTATGAGATGCTGCTAAAAAACGTCACTTGTGTTAGTGCCGCTACCAAAGCGTGCTCCTCCCGGGCAGCCTTTGGTACCTGGGCAAATTGATGGGTCATCCATTTATAGTAGGGGGACAGTGAAATTAAGTTCCTGCGCTTCTAAATACAGCGGTTTAGTCATGTACGACAGGAAATCACTTTGTGCTGGGAAGCAGTATCGGGTAAATCTGAACTAGCCTCCACAGCTGTGCAAGGCTCAGTTTGCAGCAGAAATGATGTGACTGTGATGGGCAGGAAGCAGAATAGGAACAGTTCGTGACAAATATTCCATAGAATGAAATAGTGAATATTTTTGATGTATAAAAATTCTTGTCTGTGCCCTGCATAATGCTGAGCTCAGTTCTACAGCAGTATCTTCATAAATGATGATGTAAAAGAGGAGATAGAGGGAGGCAGGTGTGTAGTATGAAAATGCTCTTGTGTCTCCTTCTCTCCCGCTTCTGGTATTTGGCATGTTCAGCTGTGGCATCTCCCTGTCTGGGAAAGTCAGCAAGTTGCCAAGAGTTAGGGGGCAGTTCAGACTGTTCAATATCGTGTTGAGCAGTAGCTCCTGGTGAGGAGCTGCACCAGAACTACTTTCAGTTCCTCTTTGTCGAAACAGGGGCTAAATATTTTGGAGCGTTGTCAGGTCTATTTATATGATACCAAGATCCCTCTGGGAATTTATTAGGTTCTTTCTTTGGATTCAATTTATCCCTTTAGGAAGTGTGGATTATAGACCAGTCGTTTTAAGCTAGCTGACCTCCACCATCTTGTGTGACAGATAAATTCAAACTGAAGGTAAAAGGATTCCCAGGGACCCTGGTTCATGCTAAAGGATGTGTGTGGTGTTTGCTGTTGAGCACTCAAACCATGAAGGAAACACTGGCAGCAGTGCTCCGGTTTCCAAGTACTAAAGCCATATAAGAATCACTAATACTTAATTTCAGAATTATTATATTCTTCCAAAATGCTTCAGCTGTTAATGGAATTAAATTCAACAGGAATCCCATCTCCTGTGGCGACAGGAAGGACTAATAAGAATAAACTGTTGAGAGACAATGTTGGTGAGCAGTGCCCAAGGCAACTGGGTTATTCAGCGGCAGACTTGCAAGGCTGCCTGCAGATGTGGTGTCTTTTGTAGCATTCGCTGTAATCCACTTGTAAATTTTCACAGAAGAGGTCAATTTAAAACCAAAACGCTGGTCTACAACTTTCATAATGTGCTTTTTCCTTAGAGCACCATCAAGAATGAGAAAGCCACCTGTAGAGCTACCAGACTGCTGGTCTACCCACCTCCAGCTTCCTCGCAGGTCTGATAGCCCAGAAAATATTCCAGGATTATCCATGGGAGAGAGTATTCTTGTGAAAATACTTCAAAAGGCAGTGGAAAAATCTGGGCATGTTTGGAGATATCATGGAAACAGTAAACAGTGCAGTGCTTTTCTAGAGGGAGTCTTCTTCCTAAGTTATTTTAAATGAGGGAGAAAATGGGATAAGGACAATTGTATTACAGGACACGTATTTAATACCCTTTTGGAAAACTATCCAGATACGACTTCTGAAATGTTCATCAAAAGCAAAGATGACATGGAACCAGTTTCTTTCTTTCTTTCTTTTTCTGCAAGGAATTGAGTGCTGGAACATTTTCTTGGCCACCTGAGAAAATTCATTGACATCTGAGAAATCCAGAAGCAGCTGATGCCAAGCTCTCTGCTATATATGTACTTTCTTTAGTCTTGTCCCAAAGGAATTTGGTTACCACAAAAGATATTTGGAATTGTCAAGGAGAAATCACCTAGATTTGGCTTTTCTAAATTTGGTCTCTTTCTTATGTGTTTTAAAGTAGCTATTACAACTTTGCGGAGAAGTTTTTCTCATTAACAATTGTCATTTTACATTTTTAGCTTAGAAAAATTAAGCACTTTGGGATAAGTTTCAAGCCACCATTTTAGAGTTTTAGCCGAGCGATCCCTCATTGCCCAGCTGGAATTACACAGCTGGTAACCAGGGTGCTTACTGGAGCACTTGGATTGGTGTGAAGTTTCAGTTAAATATATTTAATAACAACAGTAAGGAGAGAATTTTTGATATTTTTAATGTCAGTTTTGGAGTCATGGGATAATTCACACTGGAAGGGATCTCTGGAGATCATCTAGTCCAGCCTCCTGCTCCAGCAGCTCCATGTTGCTCAGGGCCATGTACAGTCCAATTTTCCAGAAGCAATTAGAAATGTTGTGCTTTCTGTCAGACACTTCTTCACTCATCAACATTTCTTAATTGTATATAAACTGTTTCAAAATCATTTTTCAGAGCTTTATATCTGGTGACAGTGAGAAGGCACGAGGAGGCACTTCATTTCTTTAAGCCTCTTTGAGCCTATGGAGAAAGCAGCAATTGCCGGTCAGTGTGAATGATCCATAGTGTCCCCAGCCTCCTGTGACGTGAGGGAGCACCGGTCCTTGTGGACACCACGACATTTTTGCAAACTCTTGGTTCAGACAAGTAGGTCCTGTGGAGAAATCCAAACCTCACGGGTTTCAAAGTGGAGGCTTGTAGCCTTCCTTCATTTCCTCCATGTTGCCTTTGCTAAGGACATCACTGCTGAACCACTTGTCATGGTTCCCCAGGCATCTCCCGTGAATTCATGGCCCCTGTGCAGACGTAACTGCTGCAGAAGTGGGGAGAAGAGGTTCCTATTTGTGCCTAGCAACTCGCCCCATCTCCCTTAGATTTGTGTCCCCCTTTCCTGCAGATCTCGGGTCGGAAGAGCTCTGGTGCTGGGAACCAGTGCTAATGGCTTCCCTGGCAGCAGGCGGAGGCTCTACAAAGGGCGGCTTCCACAGGGAGCAGCAGATCCGGGTCGGGGCTGAGCCCTTCCAGCTGCCTGGGAGACCGGTGCTGCCGGGGTCGCTTCCCCCAGCCCCGTCGCGCATGGGCACGGGCCGCCTTGTTTGGATGGAGGAGCCGACAGCGTTGAACCCATCCATTTGTATAACCCAGCTGCCTATCTGCTTGCCATCTCCAATGTAAATCTACTATGGCATTGTGAAACTTTGTTTATTTTAAGCTTGCAATATTTACCAAAGCAAGCCATACAGAAAGGGTCCTTTCTAACCGCCATACCGTTTTTCAACTTTTGTGGGAAAGATATGTTCATGTATAATTAAATATGGCTTTCTTAAACCTTTGCAGTTGGTAGCTTAATATATATTTGGTTGTATTTTGAGTACAAAGGCTATATTATGCTTTTGTTGGCATCCTTGCTAGTCCGTATGCCAACTGCATAATTTTGTTCTCTGCTATATGTCAGGGTTTGAGTACCGAGGGCTCAACAGGTGGTGCTGGGATAAAGTTCTGGCAAATCAAATAGGTAATGCGGTTATTTCTTTTGTCAAATTATAATTAAAAGCAGAGCCAAGTAAAATGAAACTCACATTTTCCTGAGTTGCGCAGGGCTTAGAATTAAATTCAAATCAGTTTCCATGACAAATATACATTACTACTGGAGCCGGCTCTGTAAATAAACATGCAACACCTTCATTTTGATGTAGCAAGATTTGTTCTCTGTAAATTTAAACCTTAAGCATCAGTGTTTAAACAAGAACAGCAGGTTAGAGTACTCCATGAATCTTCTGTCTATCTTGTGCATATTTTGTAGAAAATGTGCCAAAGGCTTCAGGAAAAGTTTGGGAAGATTTAAATCTAAAAAGTCAGAGAATTTGAGGCAATCTGTGATACATAACTCGGATGTTTAACATTGAGAGTTTCCTGCCATATTGATTTCTAATCACTGTTAGACCCAGCTCTGCTCCCAGCAGAACGTGAAACGTGTGCTGGAAATTCTCGTGGATGTGCTGAATGAGGTGCTGGTTGCTTTATGCTTGGATAATGTTTATTAATCCTAACATCATAAAAATGGGATAAAGTCTTCTACAACAAAAATGCAACAAATCACGTATGCATAACCTGGTTTTCCAAAATTGCACATAAAAAGACCTGTCCGCTTGTAAGCTGAGGCACTTTGTTATTGTATCTGATGTTTTTACACTGAGATGCTTTTATTGTCCTCTGAGGACCTATCCTGAGCTAATATAATCACATCTACAGCTCCTACAGCCACCGTGAGTTTATTTATTGTTCTGTTCCTCCTCTTCATTCAAAGACATTTCTCCTAAACTACAGCTCCAAGTTCCCGTTTCGCTGTCTCTGAACCCATCATGCGCTAAAGCAGCTTTGCGTGTTGACCTCCATCCAGTTCCTCAGAATAGTCATGAACATCTTTCTGTCCCTTTCAAGGTCGTGTTTAACTGAAGGTTTTACTTTTGTGTGTGACCATACGGTACGTCCTGTTCTCCCACTAAGTCATCTCATAAGTGATCAGAAACTCTTCAGTGTAGCAAAAGGGGACCATATTCAATCCATAGCCTGTATTGCTTTTACCTGTTATTTACCATAGTTTCTATTGGTTTATCCTAGGGGAACACCTTGGATTCTCACACCAGCAGGTCCCAGCTGGGATGACAGATGGGAGGGCCGCAGGCAGATGCTGGAGGCCCGAGTGACCAGCAGGACCTGAAAAACTGCTGCACGTTGAGTGAGAACCGGCTGGACGTGGTGGTAACGGTGAGGAGTTGGCAGGGGTCACAGGGGTTCACTGGTGGTCACGGGAAGTTGTGCTGGAAACTACCAAAATTCACGGAAAGCTGGGGGTGAGCATCAGGGATCTGCGGGAAATGGGACAGCACAAGGCCAGCAGAGAACATCCCCGGCTACCAAGGTCACCCCTAGGTGATCCTAATAATATCAGATTGGAGTATGGATGGAGCAAACCTGAGACTAATGGGGGAAAAGTGATTAAGGGCAGGTTATTTATTTGGGAGGAGAGACAGGTGCAGGAGAAGAACCTGAGAAAGGGGGAGCATAGCAGATCCCTTTCTTGGTGCTGCTTGGGAATAGCTGTTAAGTAGCCCCTCCACACAGGACCGGGATAATAAACCCATGGTGCTCCCACCAGGCTGGATTCTGCAGCCAGGAGGGACTGTGCACACAGTCGCACACAGCACCCAGCGCCGTGTTGATCCAGGGAGCCGGCACTGCTGCTCCCGCACCTTTCCGTGGGAAACGAAATCCAACACATTGAAATTGGTAAAGATTAAAAGCATGCTAAATTTCCTATTTTTTAAAAAGATACTGTTTTTTAATAAGCTAGGAAGGGGGGTTTAGGGAGAGAGGCTCAGAAGCAATTTGAATTAGTGAACACCATGCAAAAAAGAGACGTACACTATGCATGAACCTCGCTGCCGGCCGTCTGCAAGAGCCATCTGTCCCCAGCAGCGGGGACGAGTTCAGCCACCAAGCTATCCCCAGAACACTGCTGTTTAGCTGTACTTAAATAGCTAGATTTAGCTAGCACTAAATGGCACCAAAATTTAGTATCACTAAACTCCACCAAAAGGAGAAAGGATGAAAATGTGTGTTTAAAGATGCCACGGGTGGCTCAGTGTCAGTGCCTAACGACTTTGTGTTTTCCAGACAGAGGAGGCTTATCTGCATTTTAGCACAACAGTCACAACTTTTTGGTCAACATCTGTCAAAAGGAAAAGGACGAAAAAAAGAATAATCAAGAAGGAAGGTAATGGCAGTGAGAAAGGTAGATTAGACTCCTACAGTTCTCCTTTTTCTTTTACTCCTGTCACTGCTGTTCTGCACTGCCTCAAACAGTTTGCAATAGTTCCTGTTAAGTAACCCTATCCTGAAAACGGGGCTGAATCTGTGACATGATGGTGAGGCTCATCCAGCCGAGTTGTGAAATGAGCACGTTCACTCAGACGCTGAAATTCAAAGTTTTATTGTTTCATGCTGCCGCATCGCAGAAGAACGGCAAAGACTCTTCAGTAGTACTTAGGAACAGAGTAATAGCAAACTTATGAGAGCTTTTGCAGCACTAGATATTGAAAGAGCATCTATTTTTTATCCTTTCGTGTGTATCATTTAACTTCTGGAGAAGTTAAAAATGTAGTACCATAGTATGCATTTATCTGCCTGAAATAGTTTGCCCTAATTATTTGGTTTTATTTTGAAAATTTTTCTTTCCTGTGTGGCTGTTTGCCATCCCTTTCTGCAGGCGTATGCAGAAGGTATGTGGGAGCAGAGAAGTGCCCCGAGGGTGAGTACGTGCACGTCGGTATGGAAGGGTGTACGCATGGGTGTGCACACACGGCTCGTGTATGAGCACTGCGTGCTTGGAGGTAGATTACATTCAGTGCAGCGTTTCTCTGTTACAGGAAAAGGGGATAAAATGCAAATGCTCCAGGACGGTGGTGAGGTGGATACCCCTCCTCTTGTGGCTGGGGAACACCTCCGTGGAGCGGTGCTTTTGCCTCGGTGTGACGTACCAGGCTTTAGCTATTCCAACCCCTTTCTCCATTAGCGCAGCTAAGCAGCTCAGGCTTTGTGTGCCGGTGTCGCCCCACTTCTGTCCGTGCCGCGTCCCCGCTGTCCCCAGCGCTTCCCCTGCGGCAAGGCAGGGACCCGGCCGGCCTGCGCCTGCCTCCCGGGAGCGGCCCCACGAGCGGCCGGGCCGGGCGGCGCACAGGAGAAGAGCTTTGCACCTCGCTGAAATCGATTTCAGACTATTTTTTTTATGATTTTTATCATGATTAATGGATGAGTCTAAGCCATTTGCGGTGCATTTATTTATTATCGGAAACAATGCTGAAACTAATTTGACCCTATAGTACTTTTTTTTTTTTCCAAATAATACTATACAGTGGTAAAGAAGGCTATGAAATTCTGTGCAAAGATCTTTATCTTGGTTGAACTAGTTGAAATATGGACAAAGGAAAATCTCTGGGTTGACATTGGTATAATAGGAAGCAGAATATGATCTGCTCCTCTGAGCAATGTGCTGTCACCACAAACTACTTCCCCATACATACCAAACATATAAAAAGTTTATTTGTCAGGCTGCTCCTGCAAGCTCTTTATTTATGGCTACTTTATCATCTGAATAAAGCCATGTCTTTCCTGATTAGAAGCAAAATGGTCTCGCAACCTCTGGAGTTGTAGGGGTGAGTGTGAGTGCTTGGATTATCAAGTCATTGTGCTATAAGCATGGGAGCAATCGGATGATGCCATCCTATGCTACTCTGCCAGAAGGTCTGTTGTCACATGAGCTCGCAGAGTTCTTGACACCTCTCTCTGCATGTGACACTTCTGCAAAAGGGTAAATTCCTCCATTCCTCCCAAGACTTGGAAGCTCATGTTAATGTCCCTAGTTTCTCAGCCCGGGGACTGTTCCTCCTCTCGCACTTGGCGCTTACTGATCAGATACGTTCAGCAGAATTAAGCTGCCAACTTTCTATCCACAAGAAAAAATAATTATGTGATGACATATCAGAAAGTTAAAGCCTGAACTGTCCAGTTCTGCAGCAGCTAACCTAGAAATGGTAACTTAAATTAAAAGGAACACAATCTAGCACAATCTACACGGATTCCCTTTAAAGACACTATAACAGAGGTTCAGCATAAAGGCTGTATATCACTAAACAACCTTTGCATATATCAAAATGAATTTTCATGCTAAAACACCAGAGACAAGGCTGTGCAAAGTAAAAAGCCAACCTGTAAAGCCACAATAAATTGGCCAGTAGTGTGATTTCCTAATCATGTAAAGCTAATAGTAGTGATGCTTTTAATTACCTCAGGATGTGGACACACATGTCAGAGGTGTAAAGGGAGCGGTTACAGAAGAAGGCAATGAAAATATGCAAAAAATAAAAAACAAGGAGCCACAGGGTATCTTGAGACCTGTGAGCTGATAAACTTGCCTTCTGCAGCTGTAAAAAGAGTAGATGATTGATGTGGAGGAACATGCCCCTCACAGAGGGGTGCACCTCACTTCTGGAGAGTTGTGTCGCTTCCAGGGCTCTGGGAAGGACCCGCAGGATGGTGTTACTTTATAGACCAACCCCAGCTCTCCAGTTAAAGGTGCCCCTTCTGGGACCCTTAGGGTTACCTTGCTGAGTGGGCTAGCTGTGGCAGTATCAGAAGAATCTATTGAGTTATAACTAATGCTTCGGGTATTGGTGTGACTTCCCTTGCTGGGTGGAGCAGAGTTCTCCATGCCTCTGACTTGTGGAGACCACAAGCCAAATGACACATGCATCAATTAAACTATGAAAATCTACTGCTGGAGCAGCCTCTCCAGGCTAATAAGGAGAGATGCCTTAGAAAGACATAACAGACCATTCTTGCCGTCGTTTACTCACTGGTGTTTGGTCTGCGGGGTCTGGGCTTGTTAATCAGCAGCTCATCCTGCTCTTACTCGGCTGCACTCGGCGCCAGCAGTGAATTTCCTCTGTGCTTTCCCCCTGGCTCTGCCAAGCTCCTTCTCGTCAGGGTCTCCGTCTTGCTTGGATGGTGCCAGGAATTCACCTCGTTTTGGGTCAGGTGCAACCAGCATTTTGTCTGAGACGTCGTTTCCTGCGTAGACCTGGTGCCGGTCTGGATACAATAACCTGGATTCTGGACCTTTCCTGGGCACCCTGCAGCCCTGCGCAAGAGGATTTTGAAGGAGCACTGCAAAATGCTTTGGTTACAGAAAATAGGGAGTGTGACGGGTCATTTGGTCTGAGTGCTCCTTTCGGGAAACCTCACTGTTTGTGAGGTTTTCTTAAGAGACTTGATTATTTTCTGAAGAGATTTTTACCAAGAACATAAGTAGAACTACTGGCAGGAAAATAATTATGAATAATTACAAAGCACTAGCTGCAGCAATACTGATATCATTTCTAACACTAATGTTCCTTATGTATGTCTGGGCAAGGCTTGTATCATGGTTTCATGCAGTTCTGCAAAACCCTCGTTATTTACCAGTTGTGGGTCACAGGCTGAATCTTGTAAAGAAAAGATGAGCTGAAAGAGATCAGAAATTTCTGAAAATATATCACTTCATATAACACACAAAAATGATTCATGTATGTTTGTCCAAACTTTGAGTTGCACTTGGCTCTAATAAGGAGAGAGAAGGTGTATCCTCTCCCGTGAACTAAGTGAATGGTCTTTGTATGTGTAGAGCTAAGCCACTAGATAGACAACAGCTTGACTTTCCTGTTTTGCTCCCTTTTCGCAGATGGAAAATAGGAAAAAAAAAAAAACAGGAAAGAAAAATCAGTGAAGGGAGAAGTCCTGTGGATGGAAAGAGCACCCAGGAGGAGAGATGCCCTATGAGAATATCTCTGACCTGATATTATTCATTCCCTGAGTTATTTTGGTGTCCCATCCCTACAAAAGTTAATGGCAGTTTGATTCACAAGTCACTTTGCTGCTTTTGAAAGTTGCAGCTCCAAATGCAGGTACATCGGATGGGAAGAAAAACGTGAGGGGAATCCAGCACCGGACAAACATCTAGATAAACTTCCATAGATAAACATGTATCTGGCACTTCTCCCTTCCCACAAGCTCGTCAGCAGGGACAAGCGCGGCTACAGGCAGCAGAGCTGCTCTAGCAGAGCCTTCCGATGCTCTTTCGTGGTCAGTGTGCTGCAGCTCAGAGGTTCGAACGAGCCAAAAAAACAAATGGAAGCCCAGGTTAGTTCCTTTATTTCTTTTAACAGGTGGAAGATTGGATGAAAAAATACTTCTTATGGGTACTTAATTTTCTCTTATTTTCACAAAACCACTTTTGAAGTAGGTGTCTGTTGGCACAAATCCTGTTCCAACTTTCATCCTTGATAAAAACTCCCAATAACTAAGGGGCAAACCTTATAAAGTAGCTCATGAGTAAATGGAATTTAATGGGGTCAATTATCCCCACATGCTTGTGTGCAGGTTTCATTAATATTAATAGGGCTAAGACATGCATATTGAAGTGAAAAATAGGCTATCGTGGGCCTCTATGTTCTATTTTGTGTGCGCCAGTTTAGAAGCATCCAAAAGAACATATTATTTTTCAAATACCTGAAATAAGTTAGTGGCAGGAAAATGTAGTTTGTTAACCCTGTGAGATACAGTAAGCTTGAAGAAAGGAATTACGAGTGAAAGAGCACGGATTCAGTATGTGTTTGCCATAATTTAGAATCACATTACACACATGTCTCCATAAATATTTAATGAAATGGAAATGAATATGTAGCAGACTAGTTTCTTCCCTCTAAGGGTTAAGTTCCATTTCTGCAAATTGGTTTGTGCCCTATTTCTGTTGCTGTGTCTCTGTGCATCTAGACATTTTCTTGGCATCTCTAACCCTTTAGAGGCTTCGGGAGATCTTCAGAGATTTGCTAGTAATTGACTTGTTTGGATTGCACATGACTGGCATTTGCTAAAAGATAATACAGTCCTGCATTTTGTTGTTAAGTGCTGGTCGCGTTATTAACTTGTGGCCAAACCAGAATAAAGACTCGGGAGACCTCGTTTTCCCTCAGACAACTTCATTTGGTTCTTACCGTAATCTCCATTATAAATGAAGCACTTTGGTCTCAACTCAAGAGGGTCCCGTGTTCTTATAACTCGTCGGCTGTGTTTGTCCAGTAATGAATACCCCACGTCTCGTCATGTTGCCAAGATGTTTACTGTGCACGAAGGGTGAACAGTCAACACAGCATCAAAGTCAGATGGTTTAACCTCCTGCCACTTCTCTAACCGCTAAAGAGCTCCTGCCGCTGCTAACCAGGCCTTGGAACATCTGCAAGGAAGTGTTTTCTGAGAAAACAGGGTATTGAGTGAAGGAAACCTGATGGTTTCTCCTTAGAAAACAAGAACAATTAATAAGCTTAGATCTGCCCTGTCCCAAAGGAGTCGGAACGAGCCTGCTTTGGTTTAGGTCCATGAGGTAGCAGAAACAAATTCTTGCCCCCAGCTACAATAGCATAATTCTAGAAAAACCTTCAGGTTTGGGTCTGTTGTAATTTAAGCTGGTACCATCCCATTTAACGCATCTGATTTCAGCAAAGTTCCTCCTGGTTTACACCATCTTTAATAGCCAAAAAAGCTAGAAATGAAATTAGCGCCTAGAAACAATGAATGAAGACAAGCCAGATAAGCACACGATCAACTTTGTGCAACACAAGAATTAAATACTGCTGATCTCTGCAAGCGGCAATGACAACCCAAATGCGATGCCTTGGGGCCTGCAATAACCTGGAGGCTAATTAACTGCATAGAGGGCTTTTTATATTACACTTTATATTAAATAAATTCAGCACAAATCCATAGAGACTAATTTTTAGATTGCATTTTTAGGCAAATTTCACCCAAAAGTGATCAAGCTACGGAGGCTTCTGGCTTGTAAGGTACCTGATTAATATATTGTCCTTCAGTAATTGAGGTACTTAAGGTGAAAATAGGGAAATGAGTGACAGAGATAGAGGAAGTCTTCTCTCAGTGCAATTTTAATGACTTTGTGTCTTTCTTTGGATGTTATACTAATAGAAATATATTGTACCGTAATACTGACCTAACATACATCATCATATTAAAACTGGAAGCTGTGGATTTAATCAAATGGAGGGAAAAAAATAAAAATAATAAGAAGGCAGGCCTATATCTTAACTTCAAGTTTTACTCGAGTCTCCCTTTATCTCATGATCTCTCAGTGAAGCCCCAGGGTGTACATAAACTACCGGCACGTAAGCAAATTGCTGCAAGGCCAAGTGCAGACCATGCAGCAGGATATCAGCTGGGATCTTTGTGCTGGGAATAAAATACTGTTTTACTCATAAAAGGTCTGATCGCTGTCACCAGCTGGGCCATGTGCTGATCAGTATCCACAAAATACAGCGGTCCCCCAAAAACGTCTGTGCTGTGGCCGATAAGGATGATGAAATGACATAGAGTGAAGTCTCTTTAATCTTCCTATCGCAATGCAACAGAAAACATATTTCAACAGGTCCCTTTTAATGAAATAACATATTGTGAACAAGCAATATGCTAGGTATTAGGTGTATCTTTTTAATGCAAAAAAAAATCTGGCTAGCTTAGCTTTTAAAATATTATAATTCTGGTCAGATGATTCAGCTGACAGCGCAGTCAACCTGTTTAGAACAAATCTAATGGGTTCTTTGCTGCTGCTCCCTGGGGAGGGGAAAATGCTTGACAACTCCTGCAGAACTGCAGGGTGTCTGATGCTTTTTTATTTTATTTTTTTTTCCAGCAGAGATCTGATGTATCTGAAACTGAACCGTGCACAAGNGTTTAGAACAAATCTAATGGGTTCTTTGCTGCTGCTCCCTGGGGAGGGGAAAATGCTTGACAACTCTTGCAGAACTGCAGGGTGTCTGGTGCTTTTTTATTTATTTTATTTTTTTTTCCAGCAGGGATCTGATGTATCTGAAACTGAACTGTGCACAAGAGGTATTTATCACTTGGAAGATGTGATTTTCTTCATGTATTCATCAGAGGACACAATAATACTTAAGTAAATTTGGGCTTATGTCTGTTTTATACGGCATAGTTCTTCAATAATGCTTTTAAAGATCCTTTCACCTGGTTGGTCATTGCAGTAAACCAGTTTGTTTTTCTTGTACAGCATCTTGCCCCAGCCCTGGTTGTGCCAACGTAGCAAGCAGAAAGGGCAGCAGTAAATGTGAGCTAGAAAGGCGAATGCAAGTGGAGGCCAAGCAACCATGCAGCCTGCAAGGTATGCAGAGAGCAGCTCCATTTCAAAGTCTTGCTGTCCGCCGAGCACTCAAATGTTAACGGGGAAAAAAAAATGGAAAATAAGAATGAAGACACTGACTGAGCCACTGAAAAATGTACACCTTAACCTCTCTCCCGGTCGTTAAGAAATATTCCACCCTTTTTTGTTGATACTTTTGTCTTGCTCTCATTCTCTGCCCAAGACAACCATGGCAGGAAGAAGAAATATAAGACAGAAATTATGTCTAATTCTAATACTTGTTTAAAAAATAAGCACATATCACAGGTTTTCATTTCAAAACTAGCAGCTGTGTGAATCGTATCTACTCAGCTACATTTGACTTGATTATAGTGCCTTCCTCTGAACACTACCCATGCAGTTATATTGTGTCAAACATAACTGGGAAAGTAATCAAGCAAAATCTTGATTCTTGTTAGATCCGTTGGCTTGAAAGAGAAGTTTCCTAGATCTTTCCTCCATTAAGAGGGTAAAAACGCTTAAAAGCTTGCTCTAATATCCGCCTGTCCTTTTAAAGATTTTTTTAATAGATCTTAGATATTTCTCAATATTAAGATAAATCCACTATACTCTAGAATTCCTATATAAGGAACCCCCCTGTTGCACCGTTTATCCTGATGGTGCGATCAGCACGATGTCACCTCTGATATCATCAGACCGTTGAGGAGGTTTGGGCTGATCCCCTGGCCAAAAAAGTCAGCAGATAAAACCATATGGCTCCAAGCATTTTTGGAAAAGAAGAGCTGAATCTCATGCATAAATGAATGGTTTTCCTAAAGAGTTTCTGCTGCAGTCAAGAACCTTCATTAATGAGATCCAGATAGATTTACATTTTTAAAAAGCATAAGATTTTGGGGGTTTGCCATTTAAATTGTCAACTGCTATATGTATTACATTTGTAAGACCCATTGGCTCCAACCAAAGGTTATTTAAGAGTCTGTCTGACTGTCTGAATTATGAAAGGACTAGGAAAGAGGAAGTGGGGGAAAAAGACAAGCAATAGGATATCCATTAGGAAGATGACTAATAGTGCTACAAATCTGAATCTCCATTTCTTTGGCCTCTTCACAGAGATTTAAAGATAATTGGCGCAAAGGTTCAAGAAGAAAAGTGGAAAAAAAGGGACAAATCCTACAAGGAAAGGTCATATTTACAAATGCTCGGTATTTCTTCAGGTTCATTGTAAGTGATTTATGAGGTGCATTTTTAATATTAAAGTTCTTCATAAGTTCATTGGGGAGATGGTCAAGATTAGTAATGAAATAATTGTCAGACAACAAAATTTATTGTTCGTAGTTTCCAAAAATCTTTCAATTTGGCTTCTGTGGGTAAAAATGAGGTCATATAGCAAAGCCCTGACCATGAGGAAACATGCACAGTTTTTTACATCACAGCCAAAAAGATTAATTCTATATCTTATGCTATGTTGGAAGGGTTATCTTGCCTGGTCAATAATCATACTTAAAAAACATCTGATTTCCTTGTTTTTTCCTGTATTTTCCTTTCTTTTTTTAATAACTACTCTATGATCCAATAGTACAACTTCTCCTTGTCACACAACTTGTAATTTCCTCAGCTTCAGGATTAAAAAATTATATTATAAATATAGGATATAACTGGATAATCCAATTATAAATAAGAAATTCCCATAACATGTTGCTAGTGGAGGAAGTGGCAAGTTACAGACTGGCACAAGACGGGGGTGGACTTTGACATTAGCAAAGTTGAGTTCACTTTTGTTCCTGGGCATTTTCGCTTTCAGATTTCCATTCAGCGGCGGTGGTTTCCAACCACCACCAGAGCCAGTTAATGATAAATTCATAAGCAAGNCTCTATGATCCAATAGTACAACTTCTCCTTGTCACACAACTTGTAATTTCCTCAGCTTCAGGATTAAAAAATTATATTATAAATATAGGATATAACTGGATAATCCAATTATAAATAAGAAATTCCCATAACATGTTGCTAGTGGAGGAAGTGGCAAGTTACAGACTGGCACAAGACGGGGGTGGACTTTGACATTAGCAAAGTTGAGTTCACTTTTGTTCCTGGGCATTTTCGCTTTCAGATTTCCATTCAGCGGCAGTTGATCTTTCAGCCACCACCAGAGCCAGTTAATGACAAATTCATAAGCAAGGCAGATGAATGTGTGTAAACCAGGAACCGTCAGGGTACCGTGCTCACCCCGCTGTTTCCTCAGCCTTTGAACCTTCACAGCAAATCGCACTCGAAAATCTAATACCAAAGTGAATAGCAAAAACCTCAATTAATCACACATTGGTTTAATGTGTGTATGAGTTTTTCTTAAGCTAGTTTTTCATCTGGTCACAAATACCAAAGAAATGTAAATCTCTAAATGCACTCTCTAGAGATGCATGCATCTTTAAGGAGATTGCACATTTTTCTACGTTAGTCTGAAATTATCTTTGAATGCCAAGAAGCTCCATGCGATCTACAGCTAATAATTTTCCCTATTTTATTGTTGTGAAAAGCAAAAAGGAAAGAAGAGAGGCTGTGCAGGCTTCTCGAGTGGCTGGTAGCACTGCAGGAAACAGCCCTTACTCGGCCTCCAGGACACCCACTATTGCTCCAGGGAGCAGGCAATTCCTGAGCTCCCTTGGAGTGACCGGGTTTATCGGGAATGTCTGCTCGAGTGCATTGCCTTAGGGCAGACTCCGGGACTCGGAATCTCTCTCNCCTTACTCGGCCTCCAGGACACCCACTACTGCACTCACTACTGGGAGCAGGCAATTCCTGAGCTCCCTCGGAGTGACCACAAGGATTGGGAATGTCTGCTCGAGTGCATTACCTTAGGGCAGACTCCGGGACTCAGAATCTCTCTTGTGTTCATAAGACCTCACTTCTTCCCCATAACTCTAGCAACCTCTTTAGCATTTGGAGAAAATTAAACTAAATACATCCTGCCAATGGCAAATACTCAAAGGACAACTTTTATTTTAATTACTGTAGACATAGAAAAAGGAGTTCTTTAAGGAAGCCTGTCAACTAAGAGCTATATATAACTCCTGAGGAATTCCTTAGTGATTTTCTTGCTTAAACAGATTTGCTTAAAAATACATTTGTTTGCTGCATAGGCTGGAATTATTGTAAAATCAAATACTCGTTTTTCAAAGGTCTGATCTGACTTGTAATGCTAACGCAGCACACACTAAACACACAACCGTCGGACAATTTAGGTTTGTTGTATTGATCTTAAAAAATGACTGGGCATTATAGGGCTGATGTTTTTATCCACCGAGAAAGGGCCAGAATGAAGCGTGAGCCGCTGCAGCTGAGGGACTGCTGCCCCTCTTTGATTTCAGTACGTGTTTTTCCAGACCTGCAGCCTTACTGTTAAGTTCAGCAGCCTGTAGTCAGGGCTGTGACATCTATTGTAGCCAGCAAAGCTCATCGGATCTTTATGGAGACTCTGGTTTCAGAAGAAATTAAGAAATAATTAAGAAATAATTTTGCTTCCTTTCAGAATTGCTTTAACTAAAACAGAGATGCCCACTATGTATTTATTGCTATTTCTCAGTGATGGCACTGTACAGCGTCCAGGCCTGGGCATGAANCCCTCTTTGATTTCAGTACGTGTTTTTCCAGACCTGCAGCCTTACTGTTAAGTTCAGCAGCCTGTAGTCAGGGCTGTGACATCTATTGTAGCCAGCAAAGCTCATCGGATCTTTATGGAGACTCTGGTTTCAGAAGAAATTAAGAAATAATTAAGAAATAATTTTGCTTCCTTTCAGAATTGCTTTAGATAGAACGGAGTTGCCCACTATGTACTTATTGCTACGTTGCTACAGTGATGGCACCGTACAGCGTCCAGGCCTGGGCATGAATTTGGAGGCGGAGGGCAGCACAAGTTGAGGAAAAGGAGCCGTTGAGTCTGTGTTAAGATAAATCATGAAGAGAAGGAACAGAAGAGGAAAAGCACCTAAGTAAATGGTATGTACCACCTAATCTAAAGCACATTTCTCTCTCCTTCAGCACACTTTTGCTAGTTTCTTCTGATTGCCGACATTATCTGGAGTTAGGATTTACAGGACTGAATATTACCCCAACGGAGTTTTAAAAATAGGCTGCATTATGAAAATATTTTTTAATCTGTAACCTACACCACTTCCTACGCTCCCACTAAATTCATCCTATTGTCTCCCAAGAAGAATACCATGAATGTCCACCGGCCCCACAAGTATATCTGATACACTTGTGCTAGGGTAACAGCGCTGGCTACCTTCTATTTGCTGCTGCTTCGGTTCTATTTTAAATGTGCGCGTGTGTTTGCTCAGCAACTGAGCCTCCGAAACAAGAGGAAAAATATCAGTAACTTCTACAGCTGCAAAAAGATTGCCAGAATAGGAAAATCTCACTAGCTCTTCATTCAGTCACTTTCTTAGTGACTCCAGTTGAGGATTACAGAAATCCAGGGAAGGAGGAGGGATTAACCCAGAAAAGGCAGACAGGGCAGTGCAGGGCATGAAGCTGGGGGCTCGGCAGTTGCTCCCCTCCTCCGCAGGGCCCCGGGGAGCCTGGGGAGGGCAGACGGGGCGCCCCGCTCCGAGGGATGTGTGGGCTGGAGCCGAGGGCCGCCTGAGTGTGACCCCGCGGCTGCCTTTACTGCCCGCCTTGATCCTCGGCCTGTTGTAGCATCTCCAGCCCGAGGAGGTGACAGCAAATTACTTCACAGTAAATATATGTAGGCANGCAAAAAGATTGCCAGAATAGGAAAATCTCACTAGCTCTTCATTCAGTCACTTTCTTAGCGACTCCAGCTGAGGATTACAGAAATCCAGGGAAGGAGGAGGGATTAACCCAGAAAAGGCAGACAGGGCAGTGCAGGGGACAAAGCTGGGGGCTTGGTGGTTGCTCCCCTCCTCCGCAGGGCCCCGGGGAGCCTGGGGAGGGCGGACGGGGCGCCCCGCTCCGAGGGACGCGCGGGCTGGAGCCGGGGGCCGGCTCAGCGTGACCCGCGGCTGCCTTCACTGCCCGCCTTGATCCTCGGCCTGTTGTAGCATCTCCAGCCCGAGGAGGTGACAGCAAATTACTTCACAGTAAATATATGTAGGCACAGGGATGGATAAATATCAGTCACGCGGGTCATCCTAGATGAATGCTCAGCATAGCTTTGGGTGTCTGGTGTCAGACGTGACAATATAAAGGTTTTTTTGCTTTTCGTTTCAAACATGATGTGTTTTCCTCTCCTCCTTGAAGACAACACTCAAACAAATCGGAACAACAAATTTGTTCATTAGGCAATCTAATCTTTAAATCCAGTTCAGCACAGATGTAAGATTGTACATGCAGTTCCTTAAGCAATGTTTAGGTATTACCAATATCCTGAAAGATAGATGAGACATCCTCATGGTAATACAGCTTTTAACCTTTCCTCTCCTCTAGCATGACGGGGGAGAATTACAGTAAATGATGGTTACCTTGTCTGCAGTATGGACAATTGATTTGACCTCACTGCATCTGATGCTCTAATGGACTTTGTGGCTGAATCCCTGGAGATATAAAATATGTCCAAGTGAATTGGGGCAGGTTAAAGAACGGACCGGCTTTTCATGGCTGGCTCAAGCTGTAATAGATCTCCTGGTTGTTCTGAGAAGAAGATTAAAAATGATCAATATCCAAATCATTAAAAAAAGTGGTAGCTTCTGTAAATCTACGTTAGTGAGGTTTTTTTTTTTTTTCTTTCTGCCAGACATAGTGGAAGGGGGAGTCTGTGTTGATGGCATGAGTTTCTATAACACGTTACTGTTTACCCTCTTGTGATATGTTCCCTTTTGTATTAAGAATCAGACACTCGGGTGGTGTGAATCAGCACTGCTTTCCTGCAGCCATGCTTGTTTACACCATGACGACTTTGGCTTTAGGTTTATATACAATACAGATAAAATAATATTATAATGTTTCCTGGAGCAGAAAATAAAATCAAGGGCAGATTTCTGAGGATGATGGCAAGGAACAGAACTTTAAACGTCAAGAGAGCCCTGTGGGCCACAGGGGCTAAGACAAAAAAAAACAGCAGCAGCAGCAACAACAAAAATCAGAAAAGGCTTTATTTAGTTATGGGAGGGAAATGGATTTCGCTCAGTGCTTTCAGTCTTTCCTTTTGAGTCCTGTTTAACCTTTCCTCCCCTGTGACTGTATCTCTGCTCTTTGCCCACCAGCGTGCGCATTGCTGGGGGTGAGCATGGCGTGCTCGGTACCTTGGCACTGTAAGGATGAAGCTGGGATCACCCTGTGCCTGGCGGTTCCCGCGCAGGTTTTCCTCTCCACAAGCAAAAGCAACAGGCCAGGCAGCTTCAGCAGGATCACTAGTGTGCGCTTACGTCGTTTCCTGCAGAAGCCTAAGCCTCCGAGAAGACAGACAGACAACTGATCCAAAGGTAGCACACACTTACATGATTCTTTAGCAAACAGGCAAACTTGGATTGTAGGAGAGCCCAAATTCTTAATCTGCAAAGCTGGAAGATGTTTGTATCTGGCATTTCCTTTTGCTTAAGGACAGAAACAAGAATGAATCCCAAAGTCCCTCTCTGGAGATTTTCTTGGTTTTAAGAAATGCCAAGATGTAGATTTTGTACTGACCTACCTCAACTGCATTAACTTAGCTGAGCGAAGGTGAAGCATCTTCTTTTGAGAAAAAATGAGATCTCAAGAGTCAGGACCTTTCCACATAAAAACACAGCTAGCGTGCTCATGAGGGGCACGTAAACCCCTTAGTGCACCAGCCCAACAAATTGCCTGCGCGTAAGGCCGATCGTTGCAGATCTGTGTGCCGGGCGCGGGGGCCGGCCGGGCCGCGTGCCTCACGGCCCCGCGCGGCAGCGGGAACAACTGCTGACCCCCCGGGCCCGCTATTCTTGTAGCTGGAAACAGAGTCAGGTGCCGTGAGCATCGAGCCACCCGAAAGGCCAAAGTTGAGCGCGACGTTATTGGGGCAAATGACGCCTCCTGCTTGTTCTCCAGCAATCCTAGCAACTCCGAGTCCTCGCTGCCCCTGAGCGAGCGCAGATGTCGCGGCGGTGGCGGCGGCACGGCCGACACGCCGGGAGGTGCCCTGCCGCTGACCTCGGGAGCAGGTGAGCGCTGTCAGCTTCTAATTTGAACCGGGGTCGGTGCTGAGGAATGGCCGCGCTAATCGCGTCTGTAACCGACACCGCGCTGGGCCCGGCCGCTCGCAGGGCGCCCGCTACGGGCCGCGCGACGTCGGCAACCGGGGTTGGGGTGCGAGTGCCGGCCCAACCAAAGAGACTGCAGCAACTGCAGCCGCTCCCGGGCTCCCCCAGCGCAGGGTGTCGAAGCCAAAGCCATGGGGCTTGCAGTGCAAGGGGCATCCTGCTGCTCTGGAGGACTGACTTGTGCAATGGGGGTAGTGAGGGCCCACAGAGCACCTCCTCATTCAAACCATTCCATTTGAAGCTGCCCTCGCCCCAGCCCTCGAGACATTTGTGCTTTTGCAGTTAGTTTGGGAGCTAACAAATCACGTACGGTATCTCAGATTTTCTGGATAACTGACGCGAAGGCCCTGTGTAAATCTCTCTGAGACACATAAATTACCAGCTGCATGAATGCTGCCATTAAGACATGCAGACAAGTGCGAGGGGTGGGGAGAAGGCAGGATGCCCGAAAGAGGTGGAGCCGCAGAGACAACAAGACACTTGCTCGCTCTGTAATTTATCCTTAATCTCCCTCGCTGCAGCCGAGCAAGAACGAACAGCAAGAGTTGGGCTGCCGGGCTCTCCCATCACTAACATCACGGCGCTTTTCTCAACTAGGCTTTTTTGGCCTCTCTCTGTGCTGTTTTGCTGGAGGAGGGAGGGAAAGAGCAGTTAACACTGCAGAGTGTGGATTTAGATGATTTGAATTAAAGTGGATTTCAGGAATAAAACAAGGCTAAGCTGCTTTTTTGATACAAAGGCAGCAAAACAGCAAAACCTCTTCCACAGTTATTGCAGCCCAAACTGGCAGAAATCCTGTCAGTTGGGTTCCTCTGCCAATGAAAGCGATGCCAAGCCAGGCACATAGTTTAGGGGCAAGCCCCTTCCCAGGTGTGTGAAGTTAAAGACGGACCAGAAACAGATGCGTTTTGACTGTCGCAGCAGCATGGAGCTGTTGAGGAGCAGCCCGTGGCTCTCGCAGCCCCAGTCATGATCGCTGTGGGACTGTGGGCGCTGCATGGTCGCCTCTAGGCCTGGCGCAGCTAGGTTCCTCCTATTTACATGGTTATATTTCAGCCAGTGGTTTACATAGAGAGGCTGCGTGGTGGAGCAGAGCCCAGAGCAACAGCACGTGTTGGCCCGCGAGTGCCGCTGCGGGGCAATGGGCACCCCTCAGCGAGCTGGGGTGAGTCCGGAAGGGCAGAGCGTTGCACGCGAAATCCTGCGTCCTCGTGGAGGTGGCGGCAGGGCTGTCAGACCTGGGTGTTCTTCTGGATCCGTTGTTATATAGCGCTGCTCTGCCAGGCATTTTGGTTGCATTTTGGTTTTGCATTTTGGTTTTAATCTGCTTGTAGGTGCGTGATTCCCTGGTAAATCAAGCGGGAAGGTCCGTGTGTCTTCAGCCTCGGTGGCCCTCATGAGAGCAACGCTAAGGCACAGTGTAAGCCCAGAACAGAGGACCCGTTTCAACCAAGGACCTGAGCACAATCTTGCCCTATCTCGACCAGATCCTGTAACTGCTGCGTTATGGGTGTTTTATGGGTTATGGGTGACTTAGTGAAATTGAATTATTGCTACAGATGGATTGGCTGTAACAGGATCTACCGAGATGGTGACCCGGTGATTGGGAGGCTGGGAAACCAGGATCCTCAGGTTCAAACCCTTGTTCTGCTCGATTCCCACCCGGTGACTGTTTCATGCTGTTCCTTGCTGACTCCCCAGAAACTCCATCCTGCATCTGAGAAACCTCCCCTTCAAAACCAGTGCGCCTGCAAGGTGAGTTTAAGTTTCAGTAACTCGGTGTTTCTGAGATAACCATGTTTTGGTCCAAAATTGGTGAGCAGCTTTGGCCAGCACCCTGAGCTGCCCGGAGCAGCAGGCAGGAATTGTCACTCCGACACAAGGCTGTTATTCCAGTAACAAAACTGGTGACTGTTCCTCGTGCTCCCTCGAATCCCAGGAGCCGGAGCTGCCGAGGCAGGGAGGGAGCGCGCCCGTGGCTCACATCCTGCCCGGTTTCCACTCCCTGCTGCAAGTTTTCAGTCTGACGAAGTGGATTTATTCGAAGGAGACAGTGTGGAAGCGGCCCTGGATGCATGTGACAGGGCTGGAGGGATCCCGTTATAATTAATGAGTAGCGAAACAAGTAGGTATTTATGCTGCACTTCCAGAGCAGGGGAATTAGTCATCTCCCTGATTCATGGGCTGCTATTTATGCTGCTTATCTGATAGTTTAAAGGAAACTGTGCTGAATATTTTCTGGTCCAAAGAGGCACGGGTGGGTGAAACAAGAACTGACCTGTGCCTTTGAGTAAACCGAGGAAAGCTGGTTTCTAAGTTAAGCGTCTCAGTGAACCTCTCGGTGTTTATCCTTTCCCTGCGTTTTCCTGACTCCAGCCTGCGGCTGAAATGCCAGAATCGCCCAGAGGACCAGGTGGCTCCCGCGGCCCGAGGCGCCTCCAAACTGCCCCTGAACTCCGAAGCTGCTCATTGGCTCCACATCTCTCACGCTCCGGGACATTCCCGTGGGACTTTTCAGACAGGAGCGTGGTGGAGCGCCCGGCTCGGCAGCCGGAGCCGTTCGCGGCTCAGACCAGGCTGCGACTTGGGGCAGGTCGCTCTGCTCTCAGGTGTCCCCTGAGCCGGGGGCGCTGGCAGCTGCTCTCTGTGTCACCCGCAGCACGATGCACAGGACAAGGTGATCTGGATCTGCGGTCACCCCAGACAGACTGTCCCCCTTCCTCTCGTGCTGAAGCCTGATTGCAGCCCTGCCGGCCAAATCCGACCGTGCAAACCCAAATTTTCCATCGCAAGCACTGTCTGATCCGATGGTATTTTTTGTTAGAAATGAAAGGCAGCTGCCCCTGGTGATAAGGTGGTTTTTATTATGAAATACAGCAGTTATATTGTACATGACTGCTCTGTACCCTGCAATTTACAGGCTCGTCCTGCTGACTGCTGCCTGGTGCTTGTGATCCCACGGGAGCCGAAAGAGAAACAGCTCCACAGTGAGGTGAGCGCTCCTGAGACACGTCCAAGGCACCACGTCAAAGCACTCACAGCACGAGCTGGCAGGGACTGCGCCGACCCCAGCAGCACCGGGGCCTGGGCGCCCCGTCCCGCCGCCGCCACAGCCCTCCCTGGTGCCGCCGCCTGCCCCGAAGGAAGATCTGCCAGGGAGTATTTTATACCCCTAAGAGACTGGTCCTTATACTTTTGTTTGCGCGCACGTGTCTGCTGTGTGGCTGCAGTGGCTCCTGCTGGAGAGAGTGGGAAATGGGAATAAGCGAAGGAAGCGTGGAAGGAGAAGGCGCGGAGGAAGGGAAAGTGTTTCAGCATGAGGAAGCCTGTTGTTTTCCATTTGTCTTCGAAGACTGATGCGCTCGTTTAAAGCTTGTGCAGCTTCCACGTGGAAGAGCTGATTGCTCCGAAAACACATGTGAGGCAGAGATCTGTCACAGCCATAGAGCAGTTAGTGCTTTAGAACGAGACGAGCGTGAACGCGGGTAGAGCGTTCCTGGTAGCGCACGAGTAGGGCCTCGCTAATGAACTGAGCACTCGCCGGTGAACGGCTGCCGGGCTTTTGAAGTAAAAATTTCAAACTGTCCTTGCTTGTTTGCTAGGAGCTCATCTCTATCTCTCTTGATTTCTTTTAACTGAGCAAAGTCTTGTTTTTTCCTATTAATTTGAAGTAGATGGAGATGGGGACAAGAGAAACATGAAAGAACCAAGAAAAGACCCCCAAATTAAGACCTTTTATAGATAATTCCCGGCAGGAGCCATATGCCACTTGTCACCTTGTGTCGAGGCCGCGGAGGTCAGGGTAAGCTCTGGCACGGGGCCTGCTCTCTAGGTGCAGGGGGGAGACATGTCCGGGCGCAGCCGCAGCTCCTGTGCCTCGTGGCCGCACCAGGACCCAGCGGTGCCTGGCAGCTGCCACGGAGCCGGCCTGGGGGTGCACGGAGCTGCGAGGAGGCCCTGTCCCACGACAGTGCTGCCACCGAGTGCCTTGAGACCCCTCCGCTCCAGCAGCACCGAGCCCGGGGCGCAACCATGACCGTACCGCACGCGCTGCGGTCTGCCCTCGCGGCCTCCAGAATGTGCAGCTGCAGAGGGGAATGTAGGAGGGGGCAGCGTCGAGCCCCTTCGGATTTAGCATCGCTGTAGGAATCCCAGGACTAAAAATGAGCAGCGCTCGCAGCAGATACTCGTGGCCAATGAGCAATTCCAAGGATCCAGGTCTGATTTCACAATCATGCTGGCGCACCGCTGCAAATCTTTTCAAAATCTGTAGCAATAAACGCATAGGCATCTGAGGCAGCGTTCAGACCTGAATTTAATACTGCTTTCCATGAGGAACAGGCAGATGACCAGTACCCAAAAGCAGAACTTCATCCGTGGATTTGAAAAGTTTCATTTGAAGCGTAGTACAAGGTTTGTAAGTGTATGTAAAGTTTGTAAGTGCCTCTAAATCACCGATTTGGGAAGAGGCACCTAAACTGAAGTGTGCAAGCAGTCATCCCTGCTGCATTAGCTCTGAGGCAGAATTCTGTTCCTCTTGCTAGTGCAATATTGCTATGGGTTGCTTTCAAAAGGCAAATCTCATTTCAGTAGGATTTCCTCCAGTGCATGCTTATTAATTTAATTTCTTGCAGAAACTGGACCTTGATTAGATTGTCTAATTCTTGCCACTTTTCTGATCTGAATGCCAGACACTAACGTAGCAGAAATATTTAACAGCATTTAGAAAACTGACTTAGTATTGCGGACATAAATTTGGACCCAACTCTGAACTTACACGTGAGTATTGACAATCACTAATCAAAAGCCTACAGCAGCTTCATGATCAGGGGTGTTGCACAGGGGACTGGTTGGGAGAGTCTTCACGAGCTGGTCGGGTGCAGATAGAGGCCCCCCGCTCCTGCTTCCGTGCACTCAACCCGCCACGGTGCTCCCAGTAGCTGCGTTAGCACGGACGGGCACTCGCCATATAGCCGCACGCTGCAGGAGAAGCCCTTGGCTTTTACTCAAAAAGCAATTTCTTTCTTTCTTTCCTCCCTCCTAGGAGCGAGGACGCCGCATCGAGTCCTGGCCTACGAATAGCTCACCCGGCCTCGCTGGCCTGCGGTTAGGGCCAGCCTCACAGCACCATCCCGCGCTCCATCAACCTGGCACCCTCTTCCCAGCTCTGCTTGCAGGTTGGGCAAATTCATCTCTTTTCTTTTTTTTTTTTTGTTTTTTTTCCAACCTGTCACACATACATTCCTTGTTACTTAGGGGGAAAATAATAGACATGTTTATGTAGGCTTAAGTGTCTGAATCATTTCTGAATGCCTCAGCACAGCTCTGGCTTCTGCAAAAATTGAGGAAAATCTCTTCCTTTGCATCATTTCACTGATTGACCATCTAGTCTTTAAGTTTGTTTTGTTTTGTGAGTGCAACCTGAAGGGCATGTAGCGGAGCTGCTGTGAGGTCCTGTTGGCTTCAGGGTAGTCAAACAATAATGGATTTATTAGGCAGCCTTGATCGACACAGAGCTGAGCAGGTTAGGTTAAATGTGGTGCCAGTTCCTATACCACAAGTACCCACATAAATATCCACCTAGCACAGAAGTCCCCAAATTGTTCAGAAGTGCTGGGGGTGCCGTCTTTAATAGGAGATCCAGTTCAGAAGCCTGAATTTAGCTCCTCTTGGGAACTGGTGTCATATCAAAGCAAGTTGTCCTATTCCCATCACTTGTGCATATCGTGCTAATTTCTATTTGCTTTGAGCCAAGCAATAAATACATCCCCAAACATGCCAATAAATATAATCTTATTGGTAAATAAAACACGACTTGGCTCCTGTTACAGTGTCATTGTAAAAACTGATCTTATAACTGGGCTAGTAAATGCTCATGATCATTTTGCAAGGTTGCAGGATGAAGTATGCAGCTTAGAAGCCTGATTGCCAGTCACAGACGCTACCAGTGATTTAATATTTAGCAAGAAAATGATATTTGTCAGTCATACCCTATTGTGAGTCTATGCAGCCGTATTTCCCCCAACTATATGAACTGGACAGATATATACTAACAGCTCCACGGGTCTCCTGGTGTTTTTAATCCTTCTCCTCCCTGTCCTGCCTATTCTTCTCTCAGGCAGTCAGCTGAGGTCGGTCTCACCTCAGTGGCTCGGCACAGTGGTATTGCTGCGTTCGGAGGCAGAAAATCTGAATGTTCGGACTGCTGACCTTATTGTTTTACAGGCTATTGATTGCAAGTCATCAGGTTTCCGCCGCGCAAAGGGATCAGCCTCTGGAAAGGAAAAGCAGAAAGAAGGAATGAACCCACATACAGGACAGGGCACTATTGCAGCTGAGCTGACAAACCCCATTAGTCTGATTTTGTGTAATGTGGGTAAGTAGTAATGAAAAGAGGTGCTCTCATGTCCCCTGAGCAGGCCTGGGACAGAGCCAGGCAGAAATTCTCTGCACTTCGGAGCAGCTGCGTGTGGTGCAGAGAAGGGAGTGATGCTGACCAAGGGCCTGATGAGACAGGGGTTCATTCCCTGTCCTGCTCTCCCAGACCAAATATCCTGCAGGTGCTCGCCCTGACTCTGTGCGGTTTAAAACAAAGATGGAAAAATAACATGTTTGGCTGGGACACAGAGCTTGAAAAATTTCTATACTCATCATGGGGATATATTTAAATATTAGATTTCAAAACTTGCATAACAAGCAAATGGATGCAGATAATTCTTATGCATCATGCCAGTACTACAAACAAGACCCATTTTCCAATAATCACAAAAATGAAAATTTGTGTCCTCCCTTGAGGTACTGATAGTCAACATGGTCAAAAGCGAGGGTTTTTTTGAATTCTTCAAGGTGGGAATACTTAAGACAACTTCCAGAAGATGCTTGTGTGCATTTGCTGTTCTAAATCTCCTATAATAAATATATTTAATGCAATCCTGTGCAGGACAAAATGAGACCACTCATTTCCCAGAAGTACTCACCTACTGCGTGCAGTCATATTCTGTATGGCTCAGTACGTAACTGTAGTGGTAGCTGGGTCTGAACAGCCTGTTTAGCCCTGCTGAGGAGCAGGGTGTTTAGCGAGCCGGTCAGCTGAGGTACAGCTGGGTGATAAAACCTGCTGTATGGACACAGCTACAGATCTGTTCTTGTTATTCCTGTGTGGTAATTCAGAAATGTGGGAAGGGAGAGGGGGGCCTGTTTTCCACAGGCTTGGCTGCTTTTTCTTGTTGTTGTAGTTAAGGAANCATGCAGTCATATTCTGTATGGCTCAGTACGTAACTGTAGTGGTAGCTGGGTCTGAACAGCCTGTTTAGCCCTGCTGAGGAGCAGGGTGTTTTAGCGAGCCGGTCAGCTGAGGTACAGCTGGGTGTTAAAACCTGCTGTATGGACACAGCTACAGATCTGTTCTTGTTATTCCTGTGTGGTAATTCAGAAATGTGGGAAGGGAGAGGGGGGCCTGTTTTTCACAGGCTTGGCTGCTTTTTCTTGTTAAGGAATGAAATGAAACTGGAGATTCTTACTGTCTTTCTAATGGGGATGATATTTCCCAAGCAAATGGTTTCATTTGCCCTAGGAAATGGCTTCATTTTCACAAAAGTGAAAGCTTTCATTCAATTAAGCTTGGTTTCTGAAGTTATATATTACTTACCAAGGCTTAAACTAACAACAGCAATAGTTTAGAAAAGCAAGGCTTTATGGGTTTTATGGTTTTTATATCTTCTCTCTCCCTTACTAAGTATTTTGTGCTACTGCTTGCAGCAGGAGGAACTTGGAGCAGTGCGTTGCGACGTGGCACTCCGATGCAGGATGCACCACTGGATATTAGACTCCTCCGGCCCTTAAAACGTGAGTTAGGCTGTGGAACTCAAGTGTATTTTTTGATGAGCCATTTGCAAATGAGATCTCTTCCAAATGTTTGCTCATGTAATTAGAACATAAAAGATTTTTCCCTTTGACTGGACCTTGCTTCTGACCTGTCTTCCTGTGTGTGGTTTGTATTGTTCCTGGCTAATGAGATATAGGATATGTACTAAACATTTACACATTAAAGACATCCTTCTTGCAGCATGAAGGTGTTGATACATCAAGGATACCTCAAACATGCTGAGATTCCAACAACTTGTCAGACAAATTAGCACCTTACCAATTGGGGGTAAAATTGAGTTTCACATTTCTCCCCAGTGGGAAGAAAAAATCAAAAATCACTGTAGTTTAATGCTTTCTTTGTAAATACGAACAAAAAGGCTTTATCACCTCTGTAGTGTAAATTATAGCCCTCACTGATTATCTGATTTTTAATTCATTGGTTTTAAATGATCCCCAGCAGTTCAGAACAAATCCGTTGTGTCATCTCTCTCTTAGGATAGATACTTCCTCTCTTTTAAGTCATTTTCTTCTATAGTTATTTAAAATCTATATATTAAAATTGAAGGAAATTGAAATCTCAAATCTGTGTGTTCCACCAGCATTAATTACTAGGGTGTTTTTAATCCAAATTCTAAGGAGTGTGTGGGATTAATGGACTGCATGGCAATGAAAATATGAAGCCTGATTTTTTTTTTTTTCCGGTAACTAGTGATTTTCAGTACTTCAGACCTGCATGAGACATTGAGAGCATAAAGAAAATTTACTACCAGGTAATCCAGCCCAATAAAGTACTAGATTGAATAACTGAGCTGAGAGTAAGGTGAAGGACAACCATAGGTGCTACTGCACTATGGCAGGACCCCCTGCCCAACCTGTGGCTCTAAGTCATAAATTATTTTATGATATATACTGGGGAGACTATGAGCTGTGTTGCAGCTTACACAAGCTTTGGGCCTTGCTGTCATAGACTCTTGGACCAGAGTTATTTGTGCACCCAAAGGGTTTTCTGCAACTGACATTGCTGAAACATCCAACTTGCCATAATCTCATGACAACCATTCGTTCCCCAAGACTGTGAGGACAGAAAGTCATTCTATAACCAATGCAAGATGAGTCTAAGGCCTCTAAAAGATATTGTACCTCTAAATCATTCTTCACTTTTCCCTTGGCAGCTTTCTCATAGGCTCAAGTTCAGTTGGCTTTGTAAAAATACAGGAAGGAAATTTGTAGAGGATCTGAGTGGTTTTAGTTGTTTTCAGGAGTACCAAAACTTCCTTGAGGATTTTGAGAAACGTCGTCATTCCTGAATTTGAATTCAATGTCACCTGTGTTTTTGCATCAGCCCTTCTTCCTTTATCCTTAAAAGCTAAGAAATGTGAATTATATTGGCTCAGATACTGCAATATCAAAACAAAACATACACTTGATTTTATTCCACACCAGACTATCCGCTGAATGTAACTGTGCTGCCAGATTCACAGCTTCCATTTATTTGTGTCCTGCATGCAGTAGTTTTTGTCCAAAGATCTGGGCATATACTATACCTTAGTATATGGTATATACACCAAAGAACACATACTATACTCAGTAAACCCATAACAGAATAACTGCCTGGGAAAAGTACCTACCAGGAGTAGGTGTGGAATTCAGAGGTTGCCAGTTCCTTTTTTGGTGTCTGTTTTTTTCCAAGTTCTCAATAGAACACAGTGAATAGGGGCATTAGTGCCCCGTCCCATAACAAGGCAGGTAAGAGGCACAGCAGCTGAAGCAGAGACAGGATCAAGACTGTCCGTATTGGTGTTGCACTTGTAAGTCGTGTTCATAATGCTCTCCTATGAAAAACTGCAAATGGAAATTTGGAGAAAATCAAAGATTTATACTTATAGGTGTATCTTTGTATGGAACTTCAAGCAGGGCTCCTGCTCAATAACATGTAGTATCTGCATTATCTGCATTACCACACTTGGGACACTTCATAGCTTTGCAGAAAAAAAAATCTCCCCTCCCCTCAAAAATTAATTTAAAAAAAATCCTTATGCAAGAAATAAGTTTTGGTTGCCTATATTTATAGCAACAAGATCTATTTAATATTTCACATAGAAGGAACTAATTCTTAAAGAGGATAGAAGTGTATAGGTAAGTGTTGGTATTTGACTAAGACAATAATGGCAAGCACTAATTGCATGTGGTCTGTTGCATGGCTGCTGGAATCAAGTAAAAGGAGGATCACAGTTCCTTATTAGTTAGGACCACCTAGAGGGATGGAAAGCTTGAATGATCAAAGAAAAGACACTTTTGTGCTGAAAACATTGATATACTATTCAGCTTTTTAGCATCCAATTTAGCATCTAGTCTAAACACTTTCCATGCTAATTCTTGAACAGGGCAATGAGTGTAACATTATACTATAGATGTTTTGTTTGCTTCCGAGCTAAGTGAATAATATTCAGTGTTATTTTTGTGTTTGCTTTTGTATCACAAAATAGTTTTGTATTAGTACCTGAGCTGAACAAATAATTTTTGCCTACCTTAAGAATAAATTAACCTTCATATTTTATTACAAGAACATGAGAGATCTTACCTTTCTTTCTCTGGTGAGTGGGTAGATTTTCAGGCCATAATTTGGAAAAATCAAACTAATCTGTTGCGATTATTTACTTCATAATCTTCATATTTGCTACCATAATTTGTTGTTCTTAATCCCATGGGTTTCTTTCTGTATCTTGATTGACTGGCTGAAATGTTTTGAGGAGAATAACCACTGGGCATGCTTGGACTCACAGAAGGCACAATCTTTCCTTAAAACACTTCCAGGAACAAAAGCCTGTTCCCAAGAATGCCTGTAAACACAAACAAAACACAAACATGCTTGAAACAACCTCTGTGTTGTAACTTCAACACACCTGAGGAGTGAGAATCATCTTGCAGATTCCCTTGCAGAATTCAATTAGAGCTACCAATTCAGAATTGCAGACTAATTAATATCAGCAGCTTTTCAATACCTTCACGTATACCTTATGTTATTTTGCTTCTTGTCTCCTACTTTTGGGCAGTACAATAGGTCACAGCTCTTGATTTTGTTATTCAGCAAACAAAATCTACTCGGTGAATTTAAAAAAGCTTCTGGTTCAACTGAGAAGGGGTGGCTTGAGCTGAGAAACCTTGAACAGTCATTTCAAATTCTATCCTATAAACATATCAGCTTAATTTGTCGCTAAATCGGAGCGTTTCCTCCTCTGAGAGCTTTCACTTAGTGTAGTAGGAGATAAACACGTTCAAATAACAACCTGATGCTTCCTTACCAAACAGGAGGGGCTGGTTTCGCTGGATACAGTCAGGAGTGGTTCATCTTGCTGCTGTGATGGAGGTCTAGGAAGAAAGAAGATGAATGAATGGTAGGAACAATCATGATTTCATCCTTCTGTGATTGTCACACACACACACTGTGAAAGGCTGCAAGACCTTTTGCTCTGGTTTGATATATTTATTTGCATGTGCTTATGACCCAACCATATGTATTTTTCAGCCACTCAAGAGCACAGCGAGGACTGATCTGTTTAGAGCTTCTCTCTGAAAGCTCTTCACAGCTCTTGGCCTCGCCGCTTGTAAAAGCTCAGTAAGGGGTTTTGCAGAAGTCTGGCCTCAGAGATGCCCCAGGCTCTTTGGTGTTTGCTTTTTCAGATCAGTTAATCCTTAATCTTGTACAGCACTACTAGAGAATCATGAGCAAGCCTAGCACCTAAATTCAAATTGAAATGACTCTTTTCATAGGCAGAAATGACAACCCTGGTTTAAAGTTCAAGCAGGAAACAAAATCTTCTTTGGGTGCTCGATTTTGGGGGTATCAATTTAACCTTTTGGAAAAAAACAGAGGTTGGGACTGTCAGCTTTGAACCCCTATGGTTAAGGTTCAGATCTCTTTAGTTTTGGCTTGAAACTCTTTCTAATTACTAGGAGAATTTTCTCAAGTTGCACTTTAGAAATTCATCTTTTCTGTAAACTGTAAAGTATTCATAAAAAGCTAAAAACTGTGGGAAAATTAGCATTGATGGATGTTTTCTTACCCTCCATCAGGAAATGATGTACTTGAAACTCATTACAGATCTTCATAGAAACTCTGCTGAATGTGCCTTGGGCTTTGTGCTGATCAGCACACACTGAGCTCACTGCATAATTCATATCTCTTGTGTCACATTTAATGCATAACATGTATTTCCTGTTAATTATGAAAATAAAAATGCGTCCTTTCTTTTAGAAACATAATCATGAAATTGATGCAGAAATTAAGAAACACGGAGTTGTGTTTTACCTGTTTTACATGAAACGCTAGTTTCCTTTTAAGCTGCTGATTCGTCCTGTGTGGAAAGAGGAGGGGAAGGCCTTGCTCTGGGAACCCACACCAAGGCCCGTGCTTCTTCCTCACGCACCCGATGCAGCCTCCGCTGAGCCCAGGAGCGGTGAGTCGGGTCCCCGTCCTCCCGCCTGTCCTTGGGGCCCCTCTTCTAGCAGGGGTGATGAGTGGGGCGTGCGGGGCCCGCAACTTCCCTTCTCAGAGTGAGCGTTGGATGTGTTTGTGTCTCTCTTCGTGGATGTCAATGAAATATTAGCCATGCTGTATCTCATTTTCCTCATTCAAGGTTGAAGATTATTCAATAATATTCTACTTCACTTCACCCATCCATCTAGATGAGTCCGTTCAGCTTCCCTTACCAAAAGGATGAAGAAACAAAATTCCAGTCTCAGCATCCTATCTGTGCCAATTTATCTTACAAAGTTATATTGTCTGCCACCCAGAAAGAGTAGGAGAGAGAAGGAGTAGGAAGGGAAACTGGCTGTATTTGGTGCTCCTAAGTATGTGTGTCACCTCTGGCAACACCACCCGTGTAGCTTGNTCCTCATTCAAGGTTGAAGATTATTCAATAATATTCTACTTCACTTCACCCATCCATCTAGATGAGTCCGTTCAGCTTCCCTTACCAAAAGGATGAAGAAACAAAATTCCAGTCTCAGCATCCTATCTGTGCCAATTTATCTTACAAAGTTATATTGTCTGCCACCCAGAAAGAGTAGGAGAGAGAAGGAGTAGGAAGGGAAACTGGCTGTATTTGGTGCTTCTAGGTGCTCCTCTGGCAATACCACCCATGTAGCTTGAAGGCAGCTCAGATGCTGTGTGAGAACCAGCTGCAAGGCAGGAGCGCGGCAGAGCGATCTGGATGGGGGGAAGCGAGAGGGCAGGGGCTGCAGGACCTGCCCATGAGCGAAGTCAGGGTTTGCTCCTCAAAAAGAGCTTGTTGGAGTATGAGCTGGTCCCATAAATTTCCCTTTTAACCAGCTTTCTGAGGCATATGGCAGTCCCTTCTGACTCTTGGCCACATGAACATCTTGGTTTGTAATTGCTATGGTCAGGAAAGTAACTTGCCTCTCTGTGAACTTCCCCCAGTTCCGTTTTCCCCGGGAGCAGCAGAGCCCTCTGAGACACCCGTGCAGAGTGAGCGTGCGGCCTTGGTCCATGCTAGAGGTGCCGTCGCTGCTCCTTGTGCAGACACAAAAATGAAATTTAACAGCCGGAATGATGGCTATGGGGACCTGATTTAAAGCAAGAAATGGAAAATGGTCAGGTAGGGGAAGGGAGGGTCCCCTTTTGCAGAGCTGATCTCTCAAAGAACCCCAAAAGGGTTTGGCACAAAGAATGTAATTATTTTAAAACCCCTCCTTCAGGGTGACATCTCAAATCTGTTTTAGAAAGCAATACGCTATCAGCTACAGCTACTATAGACTTTAACTTCCTTGTGGCATACTTAAGCCTCAGCTTTCACACTCAGGTGACCAAAATCATTCATTGCTTGTTTAGAAGAAAAAAATCACTGTTCGTGACAGTGGAGAAAGGTAGAAAGTGACCTCTATAATTACAAAGCCTGGAAGGTTAGACGTGCCAAATGTACCTGCTTAACTTCTGACTCATGGTTTTGAAGCCAATGGCATGATTTCTAGATGCTTAAATCACGTTTCCTGAAAGTGTGGAGTGGCAATACTGCAAGGGTTGTGGGATAACTTTTATCAGTCCAAAACCAAAAATACCTCTTAAAAATCACTGGTATAAGCAGTAACTCCTGCCTTTACGGAGAGGTAAAGAGTGCTGCCTCAGCTTGCTTAGGAGGTGAAGATGTAAAACATTTCTGAATAATGTAGGTGAACATAAAACAACCTGTGAAGAAAGAAGATCATGAAATATTCTTTTATGAAATGCAGAGCTTTTACATAGTCATCTCACAATAGCAGTTTTTCCCATCACCTTAGCATTTCACCTAAGGGCAAATTCATAGATTTTTTTTTTAAGCTATTGATTCCTTTGCATATCCTAAATTAGATTTTTTTTTTTTTTCATTTCTAGCTCTCAGTTTTGGATTGCACTGTCTTCACACTGGCCATTTCATTTTACACAGAACACTTGTTCTATGCTTCTTGTATACTTAAGGGTATTTTGCCATCAAAAGATTAGTTTTATTTGTTTTGTTTTTGGCACACTTTATCCGTGGAAAGTTGATTAAAAGGTTGCAAAAAGGCAATATATTAATTAAGAATTTGATGGTGCGTTACCTGCTAGAAGCCCAGCCAACCCAAATGCTAATCTTTCCTTCCAAGCCCATGTATTTCATGGATCTTAGCAACTTTGGAATAACCTCTCCAGGGTTTAATTCCATTCTGTCCACCAGAACAAAAGACCCTGAGGGTAGTGAAACTGCCCAGGATAATTCAGAGGCTCTTGCGGACTCTTTATTCGATGGAGAAGTTCCTCCCGGGGTGATTTAGGAGGCTGCAGCTGGATTAGAGCAATCCCAACTTCAGTATTGTAATATATAACCACAGACTAATGCCTCCTAGGCCAGGCTTGTTCTTCCTCTTGGAACAGCACATCACTGTGCATCATGGAAGTGAAATAGCAGATGTTTCCAAATACAGAGCGAGATTCACTGTGCCTGTCGGGCTGTCTTCCTGGGCTGCAGACACACATTATCGTTGCATGCAGAAAAGTGCTTCTCAGATACATTGCAGAATTGGGGAGGAGATCTAAAATCTTCACTAAGTCCCCTTAGCTGTTGTTTGAGAGCCGGTGTGGGGGAGGAGGGCCTGTTAATGATATCATTCCTCCAGCTAAATCCCTGTGGAGGAGCCCAGCTGAAAGTCTGCACAAGAATTTGACACCACCGTGGACGACAGCCATCCAGTGGGTCCCGCCTGGTGAAAGACACGGAGCTCCTAGAATAAGAATCCTATTGAAAGCGGAGGCAGCTTGGAATACAAACCCAGGTAGCGGTGTCCAAAAAGCAGCAAACCCCAATGTGAACTCGATACTCTTCTCAATTTATAGTTGATCTTTAATCTCTGAACCCACCCACCAAACCATCGCTCGTTGCTTTTCAGCTTCTGTCCTGCTGAAACAAAGGCAGCAGTTGGTGATAGGCACTTTCTCTTCGGTAAAAATAGCTGTGTAAATTAGAAGTGGTGGAGGGAAGGTGTCAGGTGGCTGTTTAGGACCATCTGTATTGTAAACTAATGAACTTATGATCTCTTCAGTGTACACAGTATCTGCCTATTGTTTATTTACTTAAGGGATTTTCTTTTCTATACAACAGATGGATATGCTGCATGTATATTCACGTTGCTCGGGATATATACAGGGACAGACAGTAAGATTCATGGTGACAGAAACTATATTGAAAGTACGGATAGACCTCTGAATTTGTAGGTACAGAATTCCAGATTCCCCTAATTTCCACAGTGTATATCTTTGTGGCTCTTCAAGCTGCTGTTTTGACCAGATGTGAAGTTAGATGACAATATTATGGATCCAAGCTGGTAAATGTAATCTCCTCATTTTTCATTAGGCAAAAGCCTCCATAGGACTCCTCTTATTAAGTGACAGAAGCTACTGAGAAACAGAGGGAAACCCAGCTGATAGTGGGAATAGAATCTTGCCTTCTGAAGACAGTGAAAAGACAATGTAAGTCCAAAGAGTAAGTTTGACTGCAAAAGTTGGATGTTTTCTTTGCATCGAGCCATTTCTCAGACAGGATACACCGACAAACAACCTGGGGAACCCGAGTGTTCTGAGGACTACCAAGTTTCTTATGAACGAGAAGAAAACCCTCACTGTGTGAAGGACCATAATCTCTTGTTGTTTACTCGTAAGCCTGCTCAACAAGATGTGTTGCCCCCTTTTACTAATAATAAGTCTATTTCCTCTCTTTTGTAAATTTATTTTTTGGTTCTTAATTGAAATTTCAGAAACAGAAAAGTCTTCAGTTGTTCTTGGTTTTGTTGTGCTCATTCCACAAAGGAGATTTAGCTTTTATTTAAACTGGATGACCCAATACATTCAGTTCAGCTGCTAGATTGACTGCCACTGAGTTGTCAAATGCCTGTTATGAATAGTATACGGAAGGAGAACAAGTTGACCTTGAACTTGCTAAGTGTTTTATGAATACTACCCATTTCCAGAAAAATATAAATATGTTTTCCAGATTTGCTCTTTTTGCTTTCCTTAAGGTTGTTCTCAGTAACAAATGCCTTTCATCTTACGAGGTGTTTGTTACATAGAAGGTTTGGGAAGGGGAGAACAACATTTTAATGATGAATTTAATGCTTGTGGATTGTAGAAGATTGATTATATTGTAGGCTAAATCCCTGAACTTAGCCAAGGGCTATGGAGAATAGTGTAGGTGTCATGCTAACACTGCTTCCTAAGACCCGTCAAATTCTTGTTTATAATTTTCCATTACTGGGATGATTTGGTCTTGGTGACTATACCTTTCTTGTAATTGGCTTTTTGATCATTAAGCAAACTCAGATGATGTTGTTTAAACAGATTAAATAAAAGCAATCACCATTTTGATCTGTCCAGCTCGCACATCCCCAGCGCAGGAGCGCGATCTCGGCGCCTCCGGCTGCGTTGGAATCGCTATTCCTAGCGCAGGCGCTGGCGACCGCCCTGGGCACGGGGGCAGTCGGCAGTGGGGGACCCAGGCTGGGGCCAGCAGAGGAGCTCTCTGCACAGAATTAATTTAAAACACTTGTGCTCAGCACTGGATTTTGATCAAACACTTCAGAAGTAAAAGAATAGCATCTAATTTACTCTGCTATGAAATATATTGGTTCCTTTTCAAATACATTGGTTTCTTTTCAAAAGCTACTTTCGGCTCTTTCAGAATTTGTAGTCAAAGTGGTTTCTGGCTAATATATAGTTTTAAATGCTTTTTTGAAAGCCTCTTGCATCGCAGAGATCATAGCAACAGCTCCTGCTACTGCTTTAAGAGCACAATAAGGTTTAATCAGAAGGATGCACTTGTCCTCATAGATTGCTTGTTTTCTGCTTTGCTTTATTCATCATAATCTTTACCTCCTCTTAGGGGAAAAAGAGAGGGGGGAGAGAGAGAGAGAGAACGAAATCCCCAGAAATAAAAAGCCAGTGACCAGTATTGATCTCCCCTATCCCACAGCAGATTCCCTTGATATGGATCGAACCTGTCTCTGTCAGTAACAGTTTTTTCCAGGAGACAGTTCTATTTAAAATGTTTCACAGGGCATCTAGTTATTTGTTCATTTGTTAGGAATGGTGGAAGAGACTATAATAGACGAGCAGGCTCAGCTGGCTGCTGAACGTAAGACTAGATCCCGTCCTATCGCCAAGGCACAATATGCTTTCTGTGCACTGTAGAAAATAGTTTTCTGATACATCTTGACCCAAGACTTATTTAAAAACCCATCATCCATATTAATTGAAATTCAAAATGCCCTCTGGAATTTCACTGCAAACATGTTTACTCTGATACTAGTTTTGGTGTCATGAGGAAGAGGAGAACGGCAGGGGCTGCAGCCTGGCGTGTTGTTTTCTAGGAGCCTGCAAAAGAAAGTTTTGGGCAGAGCAAGACTTGGGAAGAGGCCAGAGCTGCTTGTTAGACTCTTCTTTTTTCCTAATGAAAACTAGCTCAGTCTTTGCTTTTAGAGCTGCACCTTCCAAAGGAAGGGAAAGCTTCAAACGAAGACTGACTGGTAGGAAAGAGGGAGAGGTGCAAGTGCAGTGCCGGCTGTCCTCTGCCACTTGTAATATCAAAGAGCACTCGTGTCACTTAGAGAGGCCGTCGGGTGCCCGTCCCACGCTAGACATGGTGCGAAGAAACCCGAGAGCCCTTCCTCCTCCTCTGACACACTTACAAGACAAACACATGCTCCATTAAAAATAACACAGCTCCGCTCCGATATGTTTCCCTCCCATGTGTCTGACTTAAAAATATTCCCCAGTTCGCAGTGTTATGCTTATTAAGATATAACATTACTGCTCTGCAAGGAGTGCAGGGGGAAGCCGGCTCGGCCGGGCGGCCCTTCCAGTGCCCGAGCAAACACCCTCTGCCCCCAGCATTCCCTCTCTGCAGCCCCAGGCACTTTACTTTTTCCTCCTTTTTTCTTTTTCATGTTTTGCTATTTTCTTGAGTCATGCAAGTTCCACTTCTGAAGAGCTGTGGTGACATCACTGATGCTCCTGGCAGCCTAGGAAGCAGTGCAATATAACCCTTTTTTTTTTTTTTTTTTTTTTCCTGCGTAGGTCATTGAGCATCTAGCTGATTTTAGCACATCTCATTGTGGGAAGCTTTTAATGCTCATTTGTTACCATTTTTTAAGAATCGGCCGCTGATGGAGAGAGTACCAACACACTGCCTAAACATTAGATGTAGATGATATATTAGATGATTAGATGATATATTAGATGATACACCAAAATGTTGGATATCAATAGCACACGTTAAATGTGAGGCCAAACCAAGAGTTTGCAGGTGAAACACCACAGAGGTTAGTTGAAGTGATTAAAAATATGATTCTGAAAGACCTTGTTTAGACCTTGCTTGGTACTAAGGTAATAAAGATAGTTTTCCCATCTTTTTTTTCTCTGGCTTTTTGCCTGGGCATGGCACAGTATATTCTGTTTTGGGAATGAAGAGCTGTCAGTTTTGCCCAGAACATTAACCTGGGTGGAAGCTCCGCACGCAGACACCACCACGAGCAGCAGGACCCCAGGGACCGGAGCAATGTTGTTTTATCACAAACATTTCAGGTATTTACATCAATGCCTCTATTAGCTCTTCTTAACTGTTCTCCTTTAAAACATCTGCTATATTTCCTTCCTCCCAGAAGTATATAAAGATGATTGGTTCAAGTTGAACCTGATTACTTTGGCTGCCAGAATTGTATTCTCAAAATCACATTTCTAATTTTGTTTTGAAATATACACGAAAATCAATTTTACAAAAATCTGTTTTTACAAAGGATTAAATGGTCCACATTGTGTATATGGAAAAGTTAGCACCTATTCATTCTTTCATTTTAGTTCAGAGCCCTAAATGGCCAAATAAAGAATACCCACCTTATGGACATGGGCAGACGTACGTGTCCAGACCTCTCTCTTGCAGCTTTGACAGTGCTTTTGGACAGTTCTCAGTTATTTTAACTGTGTTGATAAAAGCTGAAAGTTAGAAAATATATAAAGATTGAGCACAGTATATAGAATTTGAGGGATAATGGAGGGCAGAGGGTACAGAAAAAAATGTTATTTTCTATTTCTCCCTGGTAAAAGGCCTGATAAGGCTGATGTTTGTTTGCATTCCCCAGACTTGCCCTCTGTCTAACATTGTGAGTCTTCAGTAAACACGAGGGCTGATATGACAGGCATCTCGTCAGCTTTCTAATTATGTAAGTACAAATATCTGCGATTTGTTTTTTTTAGGAATTTCAAACAGTAGAACTGAATCTGATAAGAAAGGGAAAAGGTGAATTTTTATATTAAAATTCCCTGGGGGTAGAGGAGGAGAATTAAGCAAGAGTATTTATGATCTTAAAGGCAAACTGGATGACATTTTAAGAGCTATCTATGCAAGTGGCTTTTTTTTTCTCAGAGTAATTTAAACTTTTTTTTTCTTTCTTTCTTCTTTGCCTGCTCATCTCTGATTCAACTCATTCACAAAAGGTAGAAGCTCCGTCTTAGAGACCCCGTTTTCACGCCACGGGCCGTGCGGGCGCGCGCCGCCCTTGGCCTCCTCCTCCTGCAGCGCCCGGGCAGGACGCTGAGAAACCCCTCGCGCGGCAGCCGGGTGACGGGATGCACCTTCTGCAGCTCGTTGGACCACCTTTCCTGGAGCAACCAAACAAAACCCATGCGAACCAACATGTTGCTACCAGTGCAACCCGCACCCTGGGCAGAAAACTGTGTGCAAATTTATGGTAAAACAACTTTCCTAGGGCTCAAGCCCTAGAGGGGCAGAGCCAGCGAGCACCCGAGGAGCATCCCACCAGGGATGGCAGGGCTGGCGCGCGGGAAAGCTGGGGGCAGCGGCTCGCTTGAACGTTACCTCCCGGCCATAGCGAGGCCCATTGACTCTGTACTCATTCCAGGTAATTAATTTACAACACATTAAGCCTCTGTGTGAAGAAGGATGTTATGCATCAATTGCATAGGAATAAAAAGTGCTATTGATTTAAGATTTCTAGTGTATCATGCACTGACAGACAGAAACAATCTAACAGCGTTTTAAAGACAGAAAAAGCCTTTTTCTGAAGGACAAGTTTGCTAAATAAGTGCACTTTACACAACATTTACTGAAGTATTGTTGGCACCCTAAAAATAGATGCTGTTAGGAGAGAAACCCTCAGCATAATTGGGAGACGATGGGGTGGCTGGACAGTATTGGCATTCACTCTAGGAATCAAATGCTTTAAGGTGCTAATGCTTAGCTTTACAGTAAGAGTTTAAAATAGAAAAACACATCGACAAATATGATTTAATGAATAAAATATGAGTGAGCCGGTGTCATTAATACTGTACAACGAGAGTGAGGGCCATTTTCCTTGTAGCGTCATTGTGAATTAACATGTAAAGGGACAAAAAAGTTGCAGACTGGCAAAGTCTTAAGACACAGGAATGTCCAAACCAGCTTCATTTTCAGGCTTCCCCTCTGTATTGAAATTATGATTTTTCAGATCATAACTCACAAAATTCCAAAAATACAGATCAACTCCCTACTGAGTAGTGCTGTGTAACTTGATGTTAACTTGCAGTTTAACTTCCCAGCAGCTTGAGACATTTAAAGCCAAACTATTTGTGACTTTTAACAAATTGCCTGAACCAGGCCACGTGCACTATGCTCCAAATGCAAAAAGAGAACAGAAATACAGTTTTGTACAAGTAATGTAAAAATGAGAGGGAAAATACGCCGGAGTTAATAAATGATCTCAGGTCAAACTACCTGGATCTCTAAGGATGGAAGAGAGGGTGAAATCTTAAAAGAAATAATTATTTTAAAAGGTATTCCTCAATATTTATTTGGCTGTTTAAGGACGACTCCAAGAAATATGTGGTCTGTTCTTTCAATAGTGCAGTCAAAACTAACTGTTTAATTCATCGTGTGTATTTTTAATGTCTCTCAAAGAGCGGAGAGAGCTTTGGCTTCAGTCTAGCAGTGTAAAACCTTACGTGTCCTTATTTATAGAGCGTTTGTGTTGGCTGAAACTGGCTATAAACTACTTACTGCCATTCCCCAGAGGAATCTGATAAGCACCTTTATCTCCCCTCTGCTGAAACCGCGGGGATTGTTTCTCAGCGGAACCCGCGTATAAACCTGGGGAAGCTCTGGGTGGTGCCCGCGCCCGGCGCGTCGCCGCCCTCGGCGGCCGAGCGGGCCCGGCGGCACCAGGGACACGGAGCCGGGCAGAACAAGGCGGCCGCGCCGGTGGCAGCGCCGGGGAGCTCGGCTCTCGGCACGCGGTCCCGCCGGCAGCGCCGCTTCCCAGGGCCGGAGCGGGGCAGAGCTCCTTTAACAGCCTCTTCGGTTATGAGAACGCGTTAATGTGTAACCGGGGTGTGTTCACCCTTCACCACATTATGATCAACAGTTGGTTCTGTATTTTACGATTGTTTTTCTCTCACCACATGACAGAGATAGAAACTTCCCATTCACTACACCTGTCTGCACAACACCACCACGCTGCTAGTTCTGATCCCCAGCCACGCAGACCTTCCTCTCCACCAGCATCATGCAGTATTCTTCCTCCTTTAAAACACTTTTACAGACAGTATATGCCTAATCCAATGGGATTATATCAATCTGCTAAACTGCGAATCCAGAATATGCCGCTCACCGGCTCCTCGAGCTCCTGCTTGTAACCAAACTCTGCTTGAAGTGCAATAATGCCATGTTTATATTGGAATTGCTGAGATAACTCAAAGTTTTGGGATGGTTTCAGTGAGTGCTGTGAGCCACTGATTTACTGCACAAGGCTTTCTCTACTCAGATTTTATTAATTAATTGCCAAGTGATCAATTGCTAACAACTGCAAAGAGATGGATCTCTTGTCACTGCATGTACTTTGCTGCAGTTCTAGGATAGTCACTTACCCTATGGATGTATATGTCACATGTGAATGTGTCCCTATGGAAAAATACCCACCTGCTACATGTTACACACAGGCAGATAAAGCCAGAATTCCTTTTTATATTCAGTTAACTTCAGAGCAAGCAGGATTGTGGTGTCCTTTCAAAAAAAGACTTTTCTGATGGAGCTTTACGTATGTAAGAGCAACAGCATTGGGCACAAAGAACAAGTCAAACTTTCAAATAAGATCAAAGAATGCAAATTTCAGGTAGATAATAGGGTTTTTTAAAAAGCTATTCACCCGTATTTACTGTGTCCCTCTCTAGAATTCATGGATCATTATTCTTTGTAGCTCTTTTCTCTTCAGTGTAAGATTGTGGCATGAAGTCCACAGTCTGAAATTACACACAAATATGTTAGAAAAATGGAGTGTTTGAAATCAATTCTAATGTTAAATGCAAAGGACATTCTGGGCTCATTAAGTAAAAATATCTCATTTAATGAGCAGGAAAGCACTGGAGCACACTGAACCCTGACACAAAGCAAATTATTTAAGTGATAAATTATATTTTATGGGGAATGTAAAAGTTAATAATACTCCGGGGTAAGGTAATAAATGCAGAGGTGTAACTAACTTCATTGACTGCTTTACTTACAAACATGCCATATGTACCTGGTTACTTGAAATAGTAATAAAAGGAATTGGCAGAAATGCTTGGAATCGAAGATTCACATGGAGACCTTTGTAGCATTCTTTTCCACTAAAACAATCTGTGTTTTATACTTTTCAAACTTATTATTCTCCTCCTTCTTTCACTTTATGGTGTATACCTCCGGTCCTTGCTTTTCACTTTCTGTCAAATATTTGAGCTTGCATTCATTAAAACTGAAACCTTCTTATCTACCAGAAAGGCTAATAAAAATCAGTGCTCATTTACCTTCAATGATGCCCCAGAAATGACCTGAAACTTTACTTGGAGATACGGCTAGATGTGTGCTGGAAAGAGAGCAGCGGGTCGACTTTTAATCTAATTTTGAGCTTTGTTGGTGTGCACAAGTCCATGGTACTGACTGTCCCGGGGCGATTCTCCCCCGAGACCAGAGCAAGCTGTGGAGAACACGGCTCGTGTCTCTGCACAGTGGAGTAAAGGTTGTTAGGAGAAATGTAACTATCCGTGTTAAAAGGCACGCTGCATTTTAGGGGTGCCAAAGAGACGATGAAGATCTATGTCAGAAATCAGCAGAACAAGAGCACATTCAACCAAAACGATTTCCTATTGGGATTTCCTTTAGGAATTAGGCCTAGGGACTAGTTTTAAGATTAAGGACTGTTTCCTTAATCTGTATTTGGACTGTGCATTACTGACACAGTCTTTTCTCAAATTTTCTTTTGCATTTACATTTCCATGTCATCATCTTGTGCTTTGTTTCCACAGAGACATCAGGAAGGGGAATTTTAAGCGTGTGCCCTGGGCGTTAGCCCTGCATTTGTGCGTGGACGGGACAGGAATTCATGTGGTGAGCATCACACCTGCAGGAATCCTCCAGCAGAGCTCTTGCATAGAGGCAGTTGAAGGAATGACAAAAAGGATTAGATTTCAGCCACTAAAATGAACATTATCTACATATATGAAACTATTTTCTAGGGCTAAGCGTTGACATCCAGTCCTGAATTAAGTGAGCTTCCCCTCTGCATAACTTTCCATTTACATCTTTAGTGATGGCCAATGAGCTTGATGAAACCACCTGAGTTCAAGCCATCAGTTTCAATTTGGAACAGGAAAATGTTTCTGACCATGTAGTAGCCAGAACAAACCTGGTGAAAAAAAAGGATTCATTCATTCAAAAAAAAAGGCATTCAAATTCTTTAAGGACTTCTAATAACCAACAGTGAAGGCAATATCCAAGACACAATTTTTTAGGAGCAGAGATATGTCTTAAAAAATATATATATGTAATCCAAGATCCTTGGGTACAGAAGGGCTCAGCCTCTGCCACTGAACTTGCAGCATCCTTGATAACAGAAACCATGTTTTCTGTGTCTCCCTAACCAGTAGGTGCTGCTATCTCTATTTCGTCTCCAAATACTGCATTTATGCTTTTAGTTATATGTAGAATAAGTAATGCGCTGGTGCCAGTCAGATATTTTATATCACCAAACCCCCACAAGCAAATTTGTTTTACACAGCAGTTGAATGAAAAACATCCTGTAGAGAGTGCACACGCCGGGGAATGAAAACGGAAAACACAGCACTAGCAACATGATTTAAATTAATTAAGTGAACATTAATACCTCCAAGACATTGCATTATTGCCTCATATCTTTAGTGGGAAAATCTGTAATTTACATGTACAGTATTTTTAACACTATCTATTAACTAGATATATACAGTTGCTCTGTTCAATTGATACTGTAAACAAAAGCCCTATTCAAAAACATATGCTGAAATAATTAAAATGTTATTATGCTGACAGTGCCTTTCTTTGAGGAACTTGTAACATCTGTATTGACTGTGATAAGCATTGATTATCTAGAATGATATAAATATTTGGGGAGCTAATAACAGTCAGGTAGGACTTCAGCGCATACTATAGACAGCAGAGATAAATTGCAGGAAACCTAGATCAAAGCAAGTTTGCGAATAAGTTTGTTTTTGTACTTAATGACTCAATATAAAACACACACACAAAAAACTGTTCAGAGATTTAAAGCGCAAGGAAATGCCATAAAGAAACATCCCATCCTGTGCAGCATTTCTATACATCTCTAGGCTCTCCTTATGTAGTGAGTAGGATGTCAGCACATAGAGGGGAATGAATTCAATCCATTAAGTACTTACTGTGCACATTTACCAACATCAGACATTTCTTGGACTTGTTAAGACTTCTTTTTTTTGAAAGGAAAATATATATGTTATTTTTTTATATTATATATTTAAAAAAAAAATTATCCTTCTCCTTGGGTAGGTTAATATGGTAAGGCTATAAGTAAGTCAAGAGCAAACTTGACTATATGAGCTGCACCTTTGTTCTGAGTCAGATGTATATTCTGATTTACATTCATTAAATTAATAGAGAATGTAGTAAGGGCTACATCACCTGCTCTGGTACTTCCCAGGTGCTTTCTCCTCTCTCTCTGTGATGTCCCTCTGTATTTCCTCTCCAATTTCTTGGTGCTGGCACCTCTTCTCCCAGAGGCTCCCTGGATTTCTGGAAGCAACACAAATGATAGAGACTAGAGGAGTCCTAGTCAAAGAGGCAAGGTGGCTTTGGCTGCAGCGGAGGTGAAAGGGCATAACTAAAACCAGGATTTCTCCATACATTAATTAATGAGGATTCCACAGCTACTCTGGTTCCTTCCTGGCACATACAGCAAAAGCAGGACCATAGGCTGCATCCAGGGGCTGATCCCGACCTCAGGCTCCACAGAGGCCGGGAGATCCTGGCCCCAGGGACACGGCAGGGACATCCTGGCACAAGAACGGGGATTTCACTGCAAACGCAAACGTCACCTAACTTCAGGGGAGTGAGACATCCCCTGAATCTTCCCCTGGTTGCGGTGACCAGGAGAAGCCGGGTTTGCGCCAACCTTGGCCCATGAGCCAGGGCTGCGTAAACAGAGACTTTTCCGTATTTTCTGCAAGCATTCCAGAGTAAGACACAGCGGGCAACATTTGTTCCTTATTAAGTCGTATTTTCATTTCTTTGCTGTTGTAATTTAGGTCCTTCTGACACTGTTTAGTTCTGTCTTATAAGCATTGCATTAACTTGCCTCCCTCTAACCTCTGTACAGCTTTTTCTGTGATTGTTGTAACGACTCGTCCTATTCTGAAGCGCGGGGATTAATTGCGTCTCCAGTTATTATCTCGTCCTTGCTTCTTTCAGACATGGCCTCTGATTTTTTTTATTTTTTATTTTTTCAAAACAGCGAGGACGCTAAAAAGCCATCATCTTCGCACGAAACAGCGCCCAAAGCAATGTTCTGCAGACACAACAATAGCTGCTTATTGCACCTTGCATAAACTACTTTAATTACTTTCAGATTACTGGTGCTATTCAAAAACATTCATTTACAGCTAAAAGGGTCCATGGACATTTACTGAAACTCTTTACAATGTGTAATACTTTATCCTAGGCTGCAGCATAATGTGTTATAGTCTTTGGCTACTCACAAATAGAGTGATTTCTACAAAGGAAATTTCAGATATTCATGTGGTTTGATTGTCTTAATATTATTATGGCTGTTATTTTAAATTAAATAAATCGATAGCAATGCAACTGAACTGAATGTTGTGACTTAGTACTGCAGTGGCAGTGTCTCCATAAACGTATTGCTTTCTCTAATCTATAAGGAGTGAGTGTATTTTTGATCAAAAATATATGAAATTCCACAGTTAAATGTACTGGGTTGGCCATGGAGTTTACTTTGTTTGATAGTCAAACAATTCCTTTTATTTTCTACAAACCGTGTGTGTCCCGAGCAATGATGGTAGTGGGTGTTACGCAGGAGGGCAGGAATCCTGGGAAGGTATTTTAATAGCTGATGTCTTCCTTCTTATTCTTTATTTTCTTTTTCTTTATTTATTTCCCCCTCTCTCTCTAGGTGCTTCTGCAACAATAATGTTAATAGGCTTCCACGGAGAACAAGACAAACTGAAGAAATTATTATTATTTATTTTAGAGCACCATGTAGAGATGCTGAGGGGGAAAGGTCTTGGCAAGAACCAGCTCCCCAGTTGCTTAAAAGACACCAACTTAGAAGGCAGAAAAATGTAATAAAATTTGGTGAGCTGGTGTGTCCCATCTATTTTCTTTTGTACTTCACAACAAATTTACAAAATGAATTTCTGTAATGCTGCAAGTGCAGCTAAGGAAGATTTGCTTTGATTTACTCCATCCTCTTCTAAATTAGTTTCTTGGCATATTGTGTTTTGTATTTTTGAGGCTTATATTTACTGTTCCATTATCATAAATAGTGCAGGATTGGTTAATTCTACATTTCAATTAGGATAATCATATTTTAAACATATAAACGTGGCCACGTCTCATATAGCTCCTCACTACAAAGTAAGCAGGTTCTCAGTCTTAGGAGTCTGTGTCTGTTTAATGAATCTTCTTAACAACGTGGAAAGTAATTCCATTTGCACATTATGGGGAGGTGGAAAGTCACATTTAGGCAGATATTTCCCTTTCCTTTCTGCCTCATACAGTTATAAAGTGCACTGAAAGCTTCACGGGGTTTTCAATATGCTAGAGTAACTGCGACGTGTTACTGTTATGTTAATGATGGCTGTAATTTGAGCGAACGCTTTTGTAATAGCCAAGATGTCTGAATGCATTTGTTTCCAAACAAGAGCGAGCCTGTGACAAATACGTGCTGAATGGGAACAGGAGGCAGAGGGGCGAGGGGACTGGAAATTTAAAAAAAAAACAGAGAAACAAAGCATAGCGCAGGAGCCTATCTGTGCGACCTTGATGCACACTGCTGTTTATCTGCATATAGAGCTTCAGCTTTTCAAGCTGGTTTGCTTCTTTCGGATGAGGCTACCTCTGTTAAAGAAAAAAAGGAATTTGGGGAGAAATAATTAGATTTGGCCTGTGAAAGGGAAAAAAAAAAAAGGAAAGAGTGACTCAACAGTGGCATTATAAAATCTCATGCGTCTTCTCTGCAAAAGAAAGCACTTGTACACAACTATAAATTTTTTATGCTTCTATCAAACATTGATAATAAAGGTTTTAATATTTATAATTACCCTTGGCCAGCGTCTCAGGGTTCCCTGTCCAGCAGGACACGCTCACAGAGGTACACATTGCCTTTGGGTACCACTGATGGGGACAGCAAGCATATTATGGTGTCCCTTTGGAATATGGCACTGGTACCCAGCTCTTCTTAATCTCCTTAATATTCAATTTTACGCATTCTTCTGTAATCAGCTTTATCCCGCATTCTAATGAGTTCAGTTTTTACACTGGGAGCTGTGCCTTTTAACAACCAATGTTATTAAAATGACCCTTGATAGCGCCGGCTCCCACAGTGGGGATTTTTCAAAGCTATGTACAAAAATGCAGTTCATTACCGCTTAATGTGGAAGTTTAAACTCAGAACTTCTCTCTGCCTTGTTCAAAGCAATTTCTCTGGCTTTGAACAGCTGCTTGGGACGCCACGGAGAGCACGGCGAGATTCTGGCCCTCTCCCCGTGGTGGCCCAAGGAGAGCAAAGGAGGAAAAATGGTGCTGGAACCTGGAAAGCCGCTGGATTTACGGTTCCCGGTCTGAATGCGGCCGGGAAAGAATGATGAGAGGGCCCTGCGATACGAGGGCTCCGATGCTGGGTGGATTCTTTATTGCGTTGTTACGACTTCAGGGGAGTTATGTAATGATCTTTTAACTAGTTTTATTGCCTACTATATATAAGGCTACCAAACTGCTGCTGTGTATAAATCACCTTGGGAAATGAATTTCATCTTTCTGCTGAACAGGTAAGGGAACCTCTGAGGTTGCTCCCTGACTTGAGAAAAGGTGGCCCACACCATAGCAGGGAGATGGGACGGGCGCTTGTCACACGTATGGGGACAGGCACGTCCCACTGGCAGAGACTGCAGCGCCCAGGGCTGCCACCCACCTGCTCCTTCCTAGCGAAAGAAATCTGGCTGCTTTAGGCTTCTTTTAAGCTGAAATCAAGACATAAAAACTGTATTTGGAGATATGCAGAGGGTATAAACAAAAATGAACTGGTGCACGAGGGAACTTCCCATGTGCCTTTCAAGGACTGATGGAGTCCAGCTCAAAAGCAGGCAGAAATATCTCCATAGAATCTCTCTCCTTTTTTTCTTTTTTTGGAAGACTTAGTAGTGAAGAAAATTAACAGCTGTGGAGCAGGTAGCTATTAATTAGAAGCCTGGTACCAATAAAACGACTGTTCAGAGCACGCAGAAAGGGCACTTCTCATATAAAATGCAGCAGAGTAAATATAGACCTCTGAAAATTAAATAAAGAAACCTTGAAACGACTTACCCACCCTGCAGTTTCGACTCTAATTTGTTCCGTCCTGAAGCAGAGTTCAAATATTTAAAAAGTCTAATATAAAACAGAAATCCCAGGCATCCCGTGTTCAACAGCAGTTTCCTTTTCTCCTAAATGTCATGAAAGGAAAGCCTAGGAAATCAAAAGATTGTTTCAAAAACAAAGGAAAAGAACGCTCACACCAGAAGAACATGGTGCCTGTTTAGTGTGAAAAACATTTCCCCTTTGACTTATTTCCATTATTGAGAGTAAATAACCAAATTAATCCCAATGGTGGATTTAAAGTAAGCAAGACAAAAAAAAAAAACACTTCACTTGAAAAGAGGATACATTTCAAAATGCTAAACCGGATTGAATTAAAGTGGAATTTGTGAGCTTGTATTTAGGTAGAAACATATTTTTTCTGGGTAACTCTAGGAAGATGCCTAACATGAAATTCTATCACAAAAGTAGGCCCTGAAACAGAAATGAACTCTACAAATAAAGTTTCCAGCATGAAGAAACAAGAGGTATTGCAATTAAACCATGCAGTTTAATTATACTCCCCCTTTTGTGCATTTGTATGCTGTCAGTAAAGACATGACCTTTTTATTCTTCCTGCCTTACCCAGGGACCAGCTGGGCCGCTGCTCCAGAGGTGGACAAGGCCTTCGTCTTTCAGCAGAGGGTCCATCTGAGTTGTTGCTCTCATCACTTAATGATGGGATGCATCCTAAAATCAGGACTCGAGGCCAAATCCTGCAGAGTGTGGAGAAACAGAAAATTATTTTCAAGTCTCTGTAGTGCCATCAGATGAGGCCAGTGGATCCTGATACCTTCCCCATGCCACTCACACTACTGTAACTTCATGGACTTGAATCTCCTTTGCACCCATGTAACCTTGACAAACCTGGTGTTTCCCAGCCACTCAGCTCCTCACCTCGTCCTCCCTATAAAACCTTTCTAGCAACTATTTTCTCTAATGACAATTTTATGTAAAGGGTGATGAGTTTTCCTTCAGATCTTCTGCTCCATAAAAACACAAAAATTAAGCTAAAATGTCACTATTTTATAAAACCTGATGCTCATGATGGTTTAGAGCTCTTAGGAGAGGAAGAACATGTCTGAGGCTAGGAGAACATTTTGTCTACACATTCTTATAGGCTCCCCTAGCATAGTCCCTCATTTTTCCTTCTGCAATCACCCTCTGAAAACACAATTGCAGGAAACATCCTAAACTCTAGGACACATATAAAGGCAGAATTTAATTATTCGGGTTCAAGCTTCACTCTTGACATCATTTTCCTACCTGAAGAAATGGATATTGGTCTTAATCTTCAAGAAATTATAAGGTATTTGCTGACGCTTTGGACTACTGTTAGCATGTCTGATTTACAGCCATTGTAACAATTGAAAATTACGTGTCATTGCCTCATTGATCAACATTCAAAGCGATGGCGATAAGAAAGAATGTGGAGATCAGCATTTATTATGCTATAAAAGTGGAGTTTACTTCACCTTGTCTTCTTGAAATGACTATAAAATAGTAATGGTTTGTTCATTTGTTTGCCTTCAGGTAAAAAAATCAGGACACCAGTAGGCTGTGGTACATAATGACTTGTGAAGGGAAAAAAAATAGAGGAAAATCCATTGAATGAACTTAACACCTGTAAAGGAATAGGTGGGAACCAGCCATATGGGTTGATTGTCCCTCCTAAAAGCCAAACCTATTTTATGCAATCTTATCTAGGCAGTGGATGGAAAATAGAAAAGTATGCATGCAAGAATTATCTTTTTGGAAGACTGGATACAAAAACTCAGTATTAGGCAGTTAATTGTGTTGCTGAAATGGCTTATATTATGTAAAGAATAATGTAAGGAAAACAAAAGAAAACTAAATTTCATCTAAGATTACTTAGAGGTTTACTTGAGGCCATATTGTATTTCTTGTTTTCCTGATTAACAAATCATCACCACACAAAGCAACACAGGTGGTCAGTCCCCTTGGGGTGACATCAAAGGGGCCACCATGAAGCTTTAGATGTTATTCAAAAGCAATCTGAAACTTGTTTCTCACTGTTTGTCCCATCTATTGTAGTCCACAGGGTCATTTTAAAGTAGTGTTTAGTTAGAAAAAAAAAAAATAAAGAACGTCTTGTAAAAGATGCTTTTAAAACTTGTTTCATATCTGTTGAGTGTTTTAGGAATGATCTATTTTCAGAATGCTTGCATCATAAATTATATCAAGCTGAAAAAGTATATTCTTACTTGAAGCCATCTCTGCAGACACTAGGCACAAAAAGTAATGGGGCTTTGCTACATTACAGCTCTCTGTCCATAATCCCATCCAGAACTGACATTGGAGCAAGTGTCTAAATAAAATAAATTTAGAAGAAGAAAGAGAAGAAAAAAGAATGCATTTCTAGAAACCCTTCTAATAGCTTTTAACAGAAATACTACACTATATTATTGCAAAATAGAAATAATTCTCAAATCAGTTATTTAATTCCCCAATTGGAATTGTTTTGTTTAATTCATTTTAAAAATTTTGAAACCTTAAGATTTATCAGGATTTTTTTAAGAGCTGTCGTCAGACAACACTGCACATGAGCTAATGTGCAATGTGCATCTCACAACCATGGTTATTTTTTATTGCAGTGCTTTGAAGACTCTACCAGACATTGTGCTTTACTTCGTGTGAGTTGCTAGAAAAGATCAAAGTGTTATCAAGTCTCCAGTTATTCCATCAATACCAACAGGATGTTTATAAACCACAGTTCACATTGGGGATACCAAGACCAGGGCACGCAGGCTTGCGGCTCACGGTAATAAACAAAACCAACAACATTTTCAGCTTTGGAAAACTGATTAAAGAGTTACGGCCAAGCTGTCATGGGACGGAAAGCCCAACAGGGCTTTCCACTTTTAATAGGCAGGCAGGAAGCTGATGCAGAGCAAGCTCTAAGCTCCTAATGTTAGGAACAAGAAAAATCATCCAACAATCTTCCTAACTTATGAAAACCCATAATATTGTGCATACCAGGCTGTGTTATATATNGGCACGCAGGCTTGCGGCTCACGGTAATAAACAAAACCAACAACATTTTCAGCTTTGGAAAACTGATTAAAGAGTTACGGCCAAGCTGTCATGGGACGGAAAGCCCAACAGGGCTTTCCACTTTTAATAGGCAGGCAGGAAGCTGATGCAGAGCAAGCTCTAAGCTCCTAATGTTAGGAACAAGAAAAATCATCTGACAATCTTCCTAAAGATAACTTATGAAAACCCATAATACTGTGCATACTAGGCTGGGTTATATATTTTTCAGCAATTGTTTCATTCATGACATGAAGTTTTCAGTGCAAACCTGTTCACCTATTTCCAAATTCACAACTAGTTTCATCTGCAAATGAGCAGCGTGGAGAAGAAGGCAGGAGATGCTGGAGGTGGGAGTGGGAAGCAGAGGGGTCTCCACATCTGCGTCCACCCGGGCTCTCTGTCGTCGCGCGACTGCAGGGAAAGTCCCTCTGTCTCCTGGAAGATGAAAAATAATTAAATAGTCACTGAATCAGACAGAACGGCAGAAATATTTCTGCGTGTCTTCCTGCAGGTCATCCTATCTCATGGGAAGTGACACTCCAACTGCGGCTGAGACATTTGAGATAAGGTGAGGACTTGGCCACTACTTTTAGCTTCCTGATGACCTGCCAATACAAGGAGCGCTAGACCTTCCGGATTGGTAGTTACGCTCCAGTCCCAGGCTGCCCGACACACTTTGTTTCATTTTTCAGATCACTTCCACTTACTGTAAAAATATTTTCTCTCGCCAGAAAATGAATGACTCCCGTTACACCAAAATCAGGGTTGAGTGTGAGTAAAGACACGTAGTAGAGTAACGTCCATTGCTCTGCCTGGAGGTCCCACGTTGGCCTCTCTGGAGACAGGCACGATGGCCATCCAGTTGACTCCATGGCCAACACCAACTGCAGCAAAGAGCTGGGTTCCAACTTACCAAGTAATCCCTCGGTGAGACTCATTAACTTCTCTGAAAACATTCTGGAGGCTTGAAACAACACGGACACTCAGTAGTCACAAGTGAACGGGAATTACCTTTAAGGGGACTTTCAAGAGAAGAAATGGCAGAAATCAGTAGTAGATCACAGTCTTTCACTGCTGTGTAAATGGAGTGGTCAGCTAAGAAATGGAGACTGCAAATCCTTTCAAACACTGATTTCATGATGGCTCAGAAAACCCCCAGTCATTTTCTGCAGATCTGCATTACACTGATTTTTGAGTCACTTATTGAAGAGTTTGCAATGTGATCAGAAAATGCAAAAGCTTCAGCGCTCTCTCGCCTCTCCCATTAACAGGGAACCCCATTTGCTACATGCAGCTGCGGGTGCATTTTTATGAGTGCATTAGAAATCCCTGTAATGTTACAGGGGTTCTTAAAGGAAATGCTGACAGACCCTTAACCATTGCAGTGTGAACAAATGAATAACAATATACATAGCCTTCTTGCTAATAAAGTTTTATAGCCTTGAAATTCAGTGTAGAATTAGTCTATTGATTTTAGAGAGAATTTTTGAAAGACTTCATGGTGCATTCCTCATTCCATGATGCGAAAAACAAATAGTTCCTTTATTTTTTTTTCTAATTTATTAGCAGGCTTCTAAGGATGCCTTTGATTCATTTTTTTCTAATATTTTTCAGCTCTTTCTGTCTGAAAGACAAGCACCATCTCAAAACGAAGCAATAGTTCTCTCTGACTTGTGAAGGCATTGAAACAAAATATCCAATTTCTTTATTCACTTATCTGGAGTCATCACTTACTTACAACTCAAGTTCATCTTTTTCTTTGATTTTACACCACATTTCCCCAAAGGCTTTCCCATTAATATTAACAGATTTATGAATCTCATTATTCTGATTTATGTCTTTTCAATATATTTAAGTCTATGTCAATATCAAGTTATTTGTCCCTTGTGAGTGCCTTCTGCAGTTTGGATTAGAAGTGTTTTTAAACATATCATACTGAGAAGGACCACTTTGCATGCAGAGGTGGTGTACTTATATAACTACACTACTTCTTCAATCAAAAAAAAAATAGTGAATGTCCTTAAAAGAAAAACACCATAGTTTCCTTCAGCAATGGGACAAATCACTTTTAAGATGGGTTAAGCTTATCAGCATTGTTTACAGTTCCCTTACATATAATTCGTGCTATATAGTGATATATTATTGATTTTCTTACAGTCGTATAGTAAAGTTGGTATGAATTCCCAGACAGACTTTCTTAAGAGTACTAATGGGTACTAATGATTAGGTTACACAAATAAGTAAGGACAGCCAAAATAGCTCATTTTGCAAGCAAAGGATCTATGTGATGGGAAGGCAGCTTGTTTTTCCTTGCGGAAAACCTGTGAAACACGCAAATTGATTACTTTGCTAATCACCGTGCTTGCCTGTTTTCTAAGAGCGTGTCAATAATAGAGCAGCCAGTGGAGCACTGCAATATAATTGACATTTGTACTAAATCTGGTTGGGTGATATTCCCCTTGCAAAGCTTTCTTTGTTACTACTGAAACTGATCAGAAATGCATTCAAATAACTTGTACGTACAAGCAATCGATGCTTGGGAAGGAGCATTCCTCCACGGACACCCACTACTGAGTCCACCAGCAAATGATTAATGCAAATTGCTTATTAGAGCAATGACTGGCCATCATTTCATCTCTCGTTAGGCGAGCTGGGGCTCGGCACTCCTTCTTCCCACCCTGACACCCCACTCACCCGCCCCACCAGACCCCAGGGATTTGTCCTGCTACCTTCTAGTTTCTTACCATTGTAGTGAATGGCATTTTCTTCCCAAAATACATGTCCCTTCTCTGACACTACCTTTCCTTTCAATGCATCTGTCATATTGAGGCTGTATATTTTATGTAATAACACAAAATAAGCTCCGGAGAAGTTCCCCCTGGAGATAGTACAAAGATTGATCCCAGGGCTGATTTTTCCTAATCTTCTTGTTTAACTTTTTGCAAGATAAAATACGAATTCTTCTGCTCTGCATCCAGCCGCATGCACTGCGCAGGCAGATGCTGACAGAAAATGTGTCTCCCACTCTAGTCTTTAAGCAGAGGTCAAGAGGAAAAGTGTTGCCTGCAAGTGCCCACTTTGTATTTTGATTTATAAACTTAGGACTGCTAGAAAAATCACAAAAATTCATAAATTCCAAGTGAAAATTTGTATCAATTCTCACTACCAGAGAGAACCAGAAACAAACTTCATCTGTCCATGAATCACAGATTTTATTTTTCAAGAGAATTTAAATTTCTCTTAGGAAGAAAGAAAAAGAAAATACACACCTTCCTAGGAAAGGTGCCTTAACTTTTGAAAAGGTCAGATGAAAAACATCTGCATCAGGAAGTTTTGAGGTAATACATTTCAAGAATTATTGCATTATTGCTCATTCCAGGAAACCTGCACTTTCATTACTGTAAGGGAACTGATGAGGTGCTAACCTGTGTTATTTTTTTCCCCTTTCTTTCTGGGACGCTTGTCTCTGAGGCAGATATCAGCAGAGCATTGAGTTCCTTTTCTTTTATAAGTTACAAAATCATAAACTGATTTTTTTATATATCTTCTAATTAGCAATAAAAGCTTGAGAATATCCTTTTCACATGTGTCATCATATACTATTTCTGGATTTGAAAGAAATGACCACTGAGCTCATTTAAGAGGAAGTATCTTTTTCATAATAAAAACTTTATTGTGAAATAACTTGGCCAGGGCCAGCATTTCCTATCATTCTGTGCTAGTGGTGGTGCACATTTGTTTCATTAAAAGGAAATCCATCAGGCAGAACAGCAAGGTCTCCAAACAGAGTATTTCACACGGCAATTTATACTTACCCTGTGTTAGTAAAAGGTAAGCAAGGCGAAAACCTTAGTCAGAACCCTTTTTCTTTCTTTCTTTCTTTTTTTTTTAATGTAACTGACACCACCCATCCAGAGGGATCCTCTCAGGTCAAACTAACTGATCATCACCCCGTCACTGATGAGGTCCCTGCTGGGGAAGACTCACTTCCCACTCTGGAATTTAATTCCTCTACTTTCATATGGTATCAGAAAATGACTCACATTATTTGAAAGGATGGCCCCTGACAGCCTCTTTACAGCCATCCTCTCCTCCACTGTTTGCATATGTAATGCACATCTCCCTAAGCACTAAAACTAAAGCAAAGGATGAGCAGCCAGGTGGTCCTCCCATAGCCACAGTCCTTAAGACACCGGTCCAGCAGTTCCTACACCTTGCTGGACTATGGCCCCATCCTGCTTCTGAGCTCATATAAAGCTTTCCATTTAATTTTCCTGTGGTTGCTGAACCGCAGTAGGGACTACAGCCCCAAAACAACACAGAATATATTGAATATCAATTCACAGCATCTTGATAGCAATGAAATTTTATAATACCTAAATACGATACACCAGGACTGGACTGTTTTAAAAGAACATCAGCATTAAGTAATAGAAATCACCAGACTGCATATTCTGTATTAATTTAGCAATATTTATAAATGATATAAATGGTATAAATGATATCATACCAGACAAAAACACAAAAAGTGAAATCACCATGCCAAAAAGCAAAATTAAAATGTTGGGAATAATAGGGGGAAAAAAAAAAAAAAAGCAGTAACCATGTAATGTAGCAAGCAGCAGAGACTCCCCAAGTTGACCTGATATGTAGAAAAACTAATGACATACATAAAATGATTTGCCAGATTCCTTTAGAAATTGAGAGGTGGTTAAAATTTTGTATCGATGTGCTGTGTGTTTATCCCAGCTACCCCCAGCTGCTCTAGTTCCCTTGCTGGAGGCACCTCTGCCAGGTCTCCTTTAACCTACTAAATTATCTCTAGGGTGAGCGATAAGAAGAGGCTCTCCAGAGCCAACGTTGCCTGCCTTGCAGAAGGGCAGCGTAAGGGCCAAGTGGGAATTATGTCCACTGAAATAATTTTACCAACGCGCCACGTAATTGTGCTCACTCTGACCAGTACTGAATGACAGCACAGGCACTTTACAACGTGCACAACTTTGATTAATGCTAATTTACACATTCCTCTTAACAAGCACCTGATTAGCTTCAACTAAGGTAGCAAATATCAAGCAAAACAAAAAGAACTTCCAGCAAAAAGCTGGTCCAAAGCAAACCATGCTGCTGGGTCTGCCTCAGCTTCTTCCCCCTTGCCGAGCTGCAGATTCATATTTTTCTTTTTGTAAGTCCAGTGGCAAAAGGAAAAGTTTGTTTTCAACTCTCTGGTATCAGTAGGGAAACAAAGCGCCGATAAAAAGGACAAACAGGAACCCCACACCTGACAACAATGAAGAATCTTGCTTTCAAACATCACACAATTGGCTGACACTATTTTTTTTTATAGGCTAGCAGCTGCGTGACTCATTTATGTATGTTTTGCCTGCCTTAGCACTAAGTGGACTGATGTAAATAGGAAGTGATGAGGAAAATCAATTCAGGGCAAACACATTTTTTTTCGAGGCTGTAACAGGAAGAGATAGGAAGCCCAGGAAGATACTTGATAGATATTCAACTCTGTAGAAAAGAGGAAGTAGCATGTTGAAGTACTAAGCTGGTTATTTTGAGTTGCGGAACGGAAACGGGATACGGCACAGAGAGGATGCAGATAGGATGCATTTTGTTGCATAGCAACCCAGGGAATAGAAGCTCCTGCATATAACTGAAGACCATCTGCTAGTATGAGAGGGAGAGAAAAAAAACACGTGTTTAAAAGGGAAAAGAAAAAAAAAAAATAAGTGCAATACCAAAGAAGGAAGTTTAGCTACGCTATATGTGTCCTGGCTAAATCAGCCCCGGCAAAAGTTTAAGGAAGAGAGGAACTAAAGCGCACGATATAGAGCTTCCTTCTGCAGGAGCTTTATTTGTGTCGCGTAGGTTCTGACGGAGCCGAGTTCAGCACCGGGGTGAAAGAGGCAAACTGCCAGCAAAGATCCTGCCAGTTGGTTCCTTTACATTAAAAGCAGCCTGGGCCACCTTTCGTTTCCTCAGCAATATTTGCAGTAAAACCAGATCAGCTGTTAACACACGAGCGCGCCTCCACACTGCTGGGCTATGCTGCCTTTCACCAAGCACCACCCAGACAGCATCTTGCTAGGGAGTAACTCCAGACCTTGGCACACCACGGATATCCTTTTCCTCATACAACTAAACGTGATTTTTGGTGAGGGATTAAAAGAACTCTAGACTGATTGCACCAGTTTCCTGAGCCAAATTTGAACCAAAACTCCCTCCAGTGTGTTGAATTAGTGACAGTGCTGCCTTTCACCAAGCACCACCCAGACAGCATCTTGCTAGGGAGTAACTCCAGACCTTGGCACACCACGGATATCCTTTTCCTCATACAACTAAACGTGATTTTTGGTGAGGGATTAAAAGAACTCTAGACTGATTGCACCAGTTTCCTGAGCCAAATTTGAACCAAAACTCCCTCCAGTGTGTTGAATTAGTGAGAGTTCTATAGCAAAAAAAAAAAAAAAAAGGAGAGAGAAAAGAAAAGCAAAGAAAAGAAAAAGAGGAAAGCATTCTGGAAAGAAGTATTTTTCTGGCAATTTGCCAAGCATCAGTTGTCTATTCACAAATACCTTCCTGACCTACCGAGAAAGAGACTTTTGCAGCGCTTTGTCTTCTTCCACTCCTGACCAAAACGGGTGGAGAGACAACAGAAGAGGTAAAAGCTGCAGTTCCTCATCCCCACCTTAGCTCTCTAATCAAAGGGCCGTGCCAGGATGAGTCAGACATTAAACTCCCTTTCAGCTATGAGAGAGGAGGCCCTGGAGATCAGCGAAGTGCGTTCCCTGGTGACTCACTAGCCCCCACTGAAACCAAAGGGAATTCTGTCAGTAGTTTGAGTAGGAACAACAGACCTCACGCAGAGGAAATGCCAAAGAACTCACCGGCGAGCAGGAAGACACTGAAATTGTTCCTTTTAACTTGGAGTGACAACTATAAACAGAGAAAACACATTGGTCCTAGGGAGCCCCTCTGCCCCCAGGGGAGCTGTCTACTGCACTAGAAGCTACACAGTCTTCTCTGGACACGTGGGTCCAAGCTGGGGTTATGATGGAGCCCACATGGGGTTTTTGAGAAGGTGAAGCATGCACTGCAAAAAAAATCTTCCACAGCTTTTCCTTTCTTTTCCTAATACTTCATAATAAAGACATTTCAGATGAGCTCAGAGTCATTTTCAGAGTCATGCAGTGTGTAATTGTTGAGGAGCTAACCGTGTTATAACTGTCGTGTCAAATTTACGACCATGTACTGCGCCGCAGCGAGCAGCTCCTCGCAGCGCTGCAGGGCTCCTCTGCCCGCGCTCTTCCCTCTCCAGCAACCCTGCTCGTGGCACTGGTCCTTCATGTGCCGCAGGCACCGTCCTGAAGCCCTTGACCTGTTGGAGACATCTCGTTATCCAAGGGGTGCCGATTTCTCTGTCTTCAAAGGAAATATTCTCTTCTTGCTGCTACTCTAAGGCATACAGGCTGCAGGCCAGTGCCGAGCACAGCAATGGGAAGGAGGTAACGCACCCAAAATGCTGTTGCTCCTTGTTGCATTAGGAACCAGGAGCATCACCTCCGTTTCTCAGTCCTCCCTCAGCCTTTCTAAACCACAAGGGCTCCGCACGCTTCAGCACAAGCCCTGCTCAAATGCTGCTGCTAGTGCCACCAGCAGAGCTAATCCCCAAGCTTGCACAGCCTGATTACTGTATGCAGGTGGCAGCAAAAGCATCCACTTATCAATGCACACGCACACCGGTGCGTATCAAAAATGTAACACAAAACCACCAGGTAAGAGCTTTTACAAGAACTTGGAATGAAAGGAAGTTCATTGAACTTAGGGCCAAAATTCACATTGATTTTGCTTCAAAAAGAATATTGTGTCCCTTGCCTATGTGTTTGGAATCAGAGCAAAGCTGTAAAATAGATTGGTTGGTTTATTTCCAGTAAGCAAAATCTGAAAAAGTCACAGGTCTATCTGTGTGACAAGAGAGAAACACAAGCTCCCATTAGAGGTAGTTAGACACCTCTCAAGCCTCTGTTGAACCTGAACTGCTTTACTCTTCCAAGAGTTTCTCCAAAATAAGAGAGCAGAAATCTTTTGCTGCCCACAAAGAAGTGGGAACTTTGCATTTCCCAGACAGGCTGATCACAGCGGCACTAAGGCCCTGCTAGCTGCTCCCCAGGCATCAAGCTCCCAGCAAAGGCGGGGGACAAGTTTCTGCAGTATTAGCAAAACTGAGCTGCTATTTTGATGAGAAAGAAGAGAAAGAAAGAAAGGAGAAAAAAAAGAAAAAAGGCTTCTCCTGAGCTCAGTCTTTCATATATTTTATTCTTGCTTTGCACCACTGAGACTCCATATTCATCTGGGAAAATCTTTGGCAGAGTTCAGTCATGTTGCTGTGTAGTGTGCAGCTGCCCTTTGGTGGTAAGATACTTCCTAAATACCCTGCCATCTGCTCATTGTGTCACACCAGCATATTTCTTTTTCCGTAGGACACCCTCAGGCAGCAGACCCCAGGGTGACAGAAGTAGGAACCCTCTTTGCTAGCACCATATGCAAGCCTTGGCCTTTGGAGAAGATCTGAAGATCTTTCCTACCAAACAGTAACCCACACGCAATTGGCAGGGCTTGTCAGTCTGTCCTGAAGCTGCGATACTTGAACTACGTATAGGAAACCCCTCTTGTTTGAGGGCTCTGACAAAAATAATTAAACTTTAATATAAATAAAGACTGCAATGCAAACAAAACTCTTGCTGAAGTCAGGCCAAAACTAGAACTGTTACTGTGGTATGATGTTTCAGTGGGTTTTGAATTTATTTTAAGTATAGGCTCATTGTGCTTAGGACATCCTGTGACTTTTAAAAGTTTAGCACAGGTGGAGGTATTTACTGTATCAGCCATTAGGAAGAAGCTGATAAAGGTAACCTTGGCCATTAGAAATTCTATTCCAAGATCCCTACGGAAGCCCTGGGCAAGAGGATGCCCTAAGGCCAGATTTTTCTGCAAGGAAGGTATTATACAAACTGGCTCCAGGATGCCCCAAATCTACATGCATTTTTAAATAGAAGAACAGGTACTTTTAATTAAAGAAAAGCTATGTTTTTAGTGAGGTTGAGTTAGAAATTTTTGCTCGCTCAACTGATATGGAGTCTTTCAGTAGTTATGAAAAGGACTATGTTAAAATGACAGATGTAACATCCCCTGGGAGATTGTACATACACACATTTTCAAGCAAGAGCAGTCTGAGCATAAATAAGGTTGAGTTCCATGCTTTTTTTCTTACCTACAGTGTGTCTATCAAAGCAAGCCAAGGTAATGTGCATGGGTAACCTGTTTCCGCACTGAAAACGCTCTAACTTTGCCTGTTTCTGAAATGCAAAGCACTTGGGAAAAGATGTGCTCTTGAGCAAGCCCTTTGACAGGGCAGCACTGACAGCATGATACAGCTTCTGCTGGGGCTCTGCTAAGCTGCACACAGCATCAAGACTTTGCTAGGACTGTGTTTCCTAAGTCCCAATTACTAATTCTTAATGATGCCTGAGACTGATGTAAATAGTCTTTTTTTTTTTTTAAATGACTGCCCACTTTGTTTTGCCCTTAGTATATGAATTACCACTTCACACAAGTGGGGCATCTCCTAATCCACTGATTCATTTACCTGCAACTGCCTCCCACCTCTATGTCCACAGAATATATTGTAGAATATTCCATATGTTGAAAGTATAACTTCAAAACTGTTCCTGAGTTTCTTTTAATAAGTAAATGCATTTAACATTATTATCTGCTCACCAAAGAGCAGTTGCATGGAAAAATCTTTAAAAAAAATCAGTAGCATTTGCAAAGGAAATGGGGCCTACTGGAAGATTGATGTTCTACAGATTATATTACTTTTCCGTATGTGTAGAATAAATAGGAAAAAAATGTAATCAGTAATAGGATCATTTGAAATATTTTCTTACTGATATAAATCCATCTTCTTAACTACATGTAACAAGGTATTTGAATTTCCAGTTGTCTTGCTAAGCATTGTCCATACAGAATGCCTAGGAAGAGTTATGTCACTTACTCCATCAGGAAGCATTGAGTCACATCACAAAAAGAATAAAACACACAGTGCAGGTTTGGGTTGTCCCTAAATAAAAACTTGAAGCTCTGCTAACAGAACTGAATTTATTGCATCATAGGATAGGAACTTTGGCATCCTACTCTGCTTCTCCGAGGCACAGCCTGAGCTAATTGTCTTGTACCTTCATTTGATATTTGAGCACTACATTGCATGGATGCCAGTGAAACTGTTCCAGGATTTTCTTTCTTCAGATTAGTATTTTTCCATAGTATTATGCTCTCTTCCCATAGCAGGAAAAAAAATATACATTATTTGTGCTACATAATTATAAGCACAGTGAGCATGTGCATGGGGGAAACTTCTCATATGTGAATATTAGAGGAATGCAAACACCCACAGAAATATTCTGCTATTTTTCCCTATGTACCTTAATTCATTAAGAAAAAAGTATTCTAAATTATATTGCAGTTCTCAGTCATTGCTTTCTGCTGTCCAGTATATTCACTGTCCTGTGGTATTTCATGCAAAAATCTCAAGTCTGACTAAATGAAGTAATCCCATTTTATTGGATGGATCCTTTAAGTGTTTCCAAAAGTTGCTTTTAGACCCAGCAAAGGAGATTACTAAGAATAAGTGGCTGTAGTATATAGGCATATATGTATATACATAGCAATACTGGACTTGTATATATACACACTCATAATAGAAATACTTTATTACTTTCTCACAATATGTATTATATATACAGCAAATATGGCCAAGCTTCTGACTTAAAGTTAAAATTTTACATAAGAACACATTTTTCAAAGACTTTCTCAGTGAGTTAAAGAGGCAGCAGGTAAAGGCCCTACACTTCTTTAGAGGCTGCTTTGTATATCTAGAAGTTATTGCATATTTACAGATTATATCTGGCCTAGATAAGAACTGCTATTTTTTTTCCTGTTAGCTTGGAGAGATAAATAAAATTTTAAGACAACTTATCTGATATCTAAAGCAAATTCAGTTCATTTGCCCAATCTACTGCCTTTAAAATAACAGGTGGCATAGAGTTCATAGCCTACAATAAATTATTTTGTATAAATATACTTGCCTTTTTTGTGTGCGTTGAAAATAAGGAGTTGTGTGAATAGTTCTCTTCGGATTGTCCAGCTTCCTTCCACCTTCTTAATGGCCCTTCTTGCAGCAGGACATCCTGCATTTTAGGAATTTCAGTTTGTTATCTCAGTAGCTTTAAAAGCATTGTCTGAGTCAGGAGTTTTCTTTTTTGTCTTAAGTGCTGGTATGCAGCTGGCATTTAACCTCAAGCACATGTGCACGCTCTCAGATCTGTCTTTCAAGCTGACTTGGACATACTACACATAAAAGAGCACTGCACTATGACAAGGGTGTCTAGGATGCTCTGTCCTCACCCCTTTAGCTACCAATAGCAAAATGTTTAATGTAGCTCCTCATATCACTCATTTCAGATATCCCATGAGTCAATATGCCCATATATACACATTCCAAAATCAGTTTTCCAATTTTCCTCTCCCCCTGTAACCCGTGACCAGTTATTTTTGACAGCTAGTCAACAATAGTACTATTATTATACCAAGGCTTGATTACTTCTAAAACGATCATTACTAGAAAGGTCAAAGTTCTCTAAATCTATGACAGCTCAGGTCCCACGCCAGGGTTAGCCAAGTCATTACTACCAATTTCATTTTGGTTCAGAAGTGTGCAGTAGAGTGCCTGCCAGGGGATGTCAGCTGTCAGCTAAGTCAATGTTCCTTTTCTCTGCAATAAACTGCTGTGGAGACAGAAGAGTTCCCCAGTCTGAAATAAACTTTCTTCAACAAATGTGCAGAGTGGGCCAATTATTAGCAGTCATAAAACCAGACTTGTACCAAAATAGAGTTGAACTGGCACTAAAAAGGGACATAAGAAACCCCTGTCAGGTAGCACCACTTTTTGGTTTCATGTTTTAGTTTGTAAATACTCTGTCACGAGATTGTTCATCCTCCAAGCTTTAGAAAGGCTTTCTGCTTGCTCAGTGAGACTGCATCAGCTCCTCTGCCAGGAGTAGGTCACTGGATCAGGAGCCACTCAAGTTTTATTTTAGGCTCAGCCATAGGATTACTGTACTATCTTAAGCAAATCATTGAAACACTTCACACCTTATTACAACATTATGTGACATGACCTAGAAACCACAGTAATTTGGGGAATCACTATAACAGCTACTTGATATTATACTTGAATGCATACAAATATTAGCCAAAGTTTCTACTTTTCCATCTAACTACTCAGATATGAAAAACATTTTAGCATGACTTGGAATAAACAGTAATTGCTAAAAACAGATTTACAATCCAGAAACTACATTTATTCAAAATTCAGGGATTTGTCATGACCCTAACTTTAAGCTTGACTAATATCTCTACATGTTTTGTCATGAGAATATACTGCTTTTTAAAGCTGAAAGTTTTTCTGCTCAATAAAAACTATTTCACCTATTATAGCTACCCAGAGTAGTAAGCAGCCACACAAGAGCAATGTGATTTTTGCAGGCACTATGAAAGTTGCAGATATTTGCTTTGAGAAAGAAATAATGTTTTAAACTAATTTACATAGTAAATTATAGTGATGTGGAAAATAATGAAAGCTGGGCTTCAGCACAAATACTACATGCTAAGAGGGGAAGTTTGAAACATACTTGTTCTTCAGGCTAAAGACTAATCCCTAAACCAGGCACCTGTGGTTTGCCTCTTGGAAGCAGTGCTTAGCTCTGCTGAAAATCAGACACTCTTTAGGGGTGCTAGGTGCATCACAAGGCATTGATTATTCATCATCGCAATAAGGCAGTACATTAAAGGTAGATCCATACCCTTTTCTGAAGTTAGTATGCTGCTTTATCACAAGCCCTCTGTAGTGACAAGCATCACATTAATACAGGCTGCTATTCTACTACTTTGCATTTTTGGTCATGGTCTTCACATATATTGTATTTATTACTGCTGCTTACAAGTTGCCTTGAGGGGCTTGGGTCAGGCTAACCTGTAATAGTATATCTATCTTTTAGACCTGCTATCTCTAGTTCCCCTTGCTCTTCCTGTTAATTTTGCTGCAGCCTTGCACAGGCACATCCCATCGTGCTGGTCATCCCTGCAGCAAGGCTCTCCACACCCTCCTGATCATCACTAGACACATGTCACAGAGCAGAGCTGCTGAGATTCGGGACCATCAGTGTTGTTCTCTGCTATACTGTGATATTGCTTCTTTGCAGTCTTATTTAAGATATATATATTTCTAAAACCCTAAAATAACAGTCATTATGTTTAACTTCCCTGACATGTAGCGTGCTAAAGAAAGAGGACAATAGAAATTAGAACAGATCATATTTTTATAATATGAGACTACCTGTTATTCCCCAAAAGACTCTGGGTCTCAAGAGCCCTGCATGCAGGAACGTGCTTTGGGACAGCATTGAGACAGTAGAAGTAAATACTAATTTCTGTGTTAAAAATGTAATGACTTAAATGTGGTGTNTAGAAGTAAATACTAATTTCTGTGTTAATGTAATGACTTAAATGTGGTGGCAGGGAAGAGAAGTATGCAGGATTACTGACACTCCTCGTTAGGGAATTTGGATGCTGTTCCTCTCCACTGCCCTGACTACCCATGCTCTGCTGCAAACATTTTGTAATCACTTACAGAAAACTAAGCTCTATAAGGCTGAATACTGATGATACATTATCAGCCTTTTCTTAACCAAAATATCAGAATTATATCAACTGAAAGTCTTGGTTAGGAAGAATGCTTTGGAGCTGAATCAAGCAATAGTACATGAGGACCAGAGTGACCAACGCAAACAGAAGGGCATCAGCATAGCTTGTGCACTGGCAGGTTCCAGACAAAACACTAGTTTACAAACAATTAGATAAGATTTTTTCCATTATGATGCCTCCTCCACATAGCATTGAAGAACACACAGTTCTCGTCACTTCACAGTGCAGTTTTCCCTCAAGGATCTAGCTAAAACAGCATTTGCTTAACTTTGAATGTAAGCTACAGGCTAAAGAGACTCCATTTCTTTACTTGTAAAGTCTCATTTTTATCTTATCACTATAATCAAGCATCATGAGACCAAACTAGTTAAAGGAAACTTGAGCACATCTTTCTCAGCCCCATATGCATCTTGTGCTAATCATTCACCCAAAAAATCTAATATTCTACTGACCTTGACCACTTTTACTGCAACTAGCCTACTGGTGGCTTTATGCCATCAGATGACAGGGTTTTCTGCATTTGCTAAAATAACTAAAAACCTTCAGACAAATCAGACTAGAGGTAAAACCATGTTTTCTAGTACAGCGCTGGGTATCTAGCTGCCTCTGAAAACAGTTAAGACTCCAAATTATTCTGGACACACCCAAGAAGTCCTCTGGGGAACCAGATCAATTATTACTTGATGCTTTAAGGAAGGTGGCTCAAGTCTCTGCTATCCTGAGGTTTATGCAGACTTCTTGCCAAGCAAGTGAGGACAGACCACCTGGTGAATGCTATCTTTTGCATTTCATTCTGTTTTACTATTTGCATTTGACTATTTTACATCCCCCAGTTGTAAAGGGCTCTACAAGGTGATGGCCAATAGCAATTCAGGCCCGGTATCACTATTGCTTTAGAAGCATCTTTTGTTCATTGCACTTACTCTATTCGATGGCATCCAGCCCGAATGCACTCGAAATATGTACAAATTTAATCAAACTGTTGATCGACAGTTTTAAAAAAATAATGGCTTTGTCTTTGTGGCTCGGTCACAAAAACATTATTCAGTCACAAATATTCTAAAGGTCCCATAAAAACACAACCCTCTAGCATAAATCAAAGAGGGCAAACCTTGCAAAGCAATATCACTGATGTCTATTATCCAGATATGATTGATCAGCTGCATACCCAACCTCATCTAAGTGCCTATCTGTGGAGCACAACACACACACTTGTTTCTAAAAATAGCAAGAAAATAACTTGGCCAGAAAAAAAAATGCCAACTTTGTCCTAATAATACCTAACATCTGAATCAGGAAGTTCTCAAAAATAATACAGTAAAGAAGAACTGGTTTGTAGTATGGATGGCTACTAGCAGACATAAAAAGCAGCAGCAAGGCAAGCACATTCACTGCAGAATTTGATTAATATGTGTGAACAAAATAACCACGGTTTTATTACAGACTTCATTAAGAGGTTTCTGCACTAGCAGGCCACCAAGATCAAAATTCTTGATATTTTATCCATTTTTTTAAAAGGTGCCTTTACAATTAGCTTCCCCCCTCCCCCAGATTTAATAAAATAACATTGGGATAATAAACTATCCCAATAGTTTATATTGGGAAGGAATTATTATCTATACATTTAATAATTTCAAGTCAAAAAAGTTTCAACTCTGGTTTATACTAAGTGGTATATGCTCTCTCCATTTGTAAAGTCTGTTTTCTCAGCTCTATCAATTTCAGCTATAATTCTAAGGGAAGAGCAAGTCAAAGAGTGCAGTAGCCCTTGCTAAAAGAAGAGAGGCTTCTGCATCAAGGTTTATACTCCTAAAAATTAGAAGTGTCCTAAGCTTCAATGTGTAACAATATATCTCCTTCAGTTGCTGTCTACAACTTGATATAACTGCATGGCAAATTCAGTTTCTCAGCACTTTCTAAAACACACTTAAGTGTTACTCAACTTTTCAAAGCCTCACGTGAGATTTGCTGACAAACTTTTCTTAAATCCATTGGAAAAATACTGAAGTATGGTGGGTTTTTGTTTGTTCTTGTTTTTTTTGTTTGAAGTATTTATGGTGAACCTTAAGGTGCATTTACTGTGAGCCTTACTTCAGTGTGTTAATCTGCTTTTTGCTCTGCATGTATATAATACATATAACTTTTAAAAGAGATTAAAAATGAACTGTCAAGGTGCTAGGATGAGAGAAAATGCAGAAATATACTGATTTCTAATAACAATATACTACAACAATAACAACAATAACTATACACTACAATATACAAGGAATAAAATATACTAATTTCAAAAAGAAAAACTTTTTTTATTTCTGTAGGTCTTCCTCCAGTAAGTTTTCATTCTTAAACACGGGTTAGTTTCAATCAAATTTGAAAGAGCACTGACAATCTGAAAGACTACAAAGTTCCTTTCAATCACTATCAAACAAGAGAAGAAAGCATGCACTAATGGTCCACAAGGGAAAAAGCAAGACTTGGCCATGAAAAATTTTTATTTCTGATTTCTTTTGCTTTCACAGTTCCACAGGCAGCATTTCTTCCTTCTCTAAGTTATGTCTCACATACCTTCTCTCTGGGTCAGGGCTGCGGAGGGGAGGATTCTGCTTGATTCTGCTGAGCGGTGGCTCCAACCCTTCGCACGTGGTGGCCTCGTCCCAGACCCCAAAGAAAGATATAACGACCTTGGTCACATACAAAACTATACTCACATTTTTAAGGTGATATTGGTTACGCTTGAAGGTACCACAAGGGAATTAAGTGCACATTTTTGTCTTGTTACCTTGACACAAGAAACTTAACTTACACATTTACTAACCTGCAGCCACATGTTGAATTATTAGATTCAGAAATTAGATTATTATTAGATTTAGAAAATAGCTCTCAAGTGTCTCCCGCCTATTTAAGTTTGACCAGGATTTTCCATACTTCCCATGCACCTTTTTTTTTTTTTTTCTTTTTTAAAAAGAGGAGAGAGTTAATCAGCCTGCCAGTTTGAGACTCTTCTGGAATGGTAAAATCTGCCAGGGAGTTTTGGTATAGCACTGAATGAGAGACTTCATGGGCCCCAATTNTTGGTATAGCACTGAATGAGAGACTTCAGCTCATGGGCCCCAATTCAGTAAAAAAAAAAAAATATATATATATATATAAAACCACACACACAAACTACATTTTTTTTGCCATGCAATAGAATCTACATAAATTAAAGGANAAATAAAATAAAAAATAAAAAAATAAAACCACACACACATACAAACTACATTTTTTTTTGCCATGCGACAGAATCTACATAAATTAATGGGATTTAAATTTGTGCTTAAAATCATGCTCCAGTGATTTACTGAATAAAGTCACAATGTACAATATTATCAATATGCACTTAAAAACAGCTTATAAGTTACTATTTTATCTTTAACACGATTTTTATCTTAATGTCTTCTACAATATGTTAAAAGTGTAGAGTACTTCGCTAACCTTTGTATATTTAAATGTTCTTGAAAGCTGTATTAAAAGCTTTGTTAAGTATTCCTAATATAACATAATACTGGTAATATCTAACAATAGGTGATGACCAGAATCATAAATGTTTTTCTAAACTCATATTTTAGAATTGGTTTTAGCATTGGATGTTCTGGGCTGATCAGACACTCCTGCACTGAGGCAATCAACTGAAACTAGCAATTGGCATGGAAATTGCTGTACAGGAAATTGGCTTTTTTCACCTCTCACTCTTCTTTCATTATGTCTTTGTGAACTCTATAAAAAACAGATTAAAGGGAAAATTTGCAACTAGGAAAGACTAACAGGAAAAGATTTTATAAAATTAACAGGAAGTATTTTTTAATTCTGAATGAGATTTTTGTAGTTAAGAAAAATGATATTAATCTTTTCAATTTTATATTTCAAAACATGGTTAACAGATACGCCACGAGTAAGACTGACTGAATAAATCTTTTCTAACGGATGCAACCTGTCTGCCTCAGTTGGGACATTCCACTTGTTCTGCTAGTGACTTCTGTATATAAGAAGGGTATTCTTAGGATTTTGTTTATTTTAAAATCACAAACAGTTTGTGAGTATTAGTTACTTTTAAACAATGAAGGTGTGTATCCCAAGGGAATGCTGAGAATTTTCTGAAACATTCAGCATGTGCCACATACATTACTGGAAAGCAATACTAACATGCTAATACCACCTCAGTGTTTTTAAGTTTTTTTCTCTTTCGCCTCCAATCTTAGGAGTTGGTTTTGATTCTCATTTTCTATACCACCGTTCAACCTGCAAAGGATGGCAAGGGCATCTGCAGTAATATACCGTTTTAAGTGCACTATTTATTCTAAGTCTAAAATATATTTTATTTTCAATCACCTAATTAAACCCATTCTCCCTTGTTTTCTGTCTTAGAACAGATGCACAGTGCACTCACTTTGCACGCTGACACGTTTTTGGCTGCTTGTAAATCCTGAAAATATTGATCAGTTAAAAATATTCGGATGCTTGCATCCCTTGATTCTGCTTACCACAGCCTTTCTTCCTGGTCAGCTAGGAGGGCACCAGCAATTTTGCTATAATGATAAATGACCCCCATAGACAGGTCACTCTTTTTTACCTAAAGCCACAATTTGCTCCTTCCTTTAGGTCACAACCTGATTTTTCAGGGTGACAGATTTATTACTGTCTTTGTGTGCTAAAAAACAAATCACCAACAATTGCTCAAAATACAGCCCTGTCACAATAACTTTGAGCACTTCCCAGCCAGAATGATGCAACACAAGAGTTTTTTTCCTGTTTTTAAAGCAGCACAATCATTTGCACACTTACCACAGCTATTGTGAAGAGGAGGAGTTTGGCTCATTTCACTGTGCATAGCACATCCAGGCTACTCTCCAAAGAATATTCTTATTGAAAATACCATTAAGTCTTTATTAATAAGAGGTGTCACTTTTGAATAAAGGTCATGACAGAACAATCTGACTGTGTTGCTGGAGATCAGAGTTTTGGGTGGACGCAGGAATATGACATTTGCCAAAATAAAGGGAAGCTTCAGCATCTCCCCATGTCTGAACCAGTGAGGCAACTCAGGATCACTCTCAACTAAAAGCTGCTATTTTTAGCTTCCTCAAACATTTCTACTAAGACCTTTCTCAGGTGTCTTTAGGCAATACAAGGACCACAGGATACTGGTCCACACATCACAGAAGATAGTATTTATTTCGTATTTGAGTAAAGTCTAAGTCCTCAATCCTTGAAACCTATGGTCCAGCTGTAGTTCTGCCATCAGAAACCCAATATAACTGAGCAGGGGTATCTAAAACAGCATAACTATTTAAGACCTCGTGCATGGTCTCCACCTCACTCCTACCAAGGGATATTGCTTTTGCTTTCCATGATCATGGTTGGAAGTGCTAGAGCTGGGAACTCAAGAAATGAAGTCATGAGTAGCACTGCACTGGGGAAGCCTGACTGCATCTCCCATGCCCATGAAGGGAATCAGTCAATATACAAGACTCTACACTACTCTGGCACAGTGGAGACCAGGTAAACGTGATCTCTGCATCAGCAAAGTTGTTACCACACTAACACTTCTCATCTTCACCCTCAAAAAAAGCCATGATAAACAAGGGTGTTTTGAGAGATAGCATATTTTATAGGAGAATTTTATAGGAATATTGGAATGACCAGGAAGAAATCTACTCCAGTAGTTTAATATCATTGACAGCCAAGACCTCAAACTTCAGCCCAAAGATCCTATGCAGAGCAGCTGTGACAGTTTATCACATAATAATGTACTCATTACAGAACTGCTATTCTCATACTATGATGTTTGCAATACTATGCCATTAAACACACTCTCTGTAAACATATTCTTCTGATTAACACATCATTTAGCAGAACAGATTTGATAACCTATGTGTTCAACTGCAGAGTACATAAGATACAAACACCAGTTAATAAATGAAGGTAAACTACCTCAGAGAATAGCAAATCGTTTGGAATAAGTGGCCAAAATCAGATCACTGGAGTGAATAATGTAGCCAAAAGTTATGTAAAGAGTGACTCTACAGGAGTGAAGGGGAAAGTGAACACCGAAAAGTTCAGAGATAAAGCAATAAAGTGAGGTTGCAAAAAGTTTCTTGGGGTAAAAGGCCCCCTTCTGTGTATCAGCTCAGGGGCCATTCAGTGTAAATATTGCACTGAAGCAAGCCCTTCAGTGCAGTCACTGACATTTACTTCAGTCTTTTGAGGACTGCTTTTTCCACCATTCATCCTTGACACATGCACATAGGAAGCCCAGAGCACCTCGCTACACCTGGATTCCACGCTTTGTCACTCTGGGCTACTTCTAATTTAAGGTATACTGCTGCAAACACCTCTCTTCTCATGGTCCTTCTCCTGACATTCCTCAGCAGCTTCCCCTGCTGCTGAGCTCTACCTGGCACACAGCTCACCATCAATAGGAGCACCACCTAGCTGCTCTGCAGGAATTTAAATTGCCCTCCCAGCTGCAGTCTTGCTCATCCTTACATTGCCTCCAGCTGGCACTCCCTTTCAGGAGGGCCATCCCATGAACACCAGTTGTTTCCATTTCTGCTTGATGGTTCTATTAACAAGCTTGTCTCCTCCAAGATGTCTGCAATTAAAAAGAAAAAATTAACATCAAAGTCCTAAGTCCACCAAATCTCATATGAGATTTGATACATAAGCATAGCACAGGCTTGATATAAATGCTCAGAAACAAATCTTTCCATGCAGCGACCTACACACACCACACTCTCCAAATGAGAATAGCAGTGATAAGTAGTCTAAGAAAGGCTACTTATCTTTACTGCTATGTAATGAAGACTATTTTCCCTAAGATGCTTTTCGTATTGTTGAAAGAAATGACTACTTTTTCAAACCTATCCCTTGAAAGAAAAGAAAATAAAGTTGGTGATCATTAGCCAGCTTTATTCTATTTACTGAGATAAGGTTTATAGCTCTGATATGAGACAAAATTCTCTCAGGACAGCTCATGCTAACCTTTTAGCACAGAAAGTATCGAGATACCAGAAGATGCTGTCCCATCATGACTGCTGCATTAATCTAGGATAGAGAGCACAACGTGGAGAGCAGAAAGTAACAACCAAACTGGACTCTGCTGGGTCGCTTTCTTGACCTCAGGTCCCAGAATAAAGTCAACCCTTTTGCATCCATAAAAAGGCAAGGATTTATATTCACTGCTTTGGTTTAAACCCTCTTGACCACATTGTGCAGGACGCATTTTGTAAGGGAACTTTCCATTTTTCTGAAAATTCACAAGAAAGTGGCAGAGTTAAGTCCATTAAACTTCAGATTACCTTTCTTGTCTGGCTAGCACAAATACTTACACAGGGATGTTCAACCTAGTAAATTCATAAATTTTCTTAGCTACATGCACCAAGAATAAAAATAAATAAATAAAGTCTAATGACTTGCAAGTTAGTTTGAATACCCAGAACTGCAGAAAGCTGCTGCCCAGAGCTGCAAACACGCATCTCGAAAGCCATCATCTGCCAGACCCTCTCGTGATTACAAGCCGGAATGTGCCCATTAGTCTCAGAGCAAAATAAAAATCACACTGCTGTACCAATGCACTGGGAAACACTAGATTTCCTTGCATGGGTGCCAGCCAGCACAGCTGCTAGAACAAAAGTTAATGTCGAGAATCAAATCACCATGCTGGGAGCCCCTCCTGAACACGGCTCTTCAGAGAGTTGAAGGGATCGATGGAGACAAGAAAGGAGAAGAGCCACAGAAGCCTGGCCTGCTCCGAGGTAAACACAAACCTGCTAATGCAGATGAAGGAAATCAAAGCAGCTTCAGGTATGGACTGATTTTTCCCCATTTTAACTTGCTTCTGTAGAGTTTCTGGAAAAAACTTAAATTAGTGAAGCGGAGATAGCCCTTAGCAAATATCTGTACCTATATTTATAAATATCTATCCTTAGGTTTTTAATCAGCTCAACTATCAGCTTCAGCTGATATCCTTAGGTTTTTATCAGGTTCAGTGCAAGCCTTAGGAATCCCTGGTATCAGAGAGAAATCCTGAGGCAAGTATATTTATGCCAGCCCACAGCTGCATATCTACTTGATCCCAAAAAGCTTCACCAAACCTTCTTCCCATCCTGCCCTCCACATTGGCCCTCACTGAGCCCACTCCCTAGTTAGGGTTGCATTGTATGCCTTCTCCTGCAGAAAGGAACAGCAGACAACGAGGCCCACTGTTCCGAGAAGTCTTGGTAGCCCTGCTCACCCTCAATGACTTAGCTTAGACATCACTAAAGTGTTGGCAATCCTGCTCATTGCCTCCCTTCCTACTACAAAGCTTTGGGTGATTTAATTTGATGTTTACCAAGATGTCAGCAGCTCTCAGATCAGGACCCCAGCATATTAAAAGTCAAGATATACAGAAAAGTACTACTCAATTAACAACTCTTGAGATCAAGGATGATAAAGATTTGTTTCCACTTAACTGCTTCCACCAAACTAGATCAGTGATAATCCTGTTCCTCCTGGTTCAACTACACTAGAATAAGGACAAGAATCATGCATGTCTAGAGGAAACACTCAAACACCAGGTTTTGCTGGGTTTAGAGTAAGATAGGTAATTGTGCCCTTTTTGACAGCTCCACAGGAGTCTCAGATGACCCTAAGGGATTTTTGTTGAGATTCTCCATTTTGATTACGTGCTTATTGCTACCTAATGCTTAATTCACAGCAAACAGAGCTGTAAAAATACTGCAGAATAGTCCAGCTATAGACAATAAACCATGGATATCTGCACCTACAAATATGATCTGCCACTTCTGGCTAAAGCATATATTTCTGGCACTGTCACTCATCAGGACCTGGCAGGACAAACACTGCTCTATTGCACAAGATGCCTACATGCCTCCTATATAGCCAGCATGGTGAAATCCTGGCAGAGAGAGAGATGATAACCCAAGGAATACAGTAGCATAATTAAATGCTGAGGTCCATAAGGGGAGGCAGCTGCATCACTGAATACAAAAGATTTTGTCAGGGCATTAGACACCTCCACACTTTTCACCCTTGCAAGCTCTGAAGACCTCAGTCAAAAATACAGGCATCAATGAGCTGAGAGAGAGTCTTTCCCATGAGGGGGAAATCACATTGGTTCTTGAACCACTGCACATTTGATGCTGCCTGTGTGCATATGGGACAACTGCCATGAATCAGCAGTCACATCAGTATTTATTCTGAGACAATATAACCATGCATAAGAAATGCAAGTTTTGCCTCTTCCTAAATGCCCTAAAATTCAAGTTCTGTGAGCAGCACTTCAGTTTCTGAAATTAGCCCAGCTAAGCCAAGCCAAACCCACGGCTCTGATTTAGACTTTTAGAGAAAAAGCTATTTCTGTGTGCAAGTACCACTCCTCTGACACTGCCTCCTTTCCCTTGGACTCCTCCTGCCTCTCCCTGTCACCGCTGTGACCCTGTGTCCTGTCTTCCCAGGCACCAGCAGGAAGCAACATTTACCCCACTTTGGGGTAGCTGTTCTTGCTATGGTTGCATGGGTGGATGTAGATTACACAGCAAGCCTCATTGAAACAACCAAACAGAGAAGACACACAAGTTACTTAATGAATAAAAGAAATTAAGATATCGCTTGTCCATACCTGGGATGGCACTAGCTGCTCAAAGTGTAATAATATAATGCTAGGTTTTATTCTTGAGTCTTGGAAATTCTTTGTAATCTCCATGTCAGCTGGGGAAACACTGAAAGCCTTCACACTGACCCTTTCTAATTTTTACCTCCTTAAATCTGCAGTTCTCATCTCTTGGCAAAATCCATTTAAGCAGGGCTCACAAGTTAATGGTTAAACTTGTTGTTTGTAGTACCATTAATATAGGTCAAGCAGCACAATAGTTACAACTGCTGAGAGGGAAGGTACATAAAGACACAGTAAGCAGTTCAGGACCTTATTACAACACGTCTATCAAACGCAGGGGTACAAACAATGTGTCTGATTCATCAAAAAGATAACTTCTGCTGACAGTACACACTGTTCCCTCGAGCCTCTTGCGCATGGCTCAAAAATTAAAATTGGAAATGTTCACTCCACAGACACATTCTTGCAAGTGTGGGTATCTTTCAGCAGAGTGAGCATTTCTATGCAAAATACTAGGTACAGGAGAAGGATTAATTCAGCTTTCATTTGCATCACTGAAAGAACTCAGCAACAGCCATGACTTTACTCTGCATTTTCTCTCATGTAACCAAAGAAAAACAAAATTGTCCCACTGGGCCCAGGAACACGCATTTTTCACTGTGGGATGCACATGCATAATGCCAATGAGAGGGATTACCTTATGCTTTATTCAGGAATATTCACAAAGACAAGCCTCTATGCCTCAAAGTTAGTATTTCAGGAATACTGACAGCAGGTACTTTTTCAAAACTAACGGCACCTTAAAGGCTCACAACAAGGGCTACATACGCTCGGTGCCAGTCATTCACCGTCTGCCAGCTCAAATACACATCGCTCCTGATTTGGCTCCCGAGCTCCCTGGTTGAGGTTCCCAAACTAAATTCCCAGGTACTCCACTGCCATGAAAGCAAAAAGAATGGCTGAGCCTCAAGGCTAAGAGCCTACCATCCGCGTCCACCAAGGCGCCTTCCTCCTAGTAGTGACACATACCATGATAACTCATAGAAACTTTGGTCCCATCTGCAGTGGGAGACACATCTTTTTTCCCCTCTAGTCTGAACGAACCATGATAAAGTGGGCTTTTCTGACCAAGTATTTTGGAGAAAAAAAAAAAAAAAAAAAAAAGACTAGCATCACATTTTAAATAGTTGCTCCTTGCACCAAAACAGCTACAAAATGCCTTTGCTTTAGCCTCTTAAGTTAAAAACTTGACTCATGCCTAAGATCTAGCAGGTCTAATTCCAAGATCACCAGTCTGAGCATTGCGAATGTGGGGAGGGATGAAGTTGCATTAAGCAGAATATTTTACTATACAAAACACAGAACTGTCATTAGGGGGAAAAAAAGTGGTCATGAAAAAGTAAAGTTTTAATATGCATTAAATTTTCTTTCTAATATGCATTAAATTTTCTTTCTAATAGATGTACATCCTTTTTTAAAAAGGGTGGCAATCCAAATCACTTTCATCTGTTTATCATATCATCATCATATTTTAATTCTTCCTAGGATGCACTTTCCTCACTCAGAAGAGTGCTAATCTTTAGTACAAATGTACAGAAAATGCCACTGTCACATAGTTCCTCCCATGAATGAACAGGGATGAATCCTTTTTGTAAAGAACCTGGTTATATTAATACTACATTCATACGTTAATACAGCATTGACTCACACAATATTTTTTTTCCCTGAGCAACACTTAAGATTTCATACGATTCATTTGACAACTACAAAGAAGAAAAGAAAGAATAAAGTCAAATAAATTGTTGCAAAAAATGGCAGATAGGAAACAAGAGAAGACAGTGCACACAACGTGCTGTAACTGCCTGTAGAAACACACGTGCCTCCCACCCACTGGATAATTTATGGCAGGTATTGACATGGTGGGAGCAAGGCTGCTTCCTTAGGAACTCAGGGGATGTCTCTGCACAGTCCTTCGGGAAGCAGGAGGTGGAGCTGTGCCTTGCTGATGTTCAGGCTTGCAAGGGAATAAGGAAAGGCCTTGGCCTTCTTCACACCTATCCGCATCCTTGCAGCTCACCCTGAGATGATACCTCTGAATTTCAGCTTATGGCCTTCTAAAATGAGGGGGAAAAAAAAACTAAACACTTCAACCCAGTACAGACTATAAAGTCACCCAAACCAGTCCCATTAACTTTTTTAAAATATTGTTCTAATTCCAAAGACTTGTGTTTATTTCAGCACTTTTGTTCTTATGATTCTCCTCTTCAAAGAAAATTAGGATGAATGAAACAAAAGCTATGCTGCTAATAAAGCACTCAGTAAGTGTTGATAAATCAATACAATTTAGCAGTGGGAAATACTTCCCTCAGTTCAGACAGAATTATAACAATTCACTTAGTTTCTACTAAAACACGAGTTAAAACACATTTGTCAGTAACGCTACCCTAATTTAACATCACACCTTTGTATAATTAGTGCAAACTTCTGTAAAAGCCAACAGGCCATAACAAAATGATTAATATTTCTAACAAAACCTAGAACTTTACCAGTAAATCTATGCACTCAATTACTGTGCAGGTGGATGGTCCTGGAAATATAACACCTGCTGAAGGAATGTGGACTGCAGTGGTGCTGCTTTATCTAAAAGTAGGTTCTTAGAGTTGGAACTAAATTCATCTTTAGGTTTCATCTTTAAATTCTGTGTTTTGTTAGGGACTCTCCTGTCATGTGGGGTGCTTAATAACCATTCAGAAAACTGCAAGTAATGAAGTCTCCTTTACAACACATCAGTAACCCAGTAGGACAATAGGGTCTTTGTATTTTGGAGTGACTCTAGGACTGAATCATATCAGAGATTCCCAGTTCTCTAAACAGCCTCTCAGAACAATGGTATAAAAGCTATTGAGGCTTAAGGAGAAGTACAAAGTACCACACATAGCAGCCAGCTTTCAACATTGGGGGTAATCAAGTCAAGTAAGATAAAGCGAGGATCACCCAATTCCCTATCCAGCCACTTCGGTCTCTGCTTTAAGGATGGACCTTTACATCTTCCACAAGCAGAAAGCAGCAGGCTCACAGATCCAGCTTGCGAAACTCTGACAGGTTTCCCCTTGGGTCTTGCATGGAAGGCTCCACTTTCACAGAGTTTTCATTCTGATAGGGTCAACTTATTTCTAGCCAGCTCAGCTCAAAGATGGTTAAGCAGAGTTAAACCCACAGTAGTAGGTGCTCTGGGATGCTCAGATTTGGGGTGGGTCAGTCAAGCTTTGAGATCATAATTATTTTTATAGCAGTCAGGGTGTAAAAAGAGGCTTCACAGATAAGCAAGGAGATATGACACCTTCTCATAAAGGCTGTCTAGAACTCAGCTCAACAGACCCCTTCCAGATACGTTAAGTATTCACATTTGACATTATCAACGCCTTGATCTGCCACGTATTGAGACGGCTGCCTGAAGATTTTCTCAAGCAACCTTTCGCAAGAGGATCAGTATTAGCCCTGAATCCCATATGAATCCACCATAAAGCCCCAGAGCTAAAGCTTTTTCACAGAAAAAAAGCTTTTTTTTTTTTAAATAATAGAATGAGCACATGGCAGAAGAAACCCTGGAGTTTTGGCTATATGAGTTGTCCTGCTCAGGGAATAACTCCCTGAAAGAAACTTTCTCAGTAAAGCTGCTTCCAGGGGAGAACATGAATGGGGTCCCAGCTACCCAGGGCATCTGGCACAACCTGGGCAAATATCCTGGGCTGCAACTTTCTGACAGACCAAAACCACGGGAATCCATTTGCCATGATGCAATTGAGCTGTACTTATCCCAGAGAGGTGCAGAAACACAGAGCAAGCTCAAAGGTTAAAAGCAAGCCTTATTATTCCAAACACGACAATGCAAAAGAGTTTCAGCTTTAGGCTACTAGCCTTGCCTGCTGTTTTAATGCTGTATATGCAGAATATTTACTGCACTCCTTTACAGAAAGGAAGCACTTCTGGTAGCTGCAGCAGTGTTACTGCAAGCAGCACAAAGTCCAAGTAGGGGAAAGGCTGAACATCCTCAACCCCTGCATTGCAGAAGGTGTTTGGCCTCAGTATGAGGGCCAAGAGAAGACTAAGCCACACAGAGAAAGGCAACCAGAGGAAAGTACCCAGAAAAGCCAGTGGAAATACAGAGAAGAGAAAAAGAAATCCAAACTAGAAAAGGGTCAAAAATAAGATCTGTAACAGAATGAAAAAGCAAGAAACAAACATATCTGTGTGAAGTAACAAAATGTGCTTTTATTCATAGCATAGACACATTTTTAACTACAATAATTTTACTTGAATTCTGCTAGTTTCAAAAGCCCACTGATACTACAGGAGAAGTGATGCAGAAATGCTTGACCTCCTGCCAAAATCATGGAGCCTGTTGCCAAATTACAGAGCATTTTCTAGCTTCTGGAATTAAAAAAATAAACTAAAAATCTCAACTCATATCCCTTCCCAACATTCTGTACCACCACAATGTCAGTGGCTTCAAAGCAGCTCTCATCAGGATAAGTCAAGAAAAGACTCTAGTTTTTTTGGGGTGTTTTTTTTTTTTTAATAGAAATTATAGAGCTAGTATGGCATCCTCTAGTGAGATCAATAGCAGAAATATCAAACTACCAATGAGAAGACTGAGAAAAATGCCCATAGTAACTGAAGACAGACTGCATTTGCACCAGAAGGCACTTCTCCCCATCTCTGCAGCTCTAGTTTTGTCCAAGCTGGAATCTGAGTCAGAAAGAATTCACCCTTTCCATATCTCTTCTCTTTTCATAATTTGTCTGAGTTTTGCATTAAGTAAGTAACAGACACTATACAGTATCCATACAGAACTGAAGCTCACTAAAATTTTCAATATTTTGTAAAATGTGAAACTTTTACTCCTTTGATGAGACCTCTGCACATCTTCAAGATGTGGCACAGAAGGATGCAGGGAAGGAGAGAGGGGAAACAACTTTGACGACAGAATAGGAAGCTCCATACTGACACCCTGCACCTGACCAGATTCAGAACCTGCCAGTGTTGGTAATGTGAAATGAAGATCCGTATTTACAGTCAATATCCATCAGGAATTGAAGCACAGGTGGCAAACCTGGCAGCAAGCTAAGGATAACAGACATTGGAAAACTGTAAGTGGATGGGGAAAAATCCCAAGAGGGTCTATCAGACTGTCATTTCAAAAGCCTTTACCTGCCAAGTGAAAAGCACACAGAAGCTCCAAGAAGTCCATGTGCTTCATTAAAGAAGTAGTTATTGCTCACCATAGCAGAAAAGGAGGAGAATCCCTCTAAAGACCTGGGGATGGTAGGAGACCAGGATGTGGAATGATGAACCAAGTCACTGCTGACTTTGCTCACAGGAGTAATCTTACTGAGGTAAGAGAAGAGCAGTAAGTGACCTTCCCTGTGTGTGAAGGAACACCCTCTGCCATGTAAAAGTAAGATTATTCCTCAGGATGGGGACATTAGTATCCCATGAAAATGTTGCTAAAGAATCGGGAAATTCGGAGAGATAAGTTGAACTAGCCTGCTTCACAACCGTCATGCCAGTCCTAAACAATCAACCTTACCCCGAGACTTCTTGTTTTTTAATTCAAAACAGATGATTGCTATAGAAAGAGCAAAGAGTTAGGCAAAGAAAAGAAGCAGTAGGGCAGTCTTTTTTTTTCTTTTTGCATAAATAGTTATGTTTTACAGCCAGTGAGTCTCAGATGAACTTAAAGTCACAACTTCATTGTGGAAAAGCTGTGAGAGAGCATCAAGGACCCTTAGCTGCACCCTAACAGAGGCAAAATGAGGACCTGGCAGAGCCAGACTGGCCACAGATATGAGACATGGCCATCAGACATCAGCAAGAAGGGATAGTCCTACCACTCCAGAGTCAGGCACGCAGCACTGCACCATACCAGCAGCAGGTCCCGAGGAGGCTCCAGGAATCCTCACGTGGAAGCAAGGTAACAGGGCAGCCCTGAGGACAGGCCCAGACAGCCAAACAAGAGCTCAGTCTCACCTAGAGCAAGCTCAGGGGAGCACTAATACCCCAGACTGGGTCTTAAATGGAGCCCTGGGCCAGAGCAGGGGCTGTGAGTGGGCACAGCTGAGCCTCGTCAGGGCCATTAAGGCCTAATCAGTGCCCTCAGCCACTGTCAGCTGACAAAACCTTCTTTTTATCCATTCTCCCACTATTAAACATCTCTTATCATGTATATATTATAGTATTTTCCAGGAACCATCAGCAGATCTGCAGTGTCGATGTGTAATTTTTTGTCTGGGACACCACAAGCATTTCAGCCTAACTAGAGACCAGGTTTTAGTGACCAGAGAAGAGGAACAGTGTTATGATGAGATTAATGTGAATTTATGATTAATCAGAGTAATTAAGTATCTGTTACTGTATGTTGGTGTGGTGGAAACACCCAGAAGCCCCAGTTGGAGACCAAGAACTTAATCTCGGCACTAAACAAACGGAATGGCTGAACAGTAGTGATTTGCATGCACAACTGCAGATGCATTAAAGGTCTGAATCAAAATTGCTCCCTCAAAACTTCCTTTAGAAGAAATTCCAAGTGCTCTCACTCTCCCCAGCAATATAAGCACCCAAACTCTTTGTTTTGTTTTGGTTTTTTTTTGTGGCCCAAGCATATAATAAAATTGCAATAAACTGGTAAGCTGTGAACATTGTATTAAAAAGATACAAAAATATTAATTAATATGTTATCCTAATCTATTATTCATGTAACTTCACTAGGGAGACTATGTTCTTGAAGGAATGAAGCATTTCTCAGATCTTAAACCTGTTTGTTCTGTTTTTTAGAACTGCAATATTGACCATAAGCGGTGCCTAAATGACTTGGAAAACAATGAAAAATGCATGTTTTTTCAATGCTACATATGTTTATGGAATATATCCATTGGACAAAATAGATAAACTGATTTGCTATGAGGCTTACACTTGGATATAAAGTAGTTACTCGTGCTCAGATTTCAGCATATGCCTCTGTGCTGAAAGGAGACAACCACCTTAAAATTTCAATTGCTAGAAGAATGGCTGGTGTGCTGTTTAATTATTAGTGCCATAAACCAGAGCAGTATTTACCTGCCTATAACAGAGCTTAGGAAAATCCACTTATCTCTGCAGCCAGGTGCTGCATTTCTCACCATTATTACAAAAATGATTAGAAATGTTGAGTTTCCGAGTGGTTTGTAACCCACTTTCCCTTCCTGCCTCATACCATTCCCCAGAAAATTTGAAATTGGAACAAACTCTATTTGCCTGTTAGCGAGAGGGAAAGAATGAAATGTCCCATGTGCAGGAGCCACCGACCAAGTGCTCGGGTCCCTCGTCCCCGTGGAGTTTGGCCCATCGGATGTGTGTGATTCACCAGCCTCCACACATCCCTCCATCCCTAGTGCAAGGGCAGGGTTTCAGCACAGACACACTCCTCTGCCTAGGTACAAAACACTGGCCTGAACCACTGGCATTTGCCAGGCTTTGCCACTGGCACTCGTATCCTGCTGCCACCGTGGCCTCCAGGAAGGCCAAGCTTTAGGGTAGCGTCAGCTTCCTTTGGCAGCAGAAATTAGTCAGAACCTCCTCAGTGCACTCAGGGCCTTCCAGAATTAATTCTCCTGAGGTAACATTTGATGTTTCCATCCTGTCTCATGCTGTGTTTTGGTGGGACTTGACCACAGGTCCCAACACTTAGGTACATATCTTGAAAAATCAGAAATTGTAGCTATGACATTCAAAAGGTACCAGCATGGTACTTCAAGTCTCTTTTTCCTCCCCACCTTCCAAATTACCATAGTCCTCATTTTTTTTATTAATAGTACTCCAAGAAAGAACTGTTTTCTGCTCATTTGAGTGCTATATAAAATGATGGATGAGTTCACAACACCTGTTGCTGGTATGTACATGGAAGCAATTTCCCCTCACCTATTGCACAGAAATCTGTTCTTTTCTCACAAAGTCAAATACTCTGCTTATATTTCTAGTAAATATCTCCCAGATAAGCTTCAAAAAGGTTCTGTAAGTAACTAATTAATATCATTTTTCTTCATATGCCAATAAGTTAGACTGTTGAAGAAAAGGAGGTATGCAGGAAATTCAGATGGAAGTTGTTTGGATGGATGGATAGATGGACAGAATAGGTAGGTAGGCAGGTAGGCAGGTAGGTAGGTAGGTAGGCAGGCAGATAGATAGATAGATAGATAGATAGATAGATAGATAGATAGATAGATAGATAGATAGATAGATAAAAGTACCTGAATAGCTCTTCTCAAAGCCAAAGGACTTGGTGATTCACAGTTGTATACTGTCTTTTGCATAGAATTGAGTTTCCCTCCTAAACAGTCCTGAAGGTCTTCCAATTCCTCACTTAAACTGAGAAAGTAATACAAATGTCTGCACTTACCTCCCATTCTATATACTAATTTTTTAGCAGAAATGCCATTGAAATAGTTTGTAAATCTCTTTTCACCTAAATAAACCTTCACCTGACACCAACTGGACTACTCTTAAGAGGGGGTGGCTCAACCCATGTGTGGTAGGCTTTGTACCGGGGTCAATGCCACATTTGCCATGGACTTTCAGGAGAATGAGAACAATGTCCCTCGTTTGAAGTGTGCTGGGCTGAATGTTTTTGTTGAAGTGTGTTGACAGTAAAGTCAATAGTCCCTTGCAACGGCACAGGAGCACACCAGGATGAGGAGCACATCAGATTCAGAAGAGCAATATGCGAAAGGAAAACGACAGACTCAAGACTGATCTCACTAAATTCGTACCTACACATGCAATCAAGCACTTAAACTCTTTGAAAAGGCCACTGTTCATTTGTCGATCCATTTCCAGAGCTTGCATCTTCCCAGCCTTACATGCCAAAATGAAAAGATAGTCGCAAAAACATCCACTAGAGAAGAAACTACTACTTATTACATTCTTGTGGTCAATGGTTGCAAAATAATTTGATATGTCAAAGGAGGGATTGCTGCCAAGCTTTTGAAATCAGGTACATTTTCTTTGAGGACATTTGTCTGGGAGACAAACAAGGGGCAATTTCATCATCGAGAACTGACCAAAAAAAAAAAAAAGTAAATGTTTTTCAATCCATGATGCTTGGAAAATCCATGATCCATTAGGAAAAGCTGTTCTTCGTAAGGCCAGTGACTGCTTTAGCAGGTGCAGAAAGATTATGATTCAAAGCCACGATTCCAGTAGTTAACGTGCAGAGCTTCGGTAGGACAGCTCCTAAGCCTAGCATTACACACATCCTTCTGTGTTTTTCTCAGCTGGGGCCCAAAAATTTGACTGTTAAATATAAAGACTAGCTGGATTCTAGGCTGATGTAGATTGCCCTGGAGTTTTTCCTGCAAATTTCCTTTGCCCCACTGCTCTAAATAAAAAGAAAGCAAAGCAAGTCTGTGTGGTTATGTATCTAGCATGCATTCCTCTACCAATGGATACCATGTAGCACAAAGGGAAAAAAAGAGCATTTTTAAATGACCTTGACATTTGATACTGATTCAAAAAATGGAAGGAATGGCAGCATTTGAAGCCAGAAGCATGAAGTTTCTGTATATTTCTTATGATTTAGTATCTTTCTTCCCCACAGACGGCAGATTCCTTCATAGAAATCTTGTATATGGGCCAGCAGAGCTTCAGCAATGTCTCTGATGACACAGTGGAAAGTTTCTAACCACAATATCACTTGCAGCATTTCTCTTTTATTTTATCCCTAGTCCCCAAAGACATGTGGGGTTTTTTTGTTGTTGTTTCATTTTTTTCTGATGGAATAAAGAATTGTTCTTATTTTGTATGAATTGAATTTCAAATGTATTTGATCATCAAATGAATTAAAACAGAGAATCGAATTCTTTAGGTTTGTATAAAATTCGTTGCAATAGCTGGTTTCCGTCTTTCAGTCAGTCTAAACAGATAAGGAAAGTTCACTGAACTTGAAGAGACCCACAGTGTCCATTTAACCAGATTCATTTTTTTTTTCTGTAATAAATAAGAAGATAAATTTACATAGCAGGTCTTCCTTTTAAAGGCTTTTCAAACCTCACAAACACTAATATTCATAATGTTGCCATAAGGAAGTACACTCACCTTACAAGTGTTAAAAACAGAGGAAAATAAAACTGATTTCCTTAAGTTTTGGGTGCGCAAATCCTTGCGATTTTAATTGGCTCAGGTACCATTAGGAAAATGAGCTTTTATGAGTGTCACTCATTAGTTGGGTGAGCAAATATGTGATTTATACATTCCACCATGGCAAGCAAAGCTCGTGCAGTTATTGCTTAAGAATTTGGGAAACGCTGCAAGCCTGCAAAGCGACCGAGGGGACACCACTCTACAGAACAAGCCCGAGCCTCAGAAAGTCCCAGCACAGTCTCCTGCATCAGCCCCATGTACAGGCCACTCTCTCTGCCTCTTGTTCTAACCAGGTGAAGCCTGAAAAGCTGCTCAGTGCGAGCACCAGCGAACCTGCCTGTCACTTTATCAGCAAAGTCTAACTCCTGCGACAAGGTGTATGAAAGGGCCTGTGCTGCTTTACAGCCCCCTGCAAATTTAAGGAGGAAAAACTCCTGCTGGCTTCAGGAGGCTTCACATCTAGCTCACAGTGGAACAGTGTCTCTCTGTTTTTCAAGTGACTTAAAATATCAAATATCAGCAGATTATTGAGGTTTGTGTCTGACCCCACTAAGTGTATATGGAGGCACAAGCTCCACATGGTGACATTTAAAGTCCTGGCATGCCCCTGCATTGCCACTGGTGTGTACGTGAGCAGGACTTGCCCCACTCACAGCCATGTGGAAAAATCACCCTACGATCTGCACAACTACCCGCTTCTTGGCTCTTCTTCCCAGCAAGATGCTCTCGACAGGCATTTGAACACGTTTTGCACCTACGCGGCCCTGGAGGTGAACACAAAACTGTGTATGCATCATAATCCCAGGGTATCAATGTTTAACCATGCTGTAAAGCTCTCGCTTTATTGAGAAAAGAGTGTGTGCTCGCAGCTAAATGGCCACCGTCCAAACAGCCCGGAGCGAGGCTCGGGCCTGAGCGGTAGGTGCCATAAACTGGTTTCGTCTGGCAAAACCATCAGCAGAGATTTGCTCACGCAGTTACTCAGGGTGGAGAATCCCAGGCGCATTCATAGGCCTCCTTTAAGGAATCAGTGTTTGCTTGTTTTGCCATCCCAAGAGTGTTTACAGAAGCCAAAACAACCATGCTTGCTGTCCACTGTGCAAAGAGGTGATGACATCGAGAACACGGGTCACAAGTCTGAGTTTAGAGTCGTTACTCTAACATTGGTATGGCTTTTCATCCACTCGGTATGATCTTATGACCCCACAACTTTACAACCTTCCACTCTCTGGGCTTCATAGCACCTCTCCACTCCAGGTTAATCATTTCTCTGCCATTATCTGCCAAGAGTTCTTATCTCTTTTGCTGTCACTTTATAACAGGGTCCTCTTATCAAGCTGTACAACATCACGTGATGATGCCAAACCTATCACAAGTTCCAATTCTTCTGATTAGAGAGTATCGTGAAATGGGATACATGGTTTACAGCAGGTCACTAATGCTGGAAAAAGTACAGAGTCCACTGCAAGACATGCTTGTTACTTTCTGAATTCTTGGATAATTTTTTGTTGTTGTTGTTGTTGTTCTTCATCACACCGACTTTCACTGAAGGCTATTACAGCCTGGCTCTCAAGGCCAGAAAAGTTGACAGGCTGCACCTCTTCTGTACTCAATGCTGCACCCGTTGCACCCAAGGGTACTGTGTATTTGTACTTAATAATGTCTTCTAGTTCTCACACAGCCAACATACAGGATTCTATAAAACATGGACTTACATCAGTTGGTAAGTAACAGTTTTCTGACTGCTTTGATGACTGTGTAAATATGCTAGACTTGAGGCTGTCCACACTGAAAGGAAAAATAATCATTATAGTGGGGTAAGCCAATAGAACTGCTGAATTTGCATGCAGACTTAACCAAACAGGAACTTGGTGATGCTAGGTAAAATGTAGGAAAACAGCTGATGAATCAGTGAAGAATTCTTTTCTGCAGATCATATATATCATCAGATAATTAATGGTATTTTTATCTATTTCATTTGCTGGTAACTGTGAAATCGTGTGTGTATAAACATAAAAGAAATGCCTAAGTTTACCAGTAGATTTAAATTTCTTCTGGTCTGACTTTTCTCGTTGAATAAAATCTCAGGAATGTTTTCAGATTTGTCTGAGAATAATGCAGATATCAGATGGATTCCCTTATATATCTTAAAAGACAGAGAGTTAGTTGTTGTGTTTTGGTGGAGTGAATTTTTTTAGGTAATAAAAGTCATTCAAGACTTTAGGGCAGCAGAAAACGTGCATGTTTTCAGTAGCATATGGAAATCCCATGTGGAGGGAAGTCTCTCCTTGGTCGATGTGGCAGGCGGGACACGCTAGCCCCTGGCCTGGACAAGGAGTCCAGCAGTGCTAGTGTCCCCCTGGTTTGTGGTGGCAAGAGCGAAAGAAGGGAGCTTTGAGCTGGGTGTGGGCACCCGGCTCTCTCCTCCCCTTGGCCCCAGAGAGGGTCACAGCCCAGCAGGAGAGATGCTCGTCCCATCCTGGGCCTCACAGGGAGGCTGCTGAGGGTAGCAGAGCGGCTGCAGGAAAGCGCCTCAAATGTGGCCCACACCTGACCCGGATCCCTGGCTGGCGCTGCCACTTCTCTGGGGAAAGGTGGCTGGGCTGGAGAGAGCAGCAGCAGGGACAGCATCATCCAGCCACAACAACCTGTCCTCCCAGGGCCAGCCTGGCTCCAAGGACAGGCTTCCCATGCCTCTCCTTGGAGGCTGGTCCCTCCAGCAGCGCATCCACAGGATTGGGAAGACACGTGGCAGCCCTGGGCTGGCCCAGGCTGGTCAGGCTCACCTGGGCTGGGAAGTGGAAGCTGCGGGGAAGCCAAGCCAGGTGCTCCAATGTCTCCTCACAGCTGTGGGTGCTTCTCCATGGAGGAGCTTTCGGCTCCTGGGGAGATAAGGGTGTTAGAGAAGCCTTGAGCACAGGGCGGTAAAATAAGCAGTAGTCCCCTGCATATGAAGAGTGGTCATTTAGATAAAGTTTCTCCTGGTGGAGGGATACAACCCAAGCAGAGCAGAAAATAAGACACTCCTCTCATCATAGGTCACCCAACTCAGTGCCATTTTTATGCGGCAGGTCTGGATTCCCTAAACTGTGTGGCTCCGAGAAACAAACTGGTGGGTGACATAGGGCAGCAGAGCATGGATGTCACATATATCCAAAGGGAGCTTGTATGTGCACTCTATTGCAAACCTACGAGGGCAGGTTTGCAAGCACCCCTGGCAAAGGCAGGCCCAGCCCCTGGCACACGGTAGGAAATCCCATGTGCCCGGGCGCAGGGGAGCTGGCACCAGAGCACCTTGTTCAACACCTAAGTTTAACTTTGCAGCTAAATCATCAAACCGGCAACTGGAACTCACCAAGTCTTGGTGCTACACAGTGTCTTCTGCACCAAGCTTGTTAAATTTACCTCTGAAAAAGGCTAGGAAGGCGCCGTGGCGTTTTAATTCTATCAGTTCCATGGGTAGTACAAAGCTACTTCACTAGGATTTTTTTTCCCCCTCTAATCAGCCTCTTGTCTTGGTGTCCTCTGGGACACTGTAATTTTTATAAGCATTAGCTATGATTATTTAACACAAATAATTGTTTCATTAACTTGAAAAAAATGGTTATATAACAGGAAAGTAATCTCCTTGTAGTTTCTAACTGTGAAATTTTCCAGCTTGTATAATAGTTACTGCCATCTTAATTCTAATGTATGCCCCCGGGCAGTTTACAATATTATAATATAATTAGCGCTCTTGAGTTTGGCAAGGTTTATTTTTCAGCATTATTATTATTATTAGAACGCATATATAATGCAGTTTTATACGACTAACAAAGACAGCAGAGATTATCGTGGGAAGTTATATAAACATTTGTGTTTTTGTAGGGTAGTTAAGCACAGCAGAAAATAGGTGTATTAGAAAACATTCACGCGATCAACGCTTACGTTGGGATCTTGGCTAGCAAGGGGCTCATGACAGCATATTTTTGCCTTTTTAATGGTATTTTCTCCTCAAGATGCTTTGGGAAATCCACTGACCAAGTGGCAGTGCTTGCATTCACACCCCAAGTCAGCCTGATTTTAAATGCCAAAATAGAAGGGTCGAGTGGCCGCGCTGACACTCGTGTCCCCGAGGGGAGTCCACGGTGCCGACAAGATGCGAGTGGCCGCTTGTCCGCACCGGTAGCTTGGAGGTCAGCCCTCAAACTTGTCTTTATCCAGGGCAAAAGAGAAGAATTATCAGCAGCAAGAGTTACGCTTGGCTGCAGCGGGGGGGAAATCACTGCAACTTCCGATGCCACCTTATTATTAATGTATACGCTTTGCTCATATATTACCCGAGCACGGTATGCACGTGGCATAGCTAACATATGCAACATGTGCATGTTAATATATATTAATATATTCTTCTACACAATGAACAGACATGCATATGTACATAATTCTTATCAAGATTTCTCAGTATAAACTATCCCTATTTTATCTTTTCACGGTTTGTTTTATGATTATATACTTCTGTGTGAAGAAATCTTACGCGATACGTGTATATATGAGCCTTAGCTTTGTTCATGATAAAGATCAGCTATTAAATTGCTTTTCGAAATAAAGTTTTCCAAGCTTCAAAACGTAATTAGCGGGGGGGAGGAGAAGCACAGACCGAAAACGGATTTTTTTTTTGTTTTTTTTACACCAGCGGATCAAGGTCAGTCGCCTCAGCAAAAGAAATTTCATTTCTAAGCCTGTCTGTGCAGGATAGGAATCAATTACCGCGTGCGCGGCGGAGCCCCGGCAGCAGCCGCGCTCCGGCGTCTGCGGCGCCGCGCTCCGGCGGCGGCTCCGCTCCCGCGGATCTGGGGAGCTGCTCCCTGCGCACCCCGCTCCAGCGGGAATAACAGGCAGAAGCGGCAAAGGCAGCGGCTGCCGCCGCGCTGCTCCGCGCAGAGCCCGCGCCTCGGGGAGCCCCGCGGCGACGGCTTTTTTCCCCTTGAATCGTTTGCGGCAACAGGTCCCGGCGCCTTTTCCAGGCGGAAAGCAAAAAAAAAAATCAAACATGCGTTGGGTTTTCTTTTCTTTGCTTTCCTTTTTTATTTTTCGGTTCCCTAGACGGGACAGTTTTACTTCCCCGTGAGTCAGAGGGGTGAACAACCACCACCCGATGAGTGTGTAGGAATTAGGAGCGGCAAAGTGAGGAGCGGAGCCCGCTCCTGAGCGCCGGGAGTCTGGAGAGGTTTCGAGGAGTTCCCTGCTTAGTGCGGGTTCGTGACCGGCACGAAAGGGAGGGAAAAGAAAGGGAGGGAAAAGAAGGGGAGAAAGAAGAGAGGAGAGGAGAAGAGAAGAGAGGAGAGGAGAGGAAGAGAGAAAAGAAAAGAAAAGAAAAGAAAAGAAAAGAAAAGAAAAGAAAAGAAAAGAAAAGAAAAGAAAAGAAAAGAAAAGAAAAGAAAAGAAAAGAAAAAGATAAAAGAAAAGAAAAAAGAAAAGAAAAAGAAAAGAAAAAAGAAAAGAAAAGAAAAAGGAAAGGAAAGATAAAAGAAAAGAAAAAGAAAAGAAAAAGGAAAAGAAAAAAGAAAAGAAAAGAAACAAGAAAAGAAAAAAGAGAAGAAAAGAAACAAGGAAAGGAGAAAGTCTGCATCGCGCCCTTATTTCGCGGTGCGGACAGGGCTGGGCGGAGAGGGCAGCGCGGCGCCGTGCGCGGCACGAACTTCCCCAGGTGCCCTGCGCGCCGCGCCCGGGGCCACGCGTGTCCGTGGGCCGCGGGGCTCCCCGCGCGGCTCTCGCCCCTGCCCATCTGGAACCCCCGGTTCCAGGGCGGGAGGGCCCGGCTGCTGGCTGAAAACGGGAATGCTGAGCGGGGAACGCGGTACGGGTTCCTCTCCTCCCTAAATATTCCCAGTATTCCCCCCTGGATTGCCTTTGAGTTTAGGCTTCCCTGCAGAGAAGCGCCAGGCGTGCGTGTATTTCTTGTTTGCACTTGTTTCCACAAAGTTTATCGTGTCCAAAGGCTGGACCGCGCTGTCTGGTGCTCATGGAGCAGAGTTGGAAATGTCCCTCCTTAGGGAAAAGAGCTTTGAAATCTGCCCAGTTCTGTGGCCTCTTTGAAGCTGTAAGAAATTGGAGCTGCCTTAAATATCATCACAGAGAGCGCTCTATCTTGGAAACAAAGAGGTGGAAGATGCTTCAGATTATTTTAAAAAGCAGACAGTGTTTTTTAATGTAAATGTACATACATTTACATTGGGACGTATAAAATATTCCAGGTCTTGCTCCTTGTACTAATCAAGGCTGCTGGAGGCTCCCCGAGCCATCATCTTTTATAATTATAATTACACGCGTCAATCAAGACCTTCAGGCAAAGTCAGAACAAGGCAGGCAAACTCAGGAGAGAAATCACATTAAAAAAAAAAGTTTGGAGAACTTAGCGAGGAATGGAGAAGAGATTAGAAGAAAGGGTAATTAAGGTTGCTGAAGGCGATCGGGAGAGCTGGAACTCCACGTTAAATTAAACGTAGCCACGAGGGACCAGGTATCATTTGTAATACGCGCTGCCCCAAACCGTGACTCGGGATGCGTGAGCGCGGCCCCGTAGTGCGTTCGCGCAGGTCCCCGCGCCCCCACGTCCCGGTCCCCGCGGGGGAGCAGCCCGGCAGGGGGGTGCGTGGGGGCGGCTGTCCCCGTCGCGGCCCCGCTGCCCAGGCTGGCGGTGCCCCCCGCGGCCGGAGCCCCCCGAGCGCCTCCCCGCGGGGCTGGAGGTCCCGGCTCGTTGCCTCCGCACTCGCGGCGGGGGGAGGAGGAGGAGGAGGACGGGGAGGAGGAGGAGTAGGAGGGCGCGGGGAGGAGGGGGCCGGCGGTGGGAAGCCCGCGGAGCGGCGGCGGCGGCGCAGAGCGCTGCCGAGCATGGAGCGGGGCGCCGCGCTGCCGCCGCGCTGAGCCCCGCGCCGCCGCCTTCCTCCCGGCCCTTCCTCCTCCTCCTCCTCCGCTCGCAGCCTCCCGCAGCGCGGCCACCGCACCCGCGGCCCCCCGGCGCTCCCGCTGCGCCTTGGAGCACAGGGACGGCAGAGGAGGAGGAGGAGGAGGAGGGAGAAGAGGCCGCCGAGTGCCCCTCGCCCCGGCTCAATCTGTGCTGCCCTGTGCAGGTGCTGGTGTCGCCGAGGGCCCCGGCGCGGCCAGCCCGGCCCGCGGCCGCCTTGTCATGCTGCCCAAAGTGGAGACGGAGGCGCTGGGACTCGCCCGGGCGAATGGGGAGCAGGGGCAGATGCCCGAAAACATGCAAGGTAGGAGCGGGGGCAGCGCCCGCCGCCACGCGGAAAAGTTCCCGCGGGGGCGACCCGGGGGCTCCGTGCCCGGACCCCGCGCTGCGCGCCCGCCTCCCGGCGCGGATCGTTTTCCCCGCGCGCCTCGGGAAGCGCCGGTGCCCGCGCTCGAGCGGCAGGAACAGGGCAGGAAGCGGCGCCGAGCGCGGCGTTTCTGCGGGGAAACGCGGCCCCGAGGCACTGTTTGCGGGCTGCTGGTGACAGGAAAACTTTGAGGGCAGCAAAGCGGCCCCGTGCGCGCTGCCCTCAGCGCGCCCGCGCCCTCCCCGGCGCCGTTTTAAAGCGCGTCCCGCAGCGTCCGGGCACCTAAACGAATTAATCGAGTTCGCGATTCCGTAAACTAACGGGTTGGGCTAACAGCGCTCGGGAAAAATAAATATTACGAGCATAAAGCCGTAAAGCTGCTCAGGTTTGTCCGCTCGTTAAGTGTCCCGCGGCTCCTGCGCTGGGGAGGAGCCGCATGTCTCCGTGCCAGCTGCGTTTGAAAAAAAATGAAACTTTCTCTTCGTTTTCCAGCCGTATATTTAAGGCTTTCCCCCCGCTTCTAGCTCAGAATAGCCGCAGGAAATTTGAGTTATTCATGTAAGCCCTAATCGCACGCGCTGTCTCTGCCTTTTGCAGTGTCTCAGTTTAAAATGGTGAATTACTCCTACGATGAGGACCTGGAGGAGCTGTGTCCCGTCTGCGGCGACAAAGTGTCCGGCTACCACTACGGGCTCCTCACCTGCGAGAGCTGCAAGGTTCTGTTCCCATTCCTTCCTACGGGCAGGGCACGGCCAGAAAAGTTTCAAATAGAGACAGAATGAAAAGGAGACTCAAGAAAATAGAGATGTGCAATGATTTAACTCACTTCTGATCTGTTTGTTGTTACGTTCACTTATAAAATTAGCCTCCAAAGCTTTAGTATTTGGGATTCACTTGGAATCTCATTTGTACAGATGGAAGAAACAACGCAAGCTGCTTTGCATGGGAGCTTTGTCAGGGCTTTAAAGTATTCTGCTGTTGCAAAGTGCTATAGTTACAGAACAGCTTCCATTCTTCACTATCCTAAACGTGGATCTTAGCTGTTTTATATACATGCTGTTTCTGCAACATAAAGTGAAAAATTATACAGATGAGCTTTGCAAAATCTCCTGCAGGTTTCTGGAGATTTTACCTCTGTGCATACCAGGCTGCACGTTTCTGCGCCCGTGGTGACTTTGCACTTTTTCCCCATACAAAGTATATACGCATGACAAACCAATCAAGTGACTAATATATGAGTCCTTTTAAATTGTTCATTCGTTTTGAGACCAAAATAATCACAAATGCAGTTTATCATTTTGGAAGGGAAATTCATAACTATTTAAATGCTAAAGTACAATAGTGCCGCGCAGATAAATTTATGACATCTGCCAAATACCTTATGATTGAAAAAAAAATCTTTTGGTGCTCTAAGCAATGCACTGCAAAGGAAACACCTTTAGCAGAGAAATGTGATTTAAAATATTTAGTGTATAGAAAAAAAAACTTTGCACATGATATTTTCATGAAAAAAATAATCAATGAGAAGTGGCTAACAAGCACTTATTATGCCTCTAACATGCACCAAGGGGATGTGGACTAGCCAGAGGTGTTCCGTATTTCCATTTTTCCTTGCAGCACCATTCCCACTTATTCCACACAAAGTTACGTTAAAAGGAATACTTTGATTTTCATTTTACGATTATTAAAGGGAGGAACTGGTCAGTTTTGCTATTTCTGGTACCGCTGTTAAGGATACAGGAGACTTCAGCCAGTCTTACCAAGCTTGGACATAAGTCTATAAAACACAGTGTTAATATGAGAAAACTTCTAGAGCTTGGCAGTTTTCTCCTGGGTACAGCTCACTGTAATTTAAAATAAACTCTGTAACTTCATAATTACTTAATTGGTGTCAGAAAGATATTTGACCATTATTTCCATGAAATAAAATGCCGAAGCCCACTGCCAAACAGGCTAACTTTTGTATCTATCACACAGGGTTTCTTTAAGCGAACAGTGCAGAACAACAAAAGGTACACGTGTATAGAAAACCAGAATTGCCAGATTGACAAAACACAGAGAAAAAGATGCCCTTACTGTCGGTTTCAAAAGTGTCTAAGCGTTGGAATGAAATTAGAAGGTAAGAGCCATAGTCTTCCTGATATTATCAACTATCCGATATCCAGGTTAATTTCTGAAAATGCAATTAGTTTATGTATGTTATTATATGATATATACTATTTTATACGATTTTGCTATACATTTCTGACTCTGATATTGTAGTAAAAGGTGACTTTGCATGTTTACTGTTGCTTTTTGAAAAATTCTCTTAAGTGGTAAATCACTAAAGACTAGTCAAAACCACAAACCAATTTTACATATGTGTATATATAATATAATATTTTCAATAATTTAGAGTCTATGCATGAAGAGATCTAGCCAGCATGGAAATTAATTTTGCAGCTTTTTAATAACAGACTTAATTTAGATTAAATGCAAAATATCTAAGCAGTGTCCAAATTAGAAAAGAAAAAAAAGTAGCTGTAATTAAATGCAGGTCTTTGTCATGTAGTGATCTGATTTTATTTCTACTTAATTAAGGGATTTTTTTTTAACATTCTTCTGACAATAAGCCAAAGAAGACAGATAAACAAAACCAGATAAAATACAGGTTTTCCTCACACTGAATTGCCTTTGGGATTAAGGAACCAAACGATCTCTAAAGTTTTGACCTTTATTTTTCTGATATCTGAGATGTTTTAAGACCTGAAAGAGAATTAGGCATTTTCAAGTCTATTTTTACTGTACTATGCTCCCTTCTATACAAAGGGCAATGAGAAAAGTACCATTCCCTTTGCCTTAACAGATAGCAAAACTCTAGGTAAGAGTCAAATATAAGAACCGTACTGGTTATACATAAAGCGTTCTAACTTTGATATAACTCAGAGTTCACAGCAAATGGCATTATCGCTTCACTAAGGATCAGAAATCTATATTCCCTATTCTTATAATTGGACTGAAATGGCATTCGCTTAGCCAGGAAGGACCGAGCCAAAAGCTACCATGAAGGAGAAGGGCCAGTCGCTTGAGTTCAGCAGGGAAATCTGTTGATATATCTGAATTTAAACAACCAGATCAGCCTTCTGCTGTTTGGTGAATTCAGCACTCTCCTAATTGCCCAGAAGACTCAGCTAGCACTGATACACCACTCCTAGCATCTTGAATTTGTGCATATTCTTCCAAATTCAAGCAAAGAAACAAAAGACATTTGAAATCCTTTTCCCATTGCTGAGATTAAGAACATGGGTAGAATACGTATGTTCTACTTTTAACTCCTCTCGATTGCTAGCAATGAGAGAGGATCAATTTTTGTGTTTCTGTGATACCCACAGTTCACCTTTGATTTCCAGAGCAGTTCTAAAAAGTATTTGCCAAAAGAATTTGGCTTACAGCTTTTAATTGTAGAATACTTGAAAAGATACTATGCATGTTGATTTAAATGTAATTACATTTAGCATCAATATTTAGTAGCCTGTTGATATTTTTCCTTGCATTTTGCTCAAAAACATTAGCAGTAATATTAGCAACAAGATTTTTTTTTACTACAAATGTAAGTATTTGTAGTTTTAAAGATACTCTAAAAACATTTTTAGAGTATCTTTGTTATCTGTCTTATGTCACATAAGTGCAACTTCCCTTCTCTAGCTAGCAAATTGAAGGAACACATGATTTCACAATTGTAAATGTTTCTGACATTTATATGTGTATTTCCCTGATAGTGATATACATAGGCTTAAAGTCTAATTCATAAATTAACATGGACCAAAAAAAAAAATCATTAAACAATAAAGTCCTTATGATAATGTACAGTATAACGGGTACCTAGCCTTCATAATAAATTTTTAATGTTATACTAATCCCTAAGATAAAAAGCTCAAGAACTTAACCTCCAGCAATCTCAGCAGTCTCAACATGTCACCAGGCTGTCAAAGGTTCCTCTTTCAACCTAATTGCCATTGGGCAAGGTGGGCTTGGTGAGAGCTACGCACTGGTCCATTAGCTGCACACCACGGTGACAGGCACTGCTGTGACAGAGACCACCAGTAAGACTCCCAAGACAGCTGTTGAGGTGGATTTATTTTAATTATTTCTAATTCTGGGGATATTACAAGCCAGAGCAGTGTCAATAGTTTCTGTGTCACTCCCACCTTGTGTGGGAAGGCAGCAAGCTGACAGCTTTCCCCGGGCACCTTCCAACTGCAGCTAAACATTTCTGTAGCTGGTCACCTAATCAGGAACTTCCTAAGCTTCCTGCACCAACCTGAGCAGAACCATCCAGAGGAAATATTTCCTTTTTGCCAAGAAAAGCATATTCCCCTTTGTGACTACTGAACGTTTCGCAATTTACGTTTCAGATGTTTTGCTGCGGTGGAAGGCAGTAATGGAATGATAAAAATGAGCCAGTGTGGTCCCACTGGATACGTCTCAGACAAATTCTGGACATCAGCCCTTGTTTCTAATGATATATTAGCTTGACACAAAACCAAACATTGAGATCTCAGCATGATCCCATGGCAGGTGTGAAATTCCTGTAGCCAACCATTGTGTTTGCCCCTGCGTCCCAATCAATGTAAACTGCAGTCCTTCCATACTAGTAATATGTATGTGATACTTAAAAATACCAGAGAAAACTACTGTTTGTTAAATCAAAACAAATCTTTTTCTCTAGGAGTAAAAGTGCTATTTTGAATTTAAAGAATAAAGGAAGCACGTCAGGAAAATATGGAAACGTAAAAAAAAAAGTATGTTCTGCTCAGGAATGCTCAGTTCTCAAGTTCTAACTTCGCTTTTCTCCCTCCTCTGCCCTGACAGCCGTGCGCGCCGACCGAATGCGCGGCGGGCGAAACAAGTTTGGACCAATGTACAAGAGAGACAGGGCCCTGAAGCAGCAGAAGAAAGCCCTCATCCGAGCAAACGGACTCAAACTGGAAGCCATGACTCAGGTGATCCAAGCGATGCCCACCGACCTGACAATATCCTCGGCGATCCAGAACATCCATTCTGCCTCCAAAGGCCTACCTCTGAACCACACTGCCTTGCCTCCCACAGACTATGACAGAAGCCCCTTCGTAACCTCCCCGATCAGCATGACCATGCCGCCCCACGGCAGCTTGCAAGGTTACCAAACCTATGGCCATTTTCCAAGCCGCGCCATCAAGTCCGAGTACCCCGACCCTTACACTAGCTCGCCAGAGTCGATCATGGGCTACTCTTACATGGATAGTTACCAAACGAGCTCCCCGGCCAGCATCCCGCACCTGATATTGGAACTCCTGAAATGCGAGCCCGACGAGCCACAAGTGCAAGCGAAGATCATGGCCTACCTGCAGCAAGAGCAAGCCAACAGAGGCAAGCACGAGAAGCTCAACACGTTTGGGCTCATGTGCAAAATGGCCGACCAGACCCTCTTCTCCATCGTCGAGTGGGCTAGGAGTAGCATCTTTTTTAGAGAACTTAAGGTAGGTAACAACCTTACATTATCCCTCTATCAAGAAAAATATTTCATTTGCTGTGATGCTGTATTTTAAGCAAGAAGTTTTCTTTTTTTTTTTTTTTAACTATGCATCTCATGCTTAATTTATTTGGTTTGATGTAGGTGGACTATGAGGAGAAACTTGTAGCCGTTTTCCATCTGAGGTGGTTATAAGCTGTATCAAAGAGATTCAAGCTTCAGTGCAGCTCTTTTGTATTTTATTATTTATCACAACTGTTATTAACTTCCACGGGGCCTAGCATGAATTTTGCTCCTCGCTGGCAGGCTGCTGTTCTGAGCTCTTAGCAGGCACGTTATGCCAGTTTACACAGTAGTCACACACTTATTCTATTATCCAAGTACCACATCTATGAACCCAACGTTTGTCTGTGTATATTTCCTATATAATCCCCTATTTGTGATATTAACATTCTCACCAGAATATTATTGTGCATGTGCACAAGTATTTAACCATAAATGCTGAGCCCCAAGCTGTGTATAGGCAGAAGAGAAAGCAAGGAGAAGACCTCAGGGACTCCCTTTGGTTCTCACCACCATTGATACACCAGGGGTTCCCTTCATCTATGTTGGTCACAGTGACCATTTAGGCCGTTCCTCCTTGGAGCATAGAGAGTTGGGCCATCCACTGAACTTGGAAGCACAGGTCACTGGTGGCCAGAAATTCCCTCACAGATGTTTCTCAGATGATTCCTTAGGGCAATTTTACTGCCTGGTGTGAACATGTCTGACACAGAAGTATTAAGCCAGGAATATTAGAGAGAGACCACAGTGGTCAGCGACTCTCTTGATACAGAAAGTAGCTCTGGACTGATTTAAAAATACTTCTGCCTTAAAAAAAAACTTGCCTAATGAATTCAAACCACATCTGAATTTCCCTATTATATTGCTAGTTTCTGAATCTCCCCATGCTGCCCAAAGACGATGTTGCTTCAGCCTCTTTCTGCTGAACCACCCATAACTTCTTGCCGACTCCTATCTAGCTAAGAGAAAGTAAGACAATGTCCAAACAGAACAACTACCATAGGATTTCACTGAAAATGTAAGGAAATAGAGAGCACAGCAGAGAGAACTCCTCTAAAGAGCTGTAGCCAGGATGCCCGCCACAAAAGTGTTTCTGTCATATCCATAATGATACCGAGAAATGTGTAATAAATCCTGATTACAGGAAAAGCCAGGTAACGTTCATTGTGCTGCATATACAACTCTAGCTTCTCTCAGATTTTTCATTATAATGGGTGAGGGAATCATTAAGAACTAAGCCCCCATACAGAGAAGGAAAGGAGGAAGTTTACTCCGAGGGGAAAGAGAAGACATTAAAGGGAGGAAAAGATTATCACATCTTTGTTTGCTTTATAAGTTGTTTATGATTTCATAGTAACCTATGCTCCTCATTTTAAATAATTTGAAGATTAAAATTGCAAACAAAAAAAATTCCAGGAAACCATGTCCTAACAAACAGGGACCGGGTCCTTCTACCTAAACACTAGGGAGTACTTTAGCCTGCAAGTAATCCTGTGAAAAATCACTACAAATTGCAGAGCAAGATATTCAGTGTAAGAATTTTTAAGTTATCATGATCTTCCTTAAAATGCCAGTTGTGATTAAAGTGATAGGATGAAAAGATATTTAAGCAATATTCACTTTTTAGAGTCACATGGCTTAGCAGGCAGAGTTCACAAGCATGCAAAATGCTCTGCTGGGGATAGTTTAAGCGATAGTCTTCACCTCCTACCTCAACCCTGAAGATACTCTTCAGCATGTATTTTTACTAGTACGGACATATAAGATGTAAACATTCAAAAGTACTGACCAACACCTCCAGGCTCTGGAAGTATACATGTAATTCTCTGCATATACAGACTTCTGGAAATACTTTCATGTTCTGAAAATTCATGGCACTCAGGTTTTGTCTAGCGAATTATTCTTTTTCCACATATGTTTTCAAAAGGCATCTGTTTCATCTTAATATTTGTACCATTTAAATCTTAGGACCATATATTTAAGACAGTTTTATATCTTCTGTCATACTTCGATCTTTCTTTAGTTGAAGAAGATCTACTAACCACATGGCATTCATGAGCCATATCAACAGACTTGAAAATCTATCTACACCCAGTATTTAGGGAACATATTAAACAACATTATGAAGCTCTTCCAAAGAATCTGAGGTGCTCAAAACTTGTTTAGATCAGACCTTACATTGTCAACAGCAAAGGAGGCCTCAGCACTGAAGCACCTGACAACAAAATCTTGCTTTGCAGTTGAGAGGAGAGAACCAGAATTAAGCAAAGCTTGTGTTCCTGTGTGGTTTCCATACCTTTCCTGGGCACAACCGTCTTTTGTCAGTCCGTGGTGTCAGCTCCTCTCAGTCAAGGCAATAAAAGTAGCTCTCTGAATCCTTCACAGAGCATAGAACCTTTGGTGGGGGAAAAATAGAGCCTTAGAATATGACAAAGATTTTGAGTACAGACATAAAGGAAGAGGCAACTGTGAGAAAAAGAAAAGTAAACATACTAGCTATACACAGCTGAGAAGTAAATACTGGTTTACAAAGATATTTTCCTATTATTCCTACTTGTCTAAGCTTAAAGACTGATTCTGAGATCTCTTCCAGATGAGATAGGTGCTTTAGAAGATCCTCAAAATTAAAATCTTACCTTTGAAAAGCAACTTACACAAGCAATAAAACAATAAAAGTGAATACAAAGGTAGTTTGTAGGAAATCCACAAGGATTCTGTCATTATAGGTCATTCCTTGAACAACTAGGTGCGAGTTACTGAAAGATTGCAAAATCTTTACCCGTTCACTTCATGCTAAATCTTTCTTACACATTACTTCTAAAACTATTCTTACATGTTTCATTTCTCTCTCCAGTACATATAAAAGGAGAAACAGTTTCCTCTCTCCTATACCTAGGGATCTGGGACCTAGAACAGTTCAGGAGAGACTGAAAAGGAGGGTGGCATGAAGAAAAAATGCTACCTGGCCTGTCAGTGGTTTAGGTTTTATTTATCTTAGTGATCAGAGATGATTTAAAAAATCAGTGAATTAATTTTTAATGTTTCCTCTTTTTCTTCCAATATGTCTGACTTTTTTTAAAGAGTTCTCAAATGATAACAAACACCTTTTGAAACTTTAATCCATGAAGTTTATCTGTTCATGCATTATCACTATTTTCTCACCTGTTGTTCTACCAAATTGCCAACACCTCTTTTGGACCCGTTACACATGTTAGCACATATAAAGTAAAAATATTAACTGTGTGGAACTAACTACAGGATATTTCACATAACCTGAATTTATATATCATTTAAAAAGTATATGATTTCTTAAGGCTATCTATTATTGACACTTGCTAATGAACAGATCCTTGTACCTTCAGACTGGATTTCAGAAATGACTGGAAATATCAATGAGGCAAAATAGTCATGATGAATAACAATGTCAGAGTGAGACCCTAAGCAGCCAGCTGCAGTCTGGTTAGCTTGATTTCAATATGTGCCTATTATCTCAAACACATATATCTGCTTTTGAAATTCAGGATATTTTGTAGGGACATCAGTAATTCTACTTTTGACATTACATATTACTTGCTTATTCATACTGAGAAATGTTCTATATATTTCTTTATACATGTGAAATAAGAATACAGAGATCAGAGATAACCTCCTAGTAGACTCCTGATAATATTAATAGCAAAGCTACCTTTTGTTTGCTATTCTGGAGTTGCTGAAAGCTCAGTAAATATGAAAGTAAGATTATATCCATCTTATCCTCAACTATGAAAACTCAGGAATGCCCTGGGGATGCTAGATTTGTAGCCAGCCGTCCTAGTCAGGTGAAAAGGTCTTTGTACAAAGCTAAAAAGAAAATATTGCAAGAGTTTCTAGGGTCCAAAGGTTTCCTGGCCCCAAGAAAAGATGCAGACAGTGCCAGCAGACCTGTCTTTCCTCATCAGCTCACATCAGGGAAAATCCAAGAGGCTTCCTCAGCCCATAAAGGGCTGCCGGGAGCAGGAAGACAACAGAACTCGCACCGGAGAAGAGCCCTGAGGTTGCTCCCTCCTGGCTGAGGATCAGAAAATTAACTCATGTTGGTAGTTACAGAAAAGGCACTAAAGGAGTCATGAGTCACAGAACGTATTACCTTAACTTCTCTGGCTATTCTAGCGAGGATGTCATAGGTCAAAGTACTACGTGAGCACAAGCCCATTTAGTGAATGATTGCAGGAAGAGGTGGCCTATCTCACGTTAAAGCAGCTCATCCTAAAGCTATGCACTGAGTTTGCAAATTGATTTGGGCCATTCATTGATGTCAGACTGCATCATTTCTGCGATAGACTGCTCCCGATAAGTATAAATTGGGCCACACTCACATAAGGGGTAAAATGCCGTTCGAAGAAGCAATGGGTCTATACAACTTCTGTCAGACACCACGACAGATTCACAACAGATTCTCTATAAACTATAGGGAGTTCATACAGGAAACTATATTAAGCTATATAAACAGAAATTAAAACTGTTTCTTAAAGCAGTGCAAATTTAGTGAGAATAGGATCAACTAAACTGATGGAGCCCGTATTTTTCCTATGAAATGCATTAAGATAGATAAAGTAAGTCTCCATATGTGAAATTTAATTTCAAAATTCAATCTCTGTGCAATTAAATATCAAGAAATGAACAACAAAAAGCACATGAAGGATTGCAGTGCAAAAATCCAGTTAAACTGGATTAATTAATACAGATTAGGAAAAAATCTATTTCTGAAACAAACAAACAAAAGAACAGTAGTAAAATACCTTTAAAAGCTCCTCCTTGGGGTGATAAAAGGTTGATATATTATTTAGGCTTAAGTAATCAAAGGCAATTTGATAACCTGAAGTGCTTTGGACTTTGTAGCATGCATTTATCAGGATAGGAAATGTAACTAACAAACAGAGCTGATGAAATCTTTGCAGTGTTCTTTCAATCAGGGAAGTTGTTAGAAACTGAGGTTTCAGAGGATCCTTAGTATCACTGATCACACCGGTTAATATGCTGTCTTTTATAGTTACTGTTTATTTAGTTACTGTTTATTGGTCTAGTTTAAGTATACTTGATTTGCAGAGAAAAATAAGAAACTTCACCATTCTCTCAAACACTAAAGTGTTTTAATCTTACATAAGCAAATAATTATTTGTTTTAAGACCATTAATTACCTTGGATTATAAAGAGCAGGAAATATGGGGGGAGGTGTCTTTTTGCGGGGGGGTAAAGATGTAGTAAAAAACAAAACAAACAAACACAAACCCCGCTAAAACTATTGTTACAGAAAGAACTCTCAGCAGAGAAACCAGTGATTAATGAAGCTTCAGATTATACTCTCCACCCAGCTGGACCCTGTAAACATTTTATTAGATATTAGCTTCACGATCTTGTCTTGCTCTTCTCTATACCAAGCCTATGCCTAAGTGCAATATTTCAGCATATGGACATGTCACAGAATCACCGTGTCATTTTCCTGCTTTTTCAAATAGTTCGTTCAGTGTTAGTCCAGGGCTACGTTTTCTACAGGAAAGAGAGAAGAAGAAGAAGAAAAAAAGGCTTTTCTGCATCCATTTGTTTCAAAATAGGATACTTTAGTTTACAGTTGGGGACAACAGAAAAGGGGATTCAGCGACACTCTGGATTTAGTCACTTCTCTGTCTGATGTTTGACGCTCAGCATCCTGCCGAGACTAAGCACTTGCGCTCCTGCGGGTGTTTTTTTTTGAAAGGTGGCCACTTTTCCCCTTGATTGGATTTTGGACTCACTATTCCACTATAGCAAATACATGCAGGTTTCCAAGAGCAGTCACAACGGGATAACGGTGTTTAGTTGCTTCTGAACTAGGCGGGATTTGAGCAAGCTGGAGGCAAACGAGAAGCTCAACATTTACAGTCTGGTCTTTTCTTCAAAGTGTAGGCATGCAACTAAAAGCACACAAAAAAATGTGCTTTTAGGATTACACGTGTGATGCTACCGCATGCATCTCACCCTGCTGAGTGGCAGAAGGGAACACTGCTCTTTACACATTGCATGCTGGCGCTGGTCCAAAGTGATACTAAGGTGAACTCGAACATGGGCTGCAAAATGGGAAAAGAGACTAGACAGCTGTGAATGATCAGCTCTACGGTACTCCCAGGCCACTATTTTTAACAGTTATTTTTTGTTAGGAGGAATCGATCTTTTTGCCAAACAAAGCGGAGAGGTTTACAGATTAAAAATTAAAGGACTATAATCTCTTGTAAAATCACAGACATATCATTTCCTGATGTCACATACAAAAGTCATCTGTCATTCTAGTCAAAGCTCTTCACCTGCAAAAGAGTTCATTTTCTAAGTAAGATTCTGGACCATTTAAAATAAAAAAGTGCCATTTTTCCCCACGCAAATTATGACATATTTTACAACCAGGCAGTAAATCTTATTCCAGGAAAAAGATATGGTGCCTCGTTCGTTCTTTGGCATTTTTTTGCTTGAGATCCAGGGCATCTGCACAATACCTGTACAATATTCTCGTTTGCGTGGGATGGTTCCAGGCAGCAGTGAACACCTGCCTTGGTAAATCTGCGAGTGCTGTTGAGATTTAAGGATGTTTCTCCGTTAACCTGTTGCCATTAAGAACATCTATGGTTAGGGCAAGATCAGAGCCAACTGCTGTCACTCGCAGGCTTCATTACTGGAATAAAAGCCTAAAGTTAAGGTCTTCCAAATCATGTTATAATTTGTAAGATCACTCAAAACAGCTTGGATGCGGTATCCAGTTGTAGATGGGAAATTTAGTAGAGGATTTGCTAGCCCTTTTCCATATCCAGTGTTAAAAATGGGCTACCAAATAGAGCTTTGGGTAGAAAGAGATAGTAAAA